>ML776968.1:1821744-1857051 GCA_009831015.1 Picea engelmannii | reverse complement strand
AAATGGTTGAAACAAATCTATCACTCAAAAACTTATGTTTATTGTGTTTTTAAAATATAGTTATCCATTTGACTAGAGTTAAAACTTTAAAAGAATAACTCTAACCTTAAAAATTCATTTGAATTGAAAAGTGGTGTTACTATTAATATCAATTTTTCCACTTTTTTTTAAGGATAAATTTACAACTTGTTAGAAACAGTGACATTAACAAATGGTACTATTGCAACCATACCTTAAAATCAAACCAAGGTTTACATTAGAATATTTTTAAATGGCAATGTTAAAAACTAGTAGTGATGTAAAGAAACATTAAAATCACTTAAAACCAATAGTCCTTTAAGGTTAGTATATCACTCCAAACACTGTTTTTTAGGGTTGAAATTTTGATAATTTTAGAACTCTTTTGGTAAATGAGTAAACATTGCATAATAGAGATATTTTGCAAAAACTTGCAAAATTTATTGTGATGAACTATTCCAATGGAATATCCAGTACATTTTTCAAATCATGTAAGGTCAAACACTCCTTGAGAGTTACCATACAAACATCATATTAATAAAAAATTATACAAAATATTTGAGACAATTATTAAAAACCATTAATGGATTCTGATCCACCATCAAATTTGCATTATCTTCAGATGAATGATCTAATGAAGATGTAGATAACTCATATTACTCACTATTATTAATGAGAGTAACATCTAATTCTTCATGCACAACCAACATTTTTTTATGTTAGAATCTTTCTAGATGTGTGACAAGGTTCACTAAACTCCATCTTCAACTATTTCTTGTATTGTCAACTTTTTGATAATATTTATAGTCCTAGAGAGAAGAGTTCCTCCTTTTTTCAAATGGAAGTCATAAATAAATATGGCAATGTCTTCTCATTTTAAGATGTCAATGTGACAAAAAATTATATTTTGACCCTTTCTTTTCTTTGTTTGTTGATATGTTTCTTGAATACCATATTTGGCTTGTACACACCATTAAATGGGCATGTATCTGTTGCATACCAATGTACTTCAGTTTATATTTTTTTCGTTTTCTATATTGGCCTTCATAATGTTTGCAACCTATAATGGACAACCATGTGGATCTTCAGACACTAAAACAATAATCATGCAACCCACTCTAATATTTTCTACCAAGCTCTTGTAAGGGTATTGCATTGCTTCACACTATGCATGCCATATTTTATACCCAATATACACTTTCCCAACCTTACCTTTGGGATCCCTATTTGGTACTTAGATCCCCCTACCCCACCTTGTCCCTCTGAACCACTTCCTTATTTTTATTTGACGCATGTTCAGTCAATACCACCTACCACTGTAGCTCCTAAGGCACCGACGCAGGCCCAACCTCATCCTACATAAACTAGGTTTTATAGCCTTATTTTCCACCTTAGGGTCTCAATTAAGGAGACATTGATGATGTTATGATGAGACACACTCCTCTTCCTTGATTCCAATTATTTCACACTTTTCTACCATGGATTCTCCCTATTTTTCAGTATGGTTGCTACTGAATCGCATGTTAGGGAACAACCCATCATTGTTGAACAATTTTGCAGCCAATGATCGACTGCTAGTTTAATTAGTATTGGCATGTGATCACCTCTGTAGCCTTCAATAATTGGTGAATTTCAAGGAGGTTAGCGCTAGGTGAGTTGGTTATCTCTTGGAAGGATCTTGCGAACTCTTAATTCAATTGAGTTCACTAGGTTCTAGAAATCTAGAAGCCTCTCCCAGCCTCCTCCACTAATCTATATAAGGAAGGTGTTTCCATGGGAAAGGGAAAAAAATCATTTGCAGGTACATGTTGCAATATTGTTTAGAGGAGCCCGCAGGGGTGTAGACCGATTGGCAAGTGCCGTGTAAATGGAAGGAACTATGTAAAATGAGGTCTCAAGGTCGATTCTCACCCCGATTTACTCGAAGGGCGTGCTTGCGGGCTGTGCGTTTCTCCCTAGGGGTTATAAGGCAGCCGACAGGATTCGACCCCGTGTCACGCGAGTACGATACTGTCGTTGTTACCGATTCCCCTAGTATAAAAAAAAAAAATATTGTTTAGAGGAGTTTCTTCATTCAAATTAGCCTTCAGATCAAGTCTTCTTTGCTTGACAGATGGTTGAGGACCAAGAGAAAGGATCTTAAGGGGGAATGCATCATCCATTCATGGTAAGAAAAAAATCATGTAGTTCTATATTCATTTATATATAGGTCTATGGTTTTCCCCTGTCCATATTGATGCCTTCAATTGTAGAAGATAGACCTTATCTTACCTTGGATGGATCAGAGTATATCTAAATTAGATTTGTGATATTCCTAACACTAGAAGAATAGTAGATTGGTAGATTGTTTGTATCTCTCTCTATAGGAAGTAGAATGAAATAGATTCCACTTTAGATCTCAAGAGTTGCATCATCTAGGACATACGAAGATACTCGTCGATCGAAAAGGTATGTTTATCACCCTTCTTGGTTAAAAGGAAACAGATATGCTCAAATCTATGGAAAACATTTAGGAATTTAGACTTGTTGTACGTCTTAGATAGAGGGCAGATCCAAGGGAGGTCTTACTTATCCATAATAGATATTTATCCACAACATAAGTGGCACCTCCGTTGGGGAGGAATATTTAATTCTTCTCTAGTTACATTTCCCCTTGCTTTTTGGTCTTTTGTAATTTTTCTATAGTCCTTAGTCTTCCCTTCCACTCCCTTAAAGAGAAGATCTTCCAAAATTGGGCTAGATCTGGGATTTTTTCAAATAAATTGTAGAGAATCATGTTTGGTTAGTTCAAACTAGAGAGATCGATCATGTTTTGAATACTTTCTAGGTCGCGACCACCTACAGATGGTCGCTAGTTGTAGACTTCTTGGGATGTGAACACCCATGTAATTCACTATTTTTCAATGTTTTTAGATTTTTTACTTTAGATCTAGATTTTCTTGAGCCTTGTGAGCCTACATATGGTCTTATAGCCTAGTTATCATCTATGTTTGGGCCTCTTGTTTATTTATTGTGTTCAAGTAAGATTGAGGTGATTGGAGTGTTTTGATTGAGATTGCTTGTTTGTTTGAGTTTGTTTCCTACTGAGTGCAAATCTCAGCAACCTTTTATTGACCAAAAATTGGTCACCTCTATTTTCCCACTCTTGGAATAATAATAAAAAATTGATATCAAAATAAGAAATGTTTTGAACTATTATAATTTCATTGCATAGCCCTCAAACTCAGCTTCGTCACACATTTCATGGATTCAAAATATGATTTTTTAAGCTCAAGATATCCAGGTTTACGTCTAAACACCAAAAGGGTGCTTCCTTAATGTAAAAGGCTAATTTTGTTGGAACTATGTCCAATTTTTTTGGAACCACATTGAATTCTTGGAACCACACTCTCTCTTGGAACCATTTCGTAAGCATTCAACTCTTGGAACATACTTGGAGCCATGTTCATAATCTTGGAACTTCCATTATTCCCACACTTAGAATTTTTCTTGAATCCCCTCTCTTATACTACATCTCCTCTCTTCCCCATACTTTAAATATTTTTGAAATTATTCACGATCCCATTTCCCCTCTCTTAGGTTTTTTGTTGAAAAATTCTTCTCTTCTCATAACCGCCTTCTCCTCTCTTTTATTATTTTACACTTAGTTTTTTTGGTTGACTCCCACTCCCTCACCTCCCTCACCACGTCCACTAACAGGTCCATGAGATTTTACAGAAATCCAATGCTAAGTACAATAAGTGCCATGATCAACACAAGGTATTGCACTAGTTTCAGGTTTGCGACAAAGTATGGTTACATTTGCAGAAAGAGCGTCTTACACGACCCCATCAGAATCTCTTCCCACTTCGTTGTGAGCCTTACACTATCACCAAGGTTGTGGGTAGAAATTCTTTTGAGCTCAAAACTCCACCCTTCCTTGGCTTGCACCCAGTGTTCAATGTGGACCTCCTTCGGCCATATTTCCCCCCATTATTGGACACCTCAGAGATCATCGAATAGCTAAAACCAATAGATCTCAACCCTAAATTCATGGAACATGCATCCACTGATCATATAGTGGACACATAGGTCAAGGGAACTCGGCAGCAGAGGATCCATCTTTATCGGGTTGTCAAGGTAGGGCAGCTCCTTCACCAAGTGGCTCACCCAGGGCAAAATTTTGCAAAAGTTTCCTCACCTGATAGAGGAACTCAACGCAATGGAGACCATTTTTTCCTAAATGGGGAGGACTGATCCAGGTGGATATTGGTGGACACCCACCTATTCCAACTGGCTCATGTTAACAGTTTTTAGTTCAACACGTTCTTCTGCACTTCTTTATAACTGTGTGTTCTACACTTTTGGGGCTATCTGAAGCAATACACATCTCCTAGGTGGATACTGGTGGCCTCCCACCTAATCCAACTGGCTTATTTTGTATGTTTTCATGTGAGCACATCCTTCTATGCTTCCAGGTCCATTTTGGTGCCCTAAATAGTGGTTTTTTGTCTCTCCACAATTAAACTATAGACAAAGTCAAAGTTTGATAGTGTAATGCGTAGATCTCAAAAAGGCCTTTCCAATGGGCTATCATGTGCCTAAAACAGAGGTTGTATGCAAAAATTTATGACCCCAGGAAGTTGAGGTACCAACTTACCCATAGGGGCCCACATAACTTTTGGCGTTTCATCTCCTAGGGTTAGGTTTTGGGATGTCTAGGGTTTTGGAATTCATGAGTAATGTTAAAAATTCCTCTAGAGTCTCATTGTAATCATTCTGCTCAGACAGATGAGTGTAGCAACCACATCTCTTCTCATAGATATCTACCACCATTCGAGCAAGTGTTTCAATTCTTCAATTTTATAGTTTCATCCTATTTCATTTATTCAATAGAAGATATTGTTCACTTGATATATGTGTTATTCTTCATATCTATGTGTTTATTGTATTCATTCTATTAATTAGTTCATTCCGCTCCTAAATCCAGATCAGTCACCTACTTGGAATGTTTTCAGCTTAATTTGTCTATCGTGCCATGCTTTTTCCCTTTCCTTTTGAACTTGTTGGTGAAACCTCATGATAAATCTATCCTCCTCAAGTTGTACCAGTTGTAATAGTCATTCCTATATTATGCTTGAATCCGAAAGATATGTGATAGTTGTGATACACATGATAAGTACAATGAAATCCATCGTCATGACTACCTCCTTCCTGTATTGTTGATGTTTGAACAACATCAAGAAGACATTCTTCTAGATATATATATATATATATATATATATATATATATATATATATATATATATATATATATATCATATAATATAAGACATGATATTTATGATACAAAGTATAATATATATATATATATATATATATATATTATCCAAGGGACTCATCCTTTCATGGATGGTCACCATATGTTATATATATATGGAACATTCATCATTGTAATAATATATTCATATACAATATCATCTATTATGAAAAATCAACATGGTATTAGAGCGGGACAGGGCTTAACTCCCTCACAGGAGGGCCCATGAAAATAATATAGATAGCTTGGCATGGTCCCTCTTCAGAGGGAGTGACAAGGTACATATGCATTGTGAGGTAGTGGATTTATTGGGGACATGTTTTAGCTATTTGAAAGCTACCCATAGACCTTAGATGCATTGGTTGTGAAGTCACATGGGTGCGCGTGATGAGGTACAGATGCATTGTGGGGTATTGGATGTCCTAGGGACATGTTGTAGTTATTTGAGAGCTATCCACAAACCTTGGATGCATTGGATTTGAATTCACAAGGGGGCACATGATGAGGTACAAATGCATTGAGAGGTAGTTGATGTCATGGTGACATGTTGAAGTTATTTGAGAGCTACCCACATGCCTTGGATGCATTGGCTATGAATTCATGTTGTACTATGGATATTTGATGAGTCTAGAGTGAAGTTGATTTAGGTGGATATCGGTGGCCACCCACCTTTTCTAACTGGCTCAAAACAATTTTCTGGCTATTTTGATCATTTACTATTTTTAGTAGTTTTTAACTTTCGGGGCCATTTTGAGGGCCTAAATGAAGGTTTTTTGGGATCGATCTTCTCAGTGATAGTTGAAGGCTTTAATTGATCCCCCAAAATGAGTCTCATCGATGATACCTTTCTAATGATATATCATGTGCCCCAAACGGACATTGTATGCCAAAGTTACGCCCCCAGGAAGTTGATACACCAAACTACCCAAAACGGGGTCCACAAAACTGTTGGATTTTCATCTTCTGGGGTTAGGGTTTTGTATTTTATTTATGATAAAAAGGCCTTTGGATCCTCATTGTAAAATCATCTTCTTGTGAATGCAAGTAGCAGACACATCTCTTCTCAGAGATAAGATGCCACCATTCTAGTGAGTCTTTCACTCTGTATTTTTACAATCTTTGTACATTTTCTCTCATTAATAGAAAATTGTGTATTACTGTATATTTGTGTTTATGGTTGCATCTCTAATACATTTCTGTTATAATATTGGATATCCGATATATCTTTGTACATTTCTTTATTATATCTTTTCTCTCATTTCATGCCGATAATAATTTGGATCAGTGGTATTAGAGCAGGCTCCTCTTGATCATTTTTTTTCAGTGCATGTCCTCGACGAGGTATGAGTATAGAAAGTTGGGTATCGAGAATGTCTCTCTTGAAGACAATCACTCTCGTACACCCAAGAAACCATCCATGGCAGAAGAAAAGAAAAACGACGAAGTAGGTGATTCTATCAATCTGTTGCTTGAGAAATCTCTCACGCAATAGAGGGATGAAATGATGGAGAATTATTCTGACATCCTTCAATGCATGCTGATAGAAACAAGCGAATCTTCATCAAATATCCACTTTGGAAGAACCTCTCCTTTCAAGGTACAGGTTAATTTTGATATTCTCGTATTTGAAGGTCAGATAGATGTGAATGCCCTAGAAAAATGGTTAAATCTACTAGAAGGTTATTTCTCTATTCACCATTTTTTCGACAGGGAAAATATCACCTTCTATTGAAGGAAAATATCTCTGCAGACAAGTAGATCTCCTCTTCAGAGCTAGACTCTTAACTCTTAAAACAAAATATGCTTATCATGGTCACTAACTTCCTTTTAGGTCTACACAAACTAATGCATGAAGAGGAAGGAGGAAAGATGTACTTTTTACCGGTGTTTGTCCCTGCATGCTCCGAGTTGAACTCCAGTCTTGAGCTCCTCGATAAGCCTTGTAGACAAATAAAGTACAACCACTTCCTATTCTATCGAGATTAGTTCAAAGAAAACCTATCTACTTAGAGACAAATTCATGTAATGTCAAACACAAATTAGAAAGAAACAGGCCAAGCATATTACATTAATGAGGACAAAACGTTACTTATAGCCATAGATGGAATGTAGCAGTTTCATCAAGTTCTCCTTGCCTAACTCTTGCTCAAAACCTCCACGATTGTAATGACGATAGTTTCGCTGATTAGCCTCCACTTCACTGTGTGTTTCCTATGAGATCATAGGCTTTATGCTTCTAATTCTTCCTCCAAATGTCTCTTATGAGATCATAAGTTTGGTATCATTCTCCATCTAGATCCCCTTTTCACCATCAGAAAGCCTGCTTATATAGCCTTGGAGAGGCTCAACCACTTGAGATATCTTTGGGGTGAGTTGAGGATTTTCCTCCTTGAGTTAGGGATCTTCCCTAAGATCATGGCTAGACTAGGGATTCAAATCCAACTGCCTTCCAAGATTGAAAAGATATTTCCCCCATTCTTCTCAACAAACCAACTGCTGCCCAGAATAGGTAGCACTCCCTCAAAAGGAGTGTCAGAGCGTTATAACGCTCCCTAGCAAGGTTTAGGGGGGTGCCAACACTCCCAAAAGCAGTAGCGCTCCTCCAAAAGGACATATGTAGTGTTATAACGCTCTCATATAGTGTATAGGTGGGCGCCAACACTCCTGAGAGGGGTATAGGGGAGCGCTCTCCTCCAAAACCCCAAATTCAATGGTTCTTTCAGATGGAAAGAGGTACATAACTCCAGTTAACCATTCCTCTTCTTCCAAATCAAGTGTTTGAGGTGTTTCAAGTGTCATTTTGATGTCATTATAAGTATGACATAGGCATCATGGCAGTATGCTTTGCTTGACACTTGCGACACTTGTGAGCAAGATGCGACACTTGTAATGACGACACTTGTGACACTATCGAAGTGAGTAATTTTTATGTGTAACAGATTGTCCCCCAAAGTATGAAGTTAGAAGACGAGAACTAATAACCGAAATGCTTTGTAGACTTTCAAACAAGGATATAGACGCAAAGAACCTGACAGAAGCTGCACACAAACATCCAACAAATATTATGACATGTTTCAAACCCAAGGCAGGCATACCTATGCTTGGGTGATCAAGACTTGCAAGATATGGCCGCCATAAAATACACTGCAGATCCATAATTGTATTGATAAAAGGTATAGCCACTGAGGATACAGTGTGGATCTATACTCTTATGACCTAAACTGATCGTAGCCATGAAGAATACACAATGGATCTATGAGATGACAAGACATAGCCACAACCATTACAAAGTGGATCTATGTGACAGTATATGTGTCATTGTTCAAGAGAAATTCCGTCGCAACCTGGGAAAAGTACATATCAGAGTGATCACTTAACCCAGGGTCTTCTTACTGATCCCGATGTAGTATGAATATAACCATGTGAATAGATGTACTGATGTCGAACATGGCAGAAACCACTTGATTACCAGTCAATGATGTAAACCGTTAACAAGAGCGAGGGAGATCACATTGATATCAATGATTCCCAAGGTACCCTAGTACATTCCAACGAATGTGAATGGATGAGCTGAAGTCGAACATCTGTGGAATCATCTGATCAGATTTCAATGACGTAAAACCACTGTCGAATGTGAGGAGGCCTGCCATTGAGGCATGTAGGTCCCAAAGTACTAACTGGTTTCTAAGTCTAGTTCCTGGATAATGTGCTGAAGTCGACAGGAATAGACTCGTCGAAGGAGGGCCTTGGTGTATCCCCCATCAACGACACGAAATAGACACAGAGATGTAATTGGTGGATCAAATGAACATGGACTGACACAGGTATTGAGACAAGATATTTTTGATGGCTAACTCTTGAGGTGGATACTTCCCTTGAACACTGAGGCATGACAGCAGAAACATGACATGGACCAAAACTTGATGATGCAATGGATGCTATGATTTATGTCGGGTGACCCAAAGGAGTAAAAGAAACTCAAAGGATTGGCTCAATGCATAGGTTCAGTGGATTGAAAATGTGTGCAAAGACAGTGTCATGTTCAAGGGTGACTCTAAGAGTTACTTGGTAATGTTCTCAAAAACTGCTTGGCTTACTTCCTTCAATTTTTCCCCCCATCTAGATAGACGAGTACCTCTTTTTAATTTAACGAGCTCGAGGAGGGTAACACATGCTCGATATGACTCACCTTCGGTAAGTTCCTCTTCCTTTGTTTAACGAACTGGAAGAAGTAAGGGTTCGGTCCCATATGGGCCTGTCGATGTTTTGTTTAACGAGTCCAAAGACAGAAAACTTGAAGGTTTGTCATGATTATAGAGTCTGGAAAAACACTTAAAAGAGAACTCTCTCAGTTCCTTTTTCATAAAGTATTTTGATGAGACCGAAAAAGAGATAAACTATCACTCAACAAACGTTTTCTTCAAATACTTTAACGAGCGTGAAGAGAACAAGATCGCTCGGAAATCTTTTCATGTTTAGAGAGTCTGAAAAGAACTTAAAGATGACTCCAATGTTTGTCCTTTTCTGTAATGTTAGTCTCGTGAGGTTGAAAAAGAGATAAATTATCACTCGAAAGACACCCTTTCAAACCATTTAACGAGTGGGAAAGGAAGCAAGATCACTCGGCAATCTTTTCATGTTTAGAGAGTCTAAAAAGAGCTTAAAGGAGACTCCAGGGGGTTCCTTTTTCATGTATCCATACAGGTCCGAAAAAGAGATAAAAGTCTACCCGGATGCATTCTCATGTATTTATGAGCACGAGAAAGAACAAAGACTAAGCTCGGTATGCCCCCAGCTTGAAAGCTAGTGGCTTAACTCCAGAAAGATCATCAAAGGTTGGAGACATGCCCTCCAAGATTCAATTCATTCACCGGCTCTGAGATCGTCACCAATTTCTCTAGTAGAGGAGAAAAAGGAGAAGGGTGGATGAAAAGAAGGTTTAAGAGAGGTAACTATTTCATTTTTTAACGAGCTTGACATAGGAAAAGAACTATGCTCAGGGCCTCTGTTTCATTTTTTAACGAGCTTGCCACAGAGAAGAGAAACTATGCTCGTGGTTTTGTCTGGATCATGGCTTCCAAGAGGATAATGCTCTGGAAGGGTACCATGTCAAAGGATAAAACGCGGTCATGGCCTCCAGGAGATCTTCATTGGATGGAAGATGATCACTCGAGAAGGAACACATGTCGAGGGTTGCGATAGGAGTAAGGATATCAGGATCCAATAATCCTACCGAAGAAATCACCATGTCCACTACCGAATCCAAATCATCGGAAGTTGAAATCATGGGAGATGATGAAAAATCAACACCAGGAGGGGAGATAGACTGTATATCTGCCCGAATTTTCTCACGAGGGGGAAGAAAATAAGATCGGTGATGGTTATTATCCCGAGGCAACTTTTCAATGCGAAACATTTCTGGAATAGATTCATCCGAAAGAAAAGTTGGGGAAATGTATTCGATCGTAGATGACAAGGAACTCAACCGTGATTGCATCAAGGAAACATCAGGTGCCAATAGATGTTGGTCATCTGACGAGGGAGAAGCAGATTGGATAGAAACGTATAACGTTTCGGCTGGACTAAGTGGCAGGGTGTCACCTAGTGCATCGAATTCCAATGGACAAGGTACAATCCAAGAGTCATATGATTCCAAAGATTGATAAGACGTGGTCGAAATCATATCAACGGTGGTGATATGATGTGCAGTCGGTGGAAGTGGTGTAGGGAAGGTACCCATGAGGTTAGAATCTTTCAGTAAGCCAACACCAACACTTTCATACATGATCTTGTGGTCTCCCAAGAAAGGAATATTGTTGGTAGAGGGAACGCAAGCATCGGGTGTGTAGAAATCCAACTGATCAACAGTAACAATTTTTCCCTGATGAGGAAATTGGACACATCGAAAGACCAATGAGGCGAAGATAGACATAGCATAAAACCAACTTCTTCTAAGTAACAAGTTGTAATCGAGGGGAGCATCGACCACCTCGACATCAACAGTAACAGTTTTGCCACCCAATTGGATGGGCAGGGACTGTAAAATCCCATGGGGATGAAAACCTCTCCCATCGAAGGCGCATAACATCATTGGGGATTTGTTGAGTGCTGGTGATTTTAAACCTTTCCAACATGCCAAAGACATGACACAAGTCGAGGCTCCCTCATCCAGAATAGTTCGGTGGATTTGTTGATTGTGAACAACAACATCAACTTGGAAAGCAAGTTGGTGGGAGAGTCGAGACGCATAATTTTCCAGGTTGAAAATGATCTGATTGGATGACTCAGGATCAACAGCGCCAAGAGAGACCAAGAGAGTTCTATGTTGACTGGGGCAGTGCTGTAGAACTTCTAACGTAGACATAGCACACAGTGCCTGAGCCAAATCTTCAACAATGTTGTATTTTTGGGTGGCACGTGAACTAGTATTAAAGGTAGCTTTATGTATAGTGATCTTAGGAGGGCGTAAGATAGATTCTAACATGGGTTTCTCAATCTGAAGTGGTCCAGATGGAGGATTAACCGATGGAAGACTGACGGAGGATGATGATGGATTTGGTAAAGTACTGGCACTGTTAGTGTCTTTTGCTTTGTCAGGGTTACCTGGTGTGTCGTATGTCTTAGAGCGAGTGGTCAAATTGATCCCATTAAACATATAAATATGTGCACTCGATGAGGTCTCATCATGAGGATCGCTAGAACTGCCCCCCGGAGAGGGGGTTTGAGCAACCATGGATTGTTGCTGTGGAAAAGGCTGAGTAAGCACAGCGGGTTGTGACTTTCCTTGAAAATTTTTGGCCACTTCATTATGAAGTGGACAGTCTCGAGTGTAGTGATTGTCACCACAAATGATACACGGGAATTTCAGCTTCCGTTGTGTTTTCTTTTCGGTAGCAAGTGGTTGAGCTTGATTTTTTGTTTGTTCATTGTTATTTTTTGATTTATTCTTTGTCTTCTTCTTACCTCCAGATTGTTGTGAAGGGGCAGATTGAACTGCATTCACCTCAGGGATCTGAGTTTGGGGGGAGGTAGAGGAGGGTGTAGTCAATTTGGAAAAATATTGAGTTTTGACGGAACCGATAACACCATTCGCATGAGATGAGGATGATGGCTTAGAAGGATCAGTATTAGCTCGAGCAGCATTCGGAAGCAAATCATACAAAGTACCAGATTGGGAATAAACCAAATCTAAGTACTGAGCCCGAGTGATGGCTTGTTCCTCTATGACCACACCACCCATAGTGACATCGTGTGCGATCAGGGGTAACAGTGATTTAGTAAACCATTTTGCCAATAGTATGTCAGGAATGACTACCTTGATCATCCTTCGTCGTCGCCTCCACTCATGAATATGGTCATAGATATGCACAGAGTTAGTTTGATGAAGGGAGGTCAAGAGCTCGGTACTTGTCTCGTAGCGAATAGGAAATTGAAAGTGCATGAGGAAAGACATGGCAAGGGAATTGAAATCATGAAAAGAAGCACGTGGTAGTTCAATATACCACTTTGTTGCTGAACCAGTAAGTGTTCGCTGGAAAAGATGCAAACGTATAGAATCATCCATGAGGGAGTTTGATGAACACCACAAATGGAAAGTCATCACATGGTTGTTCGAATCTTCGCCAGGGTTTCCGTCAAATTTTGGAATATCATAAGGAAGTTTAGCTGGAATGACTGGCCAAACTGGTGAATGAGAAATAGGATCATTAGTTAACTGAGACAAGTCTGGGAGATCTAAAGTTGCAAGGAAAGGTAGTTGTCGGTTAATGTGCGAATGAAACTAGTGTGGCATAGGAACACCAGTAGGACCATAGACTAGTTTAGGTGGATAGTTGTAACCAGTAGGTCCTCCTACATATGGTTGTTATTGGCCAGGATAAGAAGGATTCGATGGTGCATGAGAAACATTGGCATAACCCGGTGGGTTCTGAACATTATAGGCCGGGTGATTCATTTGCCCATGAGGAGGATAAACATTTTTCCCTTGATAATAGTAAGGAGTAGATCCTGGAGGTGGATACACATGAGGCCCATGAGGAGGATAAGACTGTGGTCTCGGAGAACTCCAGGTGGTGTTTGGGATGTTGCTCGGATAAGATTTCCCGTAAGATGTTGTGGAAGGGACAAGATTGGATACTCCTCCTAATGGGTTATTATACAAGTGCCCCCCAACATGGGGTTGAGTAAAAGTTCCTCCTAAAGATACTCCCCAGGATTGTGAATGGTTTCCAGCAAATGAGGGTTGCCCCCCTACAAGTGGTCGATTTATGACTGGGGCATGACTAGCAAACAAAGGTTTTACATGAAAAATGGGTTGTCCCCCAGGAGGGGTAGGTCCTCCATGGAAAGGTATTCCTCCAGGAGGGAAAGGTTCATTGGATGGTGGTTTCCCTCCAGCCGATTGTGTTTGGCCAGCAGGGGTCTACGTTCTCGGGTGAGAAGATGTCCCAGCAGGATCATGTGGAACATGTGGAGCTGTAGAGTAAAATCTTGTAGAAACGGGGGTAGAGATTGAACTACTTTGGGGATGAGTAGAGGTGATGAGTCCAGCATCAGGATGGACTTGTGTTGGTGTAGCAGTAGGGTGAATAACCTGATCGACTGGGTGATTCATGGTTTGACCGGATGGTCCTCTTTCACTAGGAGGGTCATGAGGTTGAAAGGGTTGTCGAAAGGATTCGAAATGTTCATAGAGATCACGTCCTGGTGAAGTCCTCCATACAGAACGAGCAGGTGTGGGATTGGTTTCTACTATGGTGCTAGGATGAACATGAGTCCTATACTTGTCACCAAAGATTGGTTTTGTGGATCCCATATATGTTTCGATAAAGATCCTCTTCGGTAATCATGGGATCTCTTCATCTATGACATTCCCAAGGGAGTCTAAACGAACCAAAAGTGGTTCGAGAGGGGTTACCGAAACAGATGTAGTGGGATTTTCAACCATGACCAAAGCGCCTTCTGAGTTATCTAACGGAGGAGAAATAACACTTTCACCGTCAGATTGATTTTCTACCTCTCTACGGTAGTTGTCTTCTGGAGGGTTAGGAGGTAAGGGTTGATAGCCTTTCGGAGGCATCCCTTGCATCCTACGTGATCGACGAAGACCTTTATCGTCTATGGGCTCAATTGTGGAGAATAACATAACACACTGAAAATCTAGGGCCAACTAACAAAAAGAAACAGCATACACTAATAAAATCTAGGAATCAACCAAGCAAACAAAACTTCTCTCGATGATCGTACTAGTTGGTGATGAAATCCAACGTCGCATGATCAAGTCAAGAAGGGGCTAGGATATGGTGGAATAGTTACAAGGGTGACCTGCTTAACGGACTTTCACCTTGGTGCAAGCTTCCACGCAGTAATTGTTGATTTACCCTCCAAGGAGCCCGAGTGAGTTTGACCAATGTCTGTTCTAGGTACAGTGAAACTTCCCTTCACCATCACCTTGTGTAAGTACCTAAAGATTATGGCAACTAAAGACACCAATTCGCAGTGAGTCCTTGGGCGGGTACAATCGACAGTTTGATCCGAAACATATGGGTACGATAACAAGTCCGAAATCAACCTGAAAGGATCCCACACATAATCGTGGGTATACCTTCCAGTGACCCCCAATATACGATCCGACCACTACAAACAGTTGAACCACGGAGGGATAATATCCATAATTTGATCGAATGTGACCTCATGCGTAACCCCTATGTGAGAGGGGGATCCTGGAAAACCAATACGACAATTGGATTTGACTCTCCCTAGCTCAGGATGCTAATGTTTGTTTTGAAAACTTTGGAGAGTTGTACTCACAGCCTAATCCAAAGTGCTAACCCTAGTCTACTGTTGGTGGAAGATCCTAAAAACAAAAAAATTCTAGATAATTTTTAATTAGCATTTGTTTTACAAATGTTCTTTACTCAAAGGGTGCGTGAAAGTGAAACTGATGGAATGAGGACTCAATTCCCAAAAAGATGCATGAAATATGATAAGCAAACGTTTATTTTCAATGAACGCCTATTTAAGGGAAAGAGAAAGAGTCATTTTCACTTTCAAACATTAATATGAAATGTCCTCTATCAATTGGTTCTCAATCAAATCTAATGCAATGCTAAAATATTTTCAAAAAATTGCTTCTAATATGCAAACCACTCACTAATATGTGTCTTTTTCGTTTGTATGTGAATGATGATTAATTCAATGCAAAAAACTTCTCCTACCAACTACCCTTTCAGATCAAGGAGATTCGGACAAGTATGATTAGATTTCGCACACACGACACACACCGTCTTGCTGTGATCGAAACAAGAAGCAAATAGAAAACAAAAGATAACAAAGAAAAATCAAACAATTCACACAAAAGAGAGATTTTCAAGAACAATGACCTCAAAAAAGAACCAAATGAGAAGATTAGTAGACTTCTGATGTCCTTCACCAAAGTTTTTGCTCAGTCAGACAAGAGAGAAAAAGGCAGTGGATAGATTCCAAGTTCTCAACAGGAGAAAAGACTCAAAATAAGAGAGAAGGTCAACAAATATGAACAAAAAAGCACCTACTTCTCAAAAAGTAGAGGGTCAAATGTCATTAGGAAGATGTAATGAAGCGTCAAGAAGCTAGACAAAGGCAAAAACAGAGACTGAGTTGCAAAAAACACAATTTTGGAAGGTAATTTTGCAAAAAAGAGGTTGGCGCTCTGGTGTAAGGGCCACCAGAGCATTATAAATCTCTATCTGAGACCTTTAGGAAGTTCTATCATTGGGATAATGTGGGCACAGGGGCGCCATGCTTCAAAAACTCAGAAAAAAGGTCAAAAAAACCAAAAACTCAGTCAATTTTTTGTCAATCAGGATGCATGTGATGGACTAAGGATTCAATCAAAAATTTTAATCATATATAAATGGGTGAACAATGCCTAAGGAAACAAAGGGTAAGACAAGGTCTATGAGGAAAAACAAAACTAAGAAAGTTCTGATTCTTCCCCAGTGGAGTCGCCAATTTTTGTTGAAGGAAAATCTCCCTGCGGACAGGTAGATCTCCTCTTGAGAGATAGACTCTTAACTCTTAAGACAGAAGATGCTTATCATGGTCATTGACTTCCTTTTAGGTCTACACAAACTAATGCATGAAGAGGAAGGAGGAAAGACGTACCTTTTACCAGTGTTTGTCCCTACACGCTCCGAGTTGAACTCTAGTCTTGAGCTCCTTGATAAGCCCTGTAGACAAACAAAGTACAACCACTTCCTATTCTATCGAGATTAGTTCGAAGCAGACCTATTTAATTAGAGACAAATTCATGTAATTTCAAACACAAATTAGAAAGAAACAGGCCAAGCATATTACATTAATGAGGACAAAACGTTACTTACAGCCATAGATGGAATGTAGCAGTTTTGTCAAGTTCTCCTTGCCTAACCCTTGCTCAAAAGCTCCACGATCGGAATGACAATAGTTTCGCTGATTAGCCTCCACTTCACTGTGTGTTTCCTATGAGATCATAGGTTTTATGCTTCTAATTCTTCCTCCAAATATCACTTATGAGATCATAAGTTTGGTATCATTCTCCATCCAGATCCCCTTTTCACCATGAGAAAGCCTTCTTATATAGCCTTGGAGAGGATCAACCACTTTAGATATCTTTGGGGTGAGTTGAGGATTTTCCTCCTTGAGTTAGGGATCTTCCCTAAGATCATGGTTGGACTAGGGATTTGAATCCAACTGCCTTCCAAGATTGAAAAGATCTTTCCCCCATTCTTCTCAACAAACCAACTGCTGCCCAGAATAGGTAACACTGCCTCAAAAGGAGTGTCAGAGTGTTATAACTCTCCCTAGCAAGGTTTAGGGGGGTGCCAACACTCCCAAAAGCAGTGGCACTCCTCCAAAAGGGTAGAGGTAGTGTTATAACGCTCCCATATAGTGTATAGGGGGGCGCCAACACTCCTGAGAGGGGTATAGGGGAGCGCTCTCCTCCAAAAACCCAAATTCAATGGTTCTTTCAGATGGAAAGAGGTACATAACTCCAGTTAACCATACCTCTTCTTCCAAATCAAGTGTTTGAGGTGTTTCAAGTGTCTTTTTGATGTCGTTATAAGTATGACATAGGCATCATCTCAGTATGCTTTGCTTGACACTTGCGACACTTGTGAGAAAGATGCGACACTTGTGACACTTGTAATGAAGACACTTGCGACACTATCGAAGTGATTAATTTTGATGTGTAACACCTTCGCACTCCTTAAATCTCTCCCCCATGTCAAAAATTGGTGGGAAACTTACTGGGAGAAAATTTCCACAAAAGAGTCTGAAATATATGGGACCGATCCCAATTGGGATTTTTTTGTGGACGCGGTAAAGGAACAGTATTACTCTATTGAAAACTATGAGGACCAATATATGAGATGGACCACACTATAGCAAGAGAGGGGCCAAGCAGTTCCATAGTTCACAAGTACCTTCCATACCTTGCGCACCAAGCTGGATACAAAGACTTCGAATGACATTTGGTTCTGAAATACCATGGGGTTGTACACAGATACATCCAAACTAAAATGGATTTTATGGACATCTCATCACTCGATGTTTCTTATTGATATGTTGTTAAAATAAAGGAAAAATTTAAGCACCAGAAAAAACAGGAGTTCAGGTCTACAAATACGCAACAACTAAAGTATGATAAATACGACCCTAAAAAATAGTCTCTTGAAAACTAGTCCAAGACACAGGAAAAGAAGGGTCACGGGAAGACAAAGACGAACACCATAAAATGGTGTGATTTCCACAAAATACCCTAGAACAACACCGATGAATGTCACTCAAAACAGTCATTGGTGGCTGAGATCAAAGACAAGGAGCCGAACTCTGATTTGGAATCTGATTCTGAAAATATTGGTGAAAGATGGATCATCGATGCAGACCCCACTGCTATTGTCACAATTGTAGCAATTCATCCAAAAGAACCCATAGATCCTGAAGAGGGGGAGCGCCTTTTTCATTCACAAATGTGGGTGAAGGGGACCCCGCTGCATTTTATTGTTGATAGTGGAAGCCATAAGAACCTCATCTCAACAAAGGTCGTCAAACAGTTGGGACTGTTGAAAACACCACACCCACAACCATACAACATTGGGTGGCTTCGCCAGGGAGGAGATCTTCGTGTCAGCCAGCAGTGTCTATTTTCATACGACATCCAACACTTCAAGGATGAGGTATTATGTGATGTTCCCCTGCTGGATGTTTGTGATTTTATCTTGGGCCAACCATATATGTGGAAGCACCATGCTATCTATGAGTCTTCACCCCGTAGTTTCAATGTTACTCTGGGGGGTCATCTCTATAGGATACCAGAGGTAGTCCCAATTACTGTCCCACCTAAACAATGTCATAAGGTATTATCTCATTCTACAAAATTCATCTTCTTCACAATCTATTCAAAAGGTGAACATAAGGATACTGCAACCACTACAACCTCGACCCAAGCACCTTCTATCCAACAGAAGCACGTCGACAATATTGCAAAAAAATGTAAATATTCCTTGTGCACACAGGAATCTCATGTATACATAATGGTTAAAAAGGTCCAACCCTTCCAGCCACAAGTTTGTGACAACCTTCAACAAGCTAAGAAACACAACTTCTCCAACAAGGCAAGCAACTCATCAAGATGCAGATCCAAAAAATGTTTTTCCCTCTCCCCCGGGCACTCAATGCAATGGATATCATTGCTTCCTAAGGAGAGAGGATTGATCTAGGTGGATATTGGTGGCCACCCACCTTTTCCAACTGGATCAAAACAATTTTCTGGCAATTTAGGTAATTTACTATTTTTAGCAGTTTTTAACTTCCGGGGCCATTTTGAGGGCCTAAATGAAGGTTTTTCGGGATCGATATTCTCAATGGTAGCCAAAGGCTCTAAATGAGCCCTCAAAATTAAATCTCATCTACAATACCTTTCCAACGAGCTATCGTGCGCCCCAAACGAAGATCGTATTCCAAAGTTACGCCCCCGGGAAGTTGATACATCAAACTACCCAAAACGGGGTCCACAAAACTGTTGGCTTTTCATCTTTCGGTGTTAGGGTTTTGGATTTTATTTATGATAAAAAGGACTTTGGAGCCTCATTGTAAAATCATCTTCTTGTGAATGCGAGTAGCGGACACATATTTTCTCACAGATAAGATGCCACCATTCTAGCGAGTCTTTCACTCTGTATTTTTACAGTCTTTGTACATTTTCACTCATTAATAGAAAATTGTGTATTACTGTATATCTGTGTTTATGGTTGCATCTCTGATACATTTTTGTTATAATATTAGATATTCGAGATATATTTGTACATTTATTTATTATATCTCTTCTCTCATTTCGTGCCTAAAATAATCTAGATCAGTGGTATCAGATTAGGCTGCTCTTGATCATTCTTTTTCAGTGCATGTCCCCGACAAGGTCTGAGTATATCAAGTTGGGTCTCAAGCTTGTCTCTCTAGAAGACAATATCTCTTGCACACCCAAGAAACCCTCTGTGGCGGAAGAAAATAAAAATGATGAAGAAGACGATTTTATCAATCTACTGCTTGAGCAAGCTCTCACGCGACAGAGGGATGAAATGATGGAGAATTATTCCCACATCCTTCAACGCCTACTGATAGCAACAGGCACATCTTCATCAAATAGCCACTTTGTAAGAACCTCTCCTTTCAAGGTATAGGTTAATTTTGATATTACCGTATTTGAAGGTTAGATAGATGTGGATGCCCTAGACAAATGGTTAAATATGCTAGAAGGTTATTTCTCTATTCACCATTTTTTCGACAGGGAAAATATCACCTTTGCACTCCTTAAAGATCTCCCCCATGTTAAACATTGGTTGGAATCTTATTGGGAGAAAAGTTCTACAAAAGAGTATGGAATATATGGGGTTGATCCCACTTGGGATTTTTTTGTGGACGTGGTAAAGGACTAGTATTACCCTATTGGAAACTATGAGGACCAGTATATGAGATGGACCACACTATGACAAGAGAGGGGCCAAGTAGTTTTGGAGTTCACCAATACCTTCCATACCTTGTGCACCAAGTTGGATATCAAAGACTCTTAGTGACATTTGGTTTTGAATTACCGTGGGGCTCTACACAGATACATCCAAACTGAAATGGATTTTCTGGACATCTCATCACTCGGTTTTTCTTATCGATATGTTGTTAAAATCGAGAAGAAATTTAAGCACTGAAACAAACGAGATTTCATGTCTGCAAATCCGCAACAACCAAAGTATGATAAATATGTCCCTAATGAATAGTCTCCCAAAAACTAGTCCAAGCCATGGGAAAAGAAGGGTCGTGGGAAGAGAAAGAAGGACACCAAAAATGGTGTGATTTCCACAAAATCCCCTGGCACAACACTGATGCATGTCACTCAAAACAGTCATTGATGGTTGAGATTAAAGTCAAGGAGTCGAACGCTGATTCAAAATTTGATTATGAAAATACTGGTAAAAGATAGATCATCGACACAGACCCCACTGTTATTGTCGTGACCACAACAATTCAACTAGAAGATCCCACAGATCCTGAAGAGGGGGAGCACCTTTTTCATTCACAGATGTGGGTGAAGGGGACCCCGCTGCATTTAATTTTTGATAGTGGAAGCCAGAAGAACCTCATCTCAGTGGAGGTCGTCAAACATTTGGGACTGTCGACAACACCACACCCAGAACCATACAACATTGGGTGGCTTCGCCACGGACAAGATCTTTGTGTCAGCCAATAGTGTCGATTGTCATACGACATCCAACCCTTCAAGAATGAGGTATTATGTGATGTTTCCCCGCTAGATGTATGTGATGTTCTCTTGGGCCAACCATATATGTGTAAGCGTCATGCTATCTATGAGTCTCGACCCTGTAGTGTCATTGTTGTTAATATTATGGTAGCTTCAAGAGGTATGAAACTCTATTGTGACCTATGACGAGACTAGAATCCTCTGGAAGGAAGAAAAGAATTGAAGGAAACCCTAGACAAGTTGTCAGCTGAACAAATACATTTAAATTAAATTTATTGATACCCAGAAGAAGAAGTTGACCCCAATTAGCCTGCCCAGCTCACTATAAATATAGGGCGTCAATTTCATTATTCATCATCTCAACAGTTGCAATGAGAGCTAAATCTGCGTAGGCAGTTGCAGGAATCAGCAGTTTGGTGCGCAAGTTTCTGGGAGAGCTGGAAAATGGTGCGCTAGCTTCTAGGTGGGATCATCTGTTAAATTTAGTTTCTATTTTCTTTTTTGGTGCATTAGCCTCTCTTGGCTATTGGATTGCTACCAGGATTCTCTTCTCAGTCAAGGTCAAGGTGCTCAAAGGGTGGCTTCGGCCAGTGGTTGGGTGACGAGGGTATCGTCAATGGTAAAACGAGCACAATCTTCTATATTCTAACAATTTTTACTCTGGGGGGTCATCTCTACAGGATACCAGAGGTAGTCCCAACTACTATCCCACCTAAACAATTTTGTAAGGTAGTATCTCATACTACAAAATTTATCTCCTTCACAATTTGTTCAAAATGTGAACATAAGGATACTGCAACCACTACAGCCTCGACCCAAGCACCTTCTATCCAACAGAAGAAGGTCGACAAGATTGCAGCAAAGTGTAAATATTCCTTCTTCACACAGGCATATCATCTATATATACTGGTTAAAAAGGTCCAACCCTTCCAGCCACAGGTTCATGACAACCTTGAACAAGCTAAGCAGCGCAACTTCTCCAACAAGGCAAGCAACTCATCAAGATGCAGATTCCACAAATGATTTTTCCTCTCCCTTGATCACTCAACGCAATGGAGACCATTTCTACCTAAGGATAGAGGATTTATCCAGGTGGATATCGGTGGCCACCCACCTTTTCCAACTAGCTTAAAACAATTTTCTGGCAATTTTGGTAACTTACTATTTTTAGCAGTTTTTCGGTTCCTAAACTTCTGGGGCCATTTTGAGGGCCGAAGCGATGATTTTTAATGATTGGCCACCTCATTGATAGCTAAAGGATTTTATTGATCCCCCAAAATTAATCTCCTCAATGATACCTTTCCAACGAGCTATCGTGCGCCTCAAATGGAGATCGTATGCCAAAGTTACGATGTCGGGAAGTTGATACACCAAACTACCCAAAACGGGGTCCAAAAAATTGTTGGATTTTCATCTTCCGGGGTTAGGTTTTTGGATTTTATTTATGATAAAAATTCATTTGGATCCTCATTGTAAAATCATCTTCTTGCGAATGCGAGTAGCGGACACATCTCTTCTCATAGATAAGCTGCCACCATTCTAGCGAGTCTTTCACTTTGTATTTTTACAGTCTTTGTACATTTTCGCTCATTAATAGAAAATTGTGTATTACTATATATCTATGTTTATGGTTGCATCTCTGATACATTTATGTTATAATATTGGATATCCGAGATATCTTTGTACATTTGTTTATTATATCTCTGCTCTCATTTCCTGCCGAAAATAATCTGGATTAGAAGTTTGTATACTTTAGAGACAAGCTTTGGCATGATGAAGAATGTCTCCCTCATTGAGAGGGAGTGTTGATGTTTGAACAACATCCGGAAGACATTCTTCCATATATATATATATATATAATTTCATATTATATATGACCTGATATTTATAATAGAAAGTATAAATATGTATTTATTTATTATCCAAGGGACGCATATTTTCATGGATGGTCACCATATGTTCTATATATATCAAACACTCATCATCGTAATAACATATTCATATACAATATCATCTCATATAGAAAATTCAACATGTATACCAACCTGAAAGGTGTTTTCCCTGTCAAATTCTTGTTGGTTTTCCTGTATGAACATAATACCGCAGGGACTCTTAAGTCCCAGTCATATCTTCCTATGTTGCATATTTTGTTCAGTACATTCTCTAGGATTTTGTTGAATGCTTCTACCGTGCCATTGTCCTACCATTGGTACAACGTACTCTTCTAGTGGTGAATTTGGAATTCTTCAGTCAAATCGTTTATGGTCTTATTGATGAAGTGTGTCCCTTGATCACTCATCAATGTTCTTGGAAATCCAAATCGAGTTACTATGTTCTTGAACAAAAAGTGAGCAACAATTTCTGCACTGCAATCCATAACTGGTGTGTCTTGTTCCCATGGAGTCAAATATTTTGTTTCTGTAATGATGTACCTAGCACATTATATTTTTGTTGGTGGGTTGATTGGTCCAATGAAGTCTATGGCCCACTTATCAAAATCCTATAATGTAACTTGTGGATGCAATGGAATATCGTCCCTTCTAGAGGGTTTTCCAACCCTTTGACAAACATCACATGTATGATAGTATTCCTTTGTGTCCCTGTGGAGTGTAGGAGACCATAGTCCTGCGTGTAATATATTATGCCCAGTGGCTTTACCTGCATCATGTCCTCATGATATCTTGTTAGGCACTCCTGCTAATATAGTTGGTATTTCATATTCGACCACACAGTGTCGCAATATTCCATCTATGACCAGTTTATATAATCTTCCTGCAATTAATTGGTAGTCCACAATATTTACTACCAACTATTTTTTTTGCACAACCATCATGTCTGAGGGGCCATCCCTATAATTAAAAACTGTACAGTTTCTATAAAATAATCGTCCACCATCTTAACTAAAAATAGTTGTGCATTTGGAAAGATACCATCTAGGTTTCCTTCCTCTTCTCCCGAGAGTATGCATGACAAGTGATATGGTCCTACATTGAGTTTACCTGCTTTTAATACTACTTGAAAGTTGTATTCCTAGAACAATAGGAGCCATCTAAAAATCCTCCCCCCAACACTAGCTTATTGACCATATATCTCAGCACATAATGGTCGGTGTACATCTTAAAGTGTGATCCTAGAAAGTAGTGTTTGAACTTCTTCAGCACATAGACCATAGTCAATCCCTCATGTTCTATTGTGGTATAGTTTGTTTCCACTATTGATAGTTTCCTACTTGCAAAATTGATTGGGTGATTTATCTCTCCCTCTCCTGGCAGTGACAAGATTGCACCTAATGTTATTGATCACGCATCCACGTGTACATGAAATTCCTTGTTCCAGTCTGGGAAAATTAAGATCGGTGCAATTACTAACTTTTGATTCAGTGTGTCCAATCATTTCTGATAGTTGTCATTCCACTGGAACTTCGCTCATTTTTTTAGTAATTTTTCCATTGGTCATGTAATGTGTGTGTGTGTTTTGATAAATTTCCTATAATACCCTGTGTGACCCAATTTTGTGCACAGATGTTTGAATGATGTGGGTGGTTGTAAGTCTTGAATAACTGTAATCTTTGTAGGATCAACTATTAGACATTTTTTGCATACCATGTGTTTTAATGATATTCCAAAAGGTGCGCAAAAGATACACTTCTTCAGGTTTAAGGATATTTGATGTTGTCTACACCTATACAACATAAATCTTAGCAATTCAAAATGATTATGTAATAGGCTAAATACAGTCCAATCATCCAAGTAGACTTTGATAAAATTATGAATAAACTCCTTAAACACTACGACAACTACTCTTGAAAATACCACAGGTGCATTCTTCAACACAAATGGCATCATTGTGTATTGAAAACTTCCCCATTTTGTTGTGAATGTAGTCTTATGTCTATCCTCCTGCACAATTCTTATCTTATGGTAGCCTAAGAAACCATCTATGAATGGATATGCTTCTTTTCTGCCTATGTTTTCAAGTACTTCATCTGTAAATGGCATTGGGAATGGATCGTGTAGGAATGAATCACTCAGTTTCCTCAAATCAACATAGATTTTTATACCCCTTGTTTTCTTATCCTGCACTACCATGGTACTTATCCATTCTGATTCCTCAACCGGTTCGATGAATCCTTCCCTTATTGTGAGGTCCATTTCCTCCTTTAATTTTTATTTATATCTTGGGTTTAGTCTGTAGGGTATTTGTTTCACTGGATTCACACTTGGTTTTAGTGGGATTCTCATCTCTCCTAGCTCGCCCTCTATCCCTTTCATCTTTGAGAATGTAGTTGGAAATATATATTGGTATTCATGTAGTTGATCTGCTATTTTTTCTATGGTTTCCTTATCCCAGTAATCTCATATCTGTGCAAAATTAGGGTTTTCCTTTGTCCCAATATTAACTTGTTGTGTCTTAACTGGCTGTGCGTATGTTGTGGATTCTAGCTCTAGGCCATGCACTCTTTTTTATACCTTTGTTTCTGGTACTTGGATATTGTGGGGATCTTTGCCATCCTGATCCTCCTATGTAACATTGTAACATTTCAATAACTTGTAAACTTTCATAGAGGCATTGGGTGTGCTGCATACAAATATTACTTCCATTGATTCTTCTTCGGTGAATATTTTTTGTTTAATCACCTGTAGCATTGTACTTATTAGGGGTGACCCATTTTGAAAGGTAAACGTTACCTAGAATATTTGATTTATGTAATCCCAGTCTGTTGTATCTCTGCGCATTTCCAGTTCTAGGTACCATTTATTTGGGATGGTATCTAGGGTATGTATGAACCTGTGTGTCCATTCTTTCATGGGTATTGACTTCCACGAGTTTTCACACTACACAACATGATCAATTAGGTTTCCCTCCCCGGTATACTTCTTCTTCATGTCGCCCACATGAGTATTGAATCTCACTTGCATTAGTCTCCTACATTGTTGTGAGTCTTCTATGTTTTCTTTATGTGTCCCCCACCATCTAGCTCGGGTGACCTTCATTACAATTCCCAGTGCTAGTAGCCTCTTTGTTTTCGGTACATGTGCCTCGAATATTTGTACAAATGTTTTTATATTTTTCAACTCATCATACTTAGGTGGGTTTCATAGTTCTATTCCAATCCATCGTATTGATTTGGTCATGTGTGTACATCGTCATGTTGAGACTTCATGCATCCTATGCTACCAATTTTCCATACCTGCTTTTGAGTCTGATCTACATGAAATGATGCTTCTCCAAATTAAAGCACCATCTTCAGTGGGGTTAACATAGTCATCCATCCTTGCATTCATGTTATACAGGTTGTCAATTTCATTTCCCTTTGCTAGTTCTATGTACCTCCTTCCTTCTTTTGGGTCTAATAGTGCAGTAAATTTCAGTTCTCCTACTTCCAATATCATCTCTCTCCTTTTAAAATTGATAATGACTTGGTTATCGAAGGCCCATTCTAGTCCCATTAACACTGGGTATGGTTGGTTTTCGTCCACAATATCGATAACTTGAAAATTTGTGACATTGCATAGTCCATCTATATTCACAGGTATTCCTGTTAATTTGCCAATATGTACTATTTTGTATTGGTTTCCTAATCTCAATTGAAGGGGTGACCAAAGTAACTTGGGATTCCCCATCATTTCTAATGTATGCTTAGGTAACACATTCACATTAGACCCCGAGTCTAAGATCACATTGTCTATGTCATATTCTCCAATTTGTGCACTGAACCTGAACTCTCCATTGGTTCTTTTCTTACGCAGTAGTTGAATCACTACTTTAATTTCAATAGGGGATGCCTTTCCTTGTGTGCAGTGATCAATCATAGATCATAATGTAATCAATGCATTTTCATATTCAACCAGCTCTAGGAAACTCTTCAAAAAATTTCCTAAGGTACTTACCTTCTCTGGTGATCCTTTGGTCATGGCCTAGTCATTCGTGGGAGGCCTATCTACCATATGTGGTGCAGAAGATGTTGATGCTACACACTCTTTTCGTAATAGTTCCTCCCTTGTCCTTTTATAGGTCTCTTTTTCATCTCATAGATGAAATGTTGGCATGGGTAATACTAATTTCTTTACCCATTTCTTAGCATGTTTCCTTTCATTGGTTGCATCTGTCCCTATTTTAGTTCCTCCACATGTAATGATTGTTAGTTTGGGTCCTTCGTCTCATATATCAGATGATATATTTTGAATGTTCAGATTTTGGTTTTTATTACCTCTGGCCTGCCACTTTGCCAACAATTGTGGATAGTCATTTGTCGCATGTTCTAACTCCCAAAAGTAAATGCATGTTGTGTAGGGGTTTTGGAAATATTGTGCTAGGTGTCCTTGTTGGTTACACTTGTAGCATATTATGGGTCCTCTTCCTCCTCTCCCTAAGTTTTCTCTACCTCTTCTCCTATCGAATCCTCCTTGGTTTCCTTGATTAAATCCCCTTTGATTATTATACTACCCTCCTCCTTATGTCCCAACATTATCCTCTTGAATCATTGACATATCTAATGTGTTCTCCCTCATCAGATCAAATGCATGAAAATCATTGTCTTCATGTCCCATTGATTTTCAAAAGCTACATAATACGCTTCTTGCAGTACTCTGATATTTCTGCAATAACTTGCACTCCTTGGGTTATGTCCCCATTTCTTGCATATCTCGTAGTGTCATCCTTCTGGTAGTGGGTTTGGTGCCCCAAATTCTAAGTACCACGCAAAGGTTGGAAATTTATCTTTGTGGTGACCTTCAATCCTACACTTGGTGCACCAGACTTGTTCCCATTTCTCTTTCCATTCCAATGATTTCTGCCAACTGAATTTTTAATAAAACTAGTTGGTTCTATACCTGCGCCATTCCAATGTTTTCTTTGACTGAAGAGGCTTCCAAATTCATATAAATATCCAATGCCTCAGACTGCGATGTAACCTTTTTTTGTATTAAAGGACTATGGATGTGAGGTAGCAAGCCCACAATAAGCCACTCTCTATGTTATTAATCAGGTATTTGGAATTTTAACCTACCCATCACATCGAACTCCCATAATGATTTATTCAGTACTTGCCTGATCTCCTTGATCTTGGTAATGTACCGCGACTTAGACTTTGGTTTATTGAATTCTTTTAATAATGCTTGTGTGATATCTGTTAATGTCCTTGTTTGACCTAGTGGTGTGGTACTTTGGAGATTCATGTACCAAACTAGGGGCATCCTATAAAGTTTGTTTCCAACTGCATGATCTTTGCACCATCATCGTGGACATTCTTTGTAGTCCATATGGTTTCACATACGAACATATGTTTTTCTGGGTCTTCCGATCCAATTCCTTTGAACTTCGGTAATCTTAGTGTGCTATATACTCTTACCATGTTGATGTGTGTAAGATCTATTCCTTGTGATAATGGTTGATTATGATTAACTGTACTGCTACTATTTATTTATTTACTATTCCTCTAACTTCATCTACTATTTACAAGTTCTATGGAGAGTTATTCGAATGTTGTCTTAGATTTAGGTGACGCACACGAGGTTGTGGTTTTGACCCAAGACTTGGCTTGGGAAGGATTTATCGATTATTCTATAATTGTAATGAACTGGATATCTTCTTCTTCTCCCTCTGTCTATTGTCATTCTATGATAAATATATGTTTGTGATGTTTCGAGTACTCACTGTGCTACTCTCTCTCTCTCTCTCTCTTTAGCTGCAGTTCTCAACTTCTTGTACCTTCTCCCATTGCGCAAAACTCCAAATTCATGTTCTCCTTCTAATATCCCTTCCTTTTTATCCTGCATTCTCATTCTTTCCTTCCTTTTCTCATTTTTTCTACCCTTATATCATAACTCAATCAACATTCCCAGTCCCTCTGCATGTGCAAATTTCTTTAGCTATCTGACTCCATCGTCATCACTTCCTTATCACATAGAAACGTTTTTATCCAGGTATCTAGCGACTTTATGAATCTTCCTCAAAGGCCTTTAAAGAAGTCTCTTTCCGCAACACTATAATCTTGGGTACATTCTATGGAAAAATTTGTTGTGTAGCCTCCCAATATACTATACAACCAAAAGTCAATTGTGCATGAAATCCTATTGTATATTGAGTCCACTTGTCCCACTAGTTCAGGAGTCCATTTATTTGGTGTAGATGGTATGTGTCTACTAGTATTTTCCACAAATATTTCCATCCATTTTGTTGTATTCTAGTTGGTTAGGATACTCAAATATCACCTGAGAGACCCAGGTTCAAGTCTTGGCAATGAAACCATTTTTTGGCACATGCACAGGTAGGTTCAGTATCCTAGGTTCAAGTTACTTAGTCCAACAAAACCCTACAGACTCTAGCCCTTTATTCATCACCTGCATCCAGGAAAAGTCTCACCCAAGGTATCTTTATGGTAACTGTAGGAACTAATATTTTGCAGCAGTGAGAGAAAGATCAGAAACCCACTATGTCATATCTATAGGATCCTCCCACACACTAGACCCTTGTTACTATGAACTTGTTACTTAGTTATATATGCACATATACTCATAGTTATGTTATTTAGTCGTTAAACATACAATCATGGTTACTGCAAACTAAGATATCATCATAAACATTAAAGATAAACATACAAATAACTTTAAAGATAAACATGCATTTACATTACATACATGAATTAACATCCAAAAGCACAACTCTACATAGGGTTACCATGGTTCACCCCACTCCGGGCTACATCCACAAAAGATTGAATTATTTATTATATTTGAGTGTCTTGTTTGCGCTCTGCACTACAGTGGATGCTTAGCATACAATTATCCTCACATATGTAGCTCCTTTACAATGCTATGCACTCTGAAACTCTATTTCTCTCCATATATATATGTCCCTCTTCGGTTCTCTTCCTCTATTGAACTCATGACACCCTTTACATATTTATACATTATGATCATAGCCTTTTAACAACTCAATATTAGTTGGCTACAACTCATGATCGAATGGTGACAACTCATTATGAGCTGGATACAACTCATTCTCAGTTGGTTTTCCCGGATTTTGCGCTAGTTATTCTTTCCTATCCCCCTTCTTCTCCTCTTTCCTCTCTCTTCTTTCTTGATATTCTTAATATTCTTAATATTCTTTATATTCTTTATCTTCTTCTTCCTTATCCCTTCCTGTTCATTTTCCCTGTACCTTGTCTCTTCTCACTATTCCATCCCCAAAACTACTTGCCCAATAGATTGGAATTCCTACCTTTAAAAATATCTACTAATCGCCTAATGTCATGGATAATATTCAAACCATTTCTATAGAGGAGGAAGATTTGTCTATAGAATAATTCAATATTGGGTTCAATCATCTCACAAAAGGAAAAACTAAGGATATTGAAGGTTACCAAGTAGAAATCTTAAAAATTGGAGTGTCTATCCTCATCCCTCACATCTAGAGGATCTTTAATTTAGCAGTCTAGTAGGGATTTACTAAACCCTAGACTCAAAGGCTCATTTCACCTATTTTAAAAAATGGGTATAAAAACAACCCCTCCAATTATAGGACGATTGTGATTAGTCCCATTTTAGCCAAGTTACAGGGAGTTATTTTGGAAAATAAGCTTGGTGTATGGCTATAAATCCATGGAAAAAGAGCTAAAGGAAAGGTTTGATTAGGAGACATCATTCAACTATGAACCATATTTCTACCCTTAGGATTATTATGAAGGAGTGTCTCTTAGGATTATTATGAAGGAGTGTCTCAATTATAAAACCAATCCCCTATGTTGTTTTGTCAACTTTAGAAAATATTTTGACACGATGCCTAGAACCAACCTTTGGAATCAGAGTTAAAAGTTACTTTTGAGTTGAGAGACGCAAATGTGGTAAGGTTGTACAAGAACATTATTTCCAAGTTTAAGAAGAGTGAGGGTTGGTCGAAGGAAATTATTTGTAATATAGTTGTTAAGCAAGGTTTCCCCCTATCCCCTACATTTGTTAGCATATACATCGATAAGTTGGAAGGTTTCTTGGAAGAATCAAGTTTTTTCATCCCAAATCTCATTGGTATAGTCATCATCCTTCTTCTTTATGATGGTGATATCGTCCTTATGAAAATGAGTCCTCGTGATCTCAACAAGCAACTAAAAACCCTCAAGGAATTCTTCTCATGTATGGGTATGAATGAAGTCAATAGCTTAAAGGAAGTGACTTCATACAAATATATTGGGATTGATCTTCATCACAAGATTAAATGGAGCCATAGAATTGAGAAAAGGATAAATGGATATTGGAATGATTAACATGGACTTGAAAAAAATTGTAAATTAACTGACCTTTGGCTTTGTGATAAGAAGAAAATCATCTTTGAGACTTGTTAGTAATGTTATCTTATATGGTTGTGAAGTTTTGGGACGTAGTATATTTATATAAGCATGAATAAAGATGGAGCAAATCCAAAATAAAATTATGACTTGTAATCTCAAAATTAAAGGCGATACACCCTATCCTATCCTATCTTCCCCCCATTGAGATCATGGCTATGACTAGGTACCTAATGTATAATAATAATATTAACAACATAGAAGATAAGAGGCTTTGTGAGATTGCCTAAAAATCTAGTCAAAACCACTTTTGGCTCAAGTGGGGGTGGCATAGGTGCTATGGGTAAATTCCCCCTAAAATGGGTCTAAGGAATAGGTAGAGCGATAACTCCCTTAAAAGACTGACTTATCTCTAATCTACCCCAAAAAAATCTAAACTAAGTGATAAGAGAAAGAGATAAGAGAAGGTTAATGAGTGCACCTTGAATCCTTACGGTTGATGTAGACCTCTTCCACTTGTTGTTTCCTCCTAGATTGCAGAACCCCTCCCAAAGCTAACCTACAAGGGGTTAAGAATACAATGAAACAACGTATACAATCTCTGATAATCACTTAAAATCCTAAATATAGATATAAATGCTAAAATTAACATGAACATGTACACATAGGGTTTTGGGACAAAGATAATCTCTTTTATTCAAATTCAAGATGAAAGGTTACAACCTTTGCCTGTGAACACCACTCTACAAACCAAATCCAAGATCCTCTATAGTGGCTCCAAGTGCATCAATCTCACATAGAATTCTCACAACCAACATACCATCAAGGGAAGAAGGAAGGATTGCATAGGGAGAATGGTTGGAGGGGAAATTTTAGGCTAAAACTTAGAGCTTCAAGGTGCAAATCTTGGGCAATGAGAGGGAAAGGATTTTGGCAGAGTTTTCTTATTCTTTTTTTCATATGTCTAAATGACTCCCCAATACCTCTTTTTATACGAAAAAAACTATGGTTATTTGGTTTGGGGATGGGCTCCAAGGGGTAAAATGGTTAGGAAACCCTTCATATCCCGTAAACTTCGTTGAAATACATGCAATTTTATATTTTTTGAAACTTTTTGAGGTAAGCATGAGCTAACTAGCATGCAACAAGTGTATGTATGCGGGATACCTATCATGAAACATAGGTGTGTACGCAGTCTATTAGTGCAATAGGGCACGTACACTATCCAAAAAAATGGTTTTTTAGAAGCAAACCTCAATAGTATGTTTGGAAAAGTATGCAAATGGATGGGCCAATGTCTTGGATGCATAGATGTGGAATTTTGGACTATAACAATAAGGATGTCAATTCTTGGATAAACCATTGGGGAATAAAGGAAGAGGTCACTTTGAAGAACAATGATAACATTAAAAATATTATTACATATAAAATTAAGGAGAAATTGTGGTGCAATAAATAATTAAATCATAAAAGGAAATTATGATACTATAAGGAGGTAGTCAACCCTAATCTAGAAGATCAAAAGTATCTCTCTATTTTGTCTAGAGTAAAGAAGAAAATCAACATTGCTAAAATAAGAATGTTATATCAATTGAAAAAAGAAATATGGCCACCGCTGCGACTATATGTCGAGAGCTACTCCTTCAAAAACACCAAGCAATCCCAAGAAGAGGTAAACACCCTACTATCTTATCACTTCGAAGAAAAACGGTTTAGAAGAAATGATCTGAAGAATACCCTGAGAGGCCACTTCAACAAAATTGGTCTACCATGGGAACACACAACGAACATTTGGGAGGAGGGAAAAGTGCATCAAAATTCCCGAACCTACGATGAAGTAATATTTAACATGGGAGAATTTCAAATGAAGAGAAAGATGAGGAAGAAGCCTGGAAGAAAGCAGAGGAAGCGGAGGCTGAGAAATCTCCCCACACTTCAACCTCAATACACTCGGAATCAAGAGGAGAGGAAGAGGAAGCACAATATGACAAGAAAAAGTGATATAAGGAGAAAGTCCACAAAATGAAGAATGACACAACAAAGAAGAAACAAAAGACCGAGGTAGATAAGGACAAAGCCATAGTCAAGGTAGAAGCAAGAGCTATAGTAGAAAGGGAGATCAAACAAAAGAAGGAAGTAGATAAAGAAGCAACAAAGAGAGAGGCAGAGGAACAAGCATAAAGGGAAACCAAATAGGTAGTCGACAAAGCAGTTGAAGAGGAAAGAAAAAATAAAGGATGCAAAAAATAAAGGGGGTGACACTCACCCAATGGAAACAGATATCCCGGAAATGTCAACTGCAAGCATAGGAACATATATATTAGGTAGTGTTTTAGGACTAGGACTATGGGAAATGTTCCAACCAAGTGAGGTAATCGACTTGAGATGATTAACTTATGATATAAACACTGACATAATCATACAGGAACAATTAAGGAAAGAGCCAACATCTGAAGGGATGCCTATCTCAGTTGTTACACATGTTCCCGTAACTCGAGATGTAAGGGATAATCCAATAGCAACTTCTACAATCAACACTGCATTCATGAATTCTAATGAGGAAAACATTTAGAAACTATGCCAATAGAATGAGGATAAATAAGCAAGGATCAGAGAGTTGGAGGAAAGACTCCAACAAGTTAGAATTGATGAAATAAGCCTACAAAGTTTCAAAGACAGTGCTAAGAAGGTCAGGAAATAACTGGAAGAGGCTATCATAGACATGTATGCTCATATGCACCTCTTCTAGCAAGCAACTGCTACTGTCATAGAGAAAAATAATCAAATACAGGAAAAAATGATGGAGTACAACACGATCCGTGAAGGCATCGCCGACATTGATAGATGGATCACAGAAAATCCTAACACATTGGTTGACCTCTATCGACCTTCAACACCATAAAGAAATACATACTTGTATGCACTATATCATTTCCAACCAGTGGGGAAAAGGGAAGATTAGGAGGTTACCAAATACATGTCGATATTCTTTAAGATACACAAAGTTGCACAGGAATTGATCAAGAGCATCCGACTACCTCAGCTAGACGAGCTTGGGAAAAATACAGTAACTAAAGAGCTAGTAGACAAGGTGCATGATAGCACAAATTGAAGAAAAGCAGTAGTCGAAGTAGCCACTATAATATCCATAGATCTCATAGAGAAACACTTACTGCAACCTGTAAAATTGCACACCATGATACAAGCATTCATGGCGACACTGGTAAAATACATGAGCACCCTTGAAGACATCGTGGCCATGAACAACGCAACTCTGGAGCAGTTGAATTATAGAAGGATCAGATCCTTATATGATCAACTATAAATATGGACATCATACATCAGAGAAAAAAATCCTTGAATAAAGACAAAATAGTAGCTAGAGAATGTTAACACTTGTTTCTTATTTTATCCTTTTCCAAACCGATCTCAATTTTTTCCTTATTGTACACTTGTCACTAAGAAATAGGAATCTAAATCATGTTTGTAACAACCTCTTCAAGAGGAAGGAAAAGAGTCACTTAGAGGTTACTAGGAATTGTATAAGAAAGAGAAGAGGCTAATGTGGAGGGGATTTTTTTGTCTTTTCAAGCAATGTATAGACCCAAGAACTATTTCGAGAACATATACCTTGTTAATGAATATTGAGAAGCCATTAGGGCTAATTTTTTGAAGAAGGAATACTTGTGTGTGGATACATCTATGTTGTGAATTATTTCGAGTGGAGATGAATCTTGTTTACATGGACTGTAAGGATGCTTGTTTGCTTTTAGATTAATTCTTATGCACTCTATTTTATTATATGGTTTTAAGTGTTTCTTTGAATATCATTAAGTCCTGAGATTGTTGAGTTGTTAATGGATGCAATAATATAATATGGATTGTTCTCTCTCTCTCTCTCTCTCTCTCTCTCTCTCTCTCTCTCTCTCTCTATAT
>ML776968.1:1763385-1797524 GCA_009831015.1 Picea engelmannii | reverse complement strand
GGTCCTGAACTACTTTACAACATTTACGACAAAGAAATGATGGCTATCATGCATGCACTAGCCAAATTCAGGCAATATTTGGTAGGTGCAAGGTTTGTGGTCAAATCAGACCATAATAGTCTTAAATATCTATTGGAGTAGAACGATTTGAATGAAAGACAACAAAAATGGGTAAGCAAAATACAAGCCTATGACTTTGACATTGAATTCGTCAAAGGAAAGAACAATGCGGTGGTCGATGCATTATCCAGAAGGCCATCCATTTTTGCCATGTCTGGTATGTCAGTCAACTGGAAGGAACACATGATAGTGGAATATGCAAAGGATCAGTTCGCTTGTCAATTGTTGGATGGGAAAATACAGGATGACAAATTCAGGGTCATAAATGACCTCATCTATTACAAAGGTCGGATCTTTTTAGTTCTTGGATCATCTCTCAAAGCTAAGATCCTGCATGCATGTCATAACTCACCAGTAGCGGGGCATCAGGGCATCAGTAAGACATACAGGCAGGTGAGAGAAAGGTTTGCATGGAAAGGAATCAAGGAAGATGTGATGAAGCATGTCAAAGAATGCACTACATGCCAAGAAAACAAGGATGAGAACACGCACCCTGCAGGATTGTTGCAGCCCTTACCTATTCCAGAGCACAAGTGGGAAAGTGTATCCATGGATTTCATCACCGGGTTGCCCAGAGCACAGGGGAAAGATTGCATTTTCGTGGTGGTAGATAGGTTGACGAAGTTTGCACATTTTTTTCCCATATCCACAGACTTCAGTGCAGCACAAGTGGCCGAATTATTTTTCAGAGAGGTGTTCAGACTACACGGCCTACCCAAAACCATCATCAGTGACAGGGACAGCAAATTCATGAGTACGTTTTGGCAGGAATTGTTCAGATTAGTGGGTACGACATTGACTCCTAGTACCAGCTATCACCCTCAGACGGATGGTTAGACTGAGATAGTCAACAAATGGGTGGAAGGTTACCTCAGAAACTATGTAGCAGGACAACAGAAAGCATGGGTCAGATGGTTACATTTGGGAGAATATTGCTACAACACCACCCAACATATGTCCATTGGCATGTCACCCTTAAGAGCTTTATATAGCTATGATCCTTTATCATTTGTGGAGATTGCATTTGGTGACAGTAGGGCTCTGATGGTACAAGATTGGATACAGCAGAGCCAAGACATTCTTAGGGAATTGAAGGATCATTTACAGAGGGCGCAAAACCAACAAAAGGTCCAAGCAGACAAGCACAGAGTGGATCGTACCTTTGAGGTTGGTGATTTGGTCTATTTGAGGTTGCAACCATATAGGCAGGCCTCCATTAAAAGAAGCGGAGTGGAGAAACTGCAGCCACGCTTCTTTGGACCTTACAGAGTCAACAGGAGGATAGGGGCAGTAGCTTATGAGCTGAAGCTTCCATAGGGTAGAAAAATTCACAACGTCTTCCATGTCTCGTGCCTTAAGAAATCCCTCAGTCAACATGTCAGGCCTATTGAGGCATTACTTCCCATGGATGAGGAGGGACAACTTGTTTTGATTCCAGAGGAGGTGTTAGAAGTCTGAGAGATGAGGCTCCGAAACCGAAGCATCAAGGAGTATCTAATCAGGTGGAAGGATTTACTCATTGAGGATGCCACTTGGGAGCAGGAGCACGTGGTTAGAGAAGCAGGTTTGGAATTGCTTGAGGAAAAGCAATTTCAAGAAGGGGAGACTGTAATGTCCCCCACCTCTTAGAGAGGTAATGAGGAGACTCAGTGGCCTGGGCACCCCCATTAGGTCATAGTCTCACACTGAAGGGGGGAAAAAGTCAAGAAGTTAAAAGTTATATTTTTAAGTGACTTAAGAAAGGAAAAGGAAAGGAGTAAAATATAACTCAACAGAAGAATAGAAGATTAACCCTGGGAGTTAACCTAACTCAACAAAGAATTAGAAGGAAACATATAAGTAAGAGGTTGGGGTGCACCTATTATTCATTCTGGTTTTGGGATTAGCATTTGCTATTGCTCTTGAGCATTCAGTTTGGGGGTTTTGCTGTACAAACCCTTAGGAGCAACTCAGTGGTGAAATATCCACTCACCTTGTTCCACAGCTTGGTCTCGGGAATGAAAGACTCCTCCACACCATTCTAGTATCAGATCCAGTTTATCAGGGAGGTTCGATCCAGCTTATCCTGAGGGCCTAGGGCCATTCCGACAGTTGGGTTTTGTTCACAGATTTAGGACCATCAGTTTGAGGGATTTTCTGGAGGGTTATCATCATTCTACATTTGTCTACAGATTGGGATGTCTTGGAGCCATAGGGGACGTCCTGTAATTCAGTAAAAATCAGATCTAGGGAGATCTGCTTGAGATCTGAGTCCGAAACTTCTCCCACAGGATTCTCATAGCCCGATCTATATTCTTGGAGAGTTTTAGAGCATTTGGAGACCTCCTTCATCAGGGTCGAATCAGCTAGGGTTTCAGTCATCTAGTGTGGCACTCCATTCAGTGGGAAATTCAGATCTACGGAGATTGAGAGGGATCTTGGAGATTCAGGCACCTGGGTTATTCTTACCATCGATCGATCTATATTCTTGGAGGGTTTCAGAGCATTTGGAGGCCTCCTTCATCAGGGTCGAACTAGCTAGGGTTTCAATCATCCAATGGGGCACCCCATTCAGGGGGAAATTCAGATCTACGAAGATTGAGAGGGATCTTGGAGATTCAGGCACCTGGGTTATTCTTACCACCACCCGATCTATCAATTGGCATATTTCTTAGGGTGATTGGACACTTTTGGCAGCAGGGCCGAGTTATTGAGGGTTTCAACCTTCTATTGGAGTGTGGCATTCTTCAGCTGGAGAGTTTGACATTCAGATCTACTTGTATTGATCTTCATTTCTTATTCAGCCTTTGGAGGCATTATTTTGTATTAGCGGGAGCATTTTGTAGCACGTCATATCTATTGCTTGTACGACCATCTGAGGTTTATGCCAGATCGGCCATCTATTGTATTGATCTTACATTGCTTATAATAAAAAGGTCAGATCTTTGCTTGTGCTTCTACATCTTGAATATATTGTGATCTTCGTGTGTTGATGAAACTTGTATGCACTTAATAACTCAATAAAGTAGTAGTAGTTAGTGATTCCAAGAAAGAATTTGGCTTGGGATCATTACAGAAATGAAAAGTCATAATTGCCTCTTAATATTATAAATTTGAGTAATAAATAGATGGATAGTAGATGGAAGGTGTTAGGGACCTAACCTCCCTAACCCCTCACATAGGTAGAATAATATATTTTCCATGTAATAAAGGCCAATATTAATAAGGCCTAGTAATAATGAAGAATAAGTCAAATGTAAGAAGACGTAATAGAAGCTTCTACTTCTAGAAGATCTTCCTCTAGATTGTTCTTTTGGTAGATAGATTTAGTATAAATAGGAGTCAAGGGCATGAGAAGTTTTGTCTTATGGATTATTGTAATAGAGTGTTGCTCTGGTGGAGGTTTTCCCCTCGAAAAGGCAAGTGAACATTTTTTCCTATCAATAAAGGTATTGTTTTGGTGTTGTGGTTTCATATATTGTGTTGTTCTGTTGTATTCTCTGCAATATTTATTTTTTGGGGCTATTATAATAGATTTAGTACCTTACAAGTGGTATCAGAGCACTTTCCTTGGCAGAAAATTTTGGTTATTTTTTTTTTCAGGGTAGAGACGTATTCTGGCATCTTAAAGCTACATATATCTTTCATTCAATGCATAAATCCGCGGTCAGGGAATCATACATGCAAGAACTACAAGCAGTACTTAAGCACACATTGTTAGCCACCCTTGTAACCCTTGTTAGTACCCCTTTTAGTGGTAGCGCATAAGACAACACTTGTATATGGATCAGGGTAGATATCCTGAAGCCCTCTATAGATAAACCAATCGGTCGCTTGACTGCTATAGTGCCATCGGGAACAACACTCGAGAAGATACTCTATAGTACCGGGGTAGTCGGGTAGTACGACTAAGGGAATGGTCTTGTTAGCATTAATTCTTGTAAAAAAGGGGGGTGTTTTCCCTTCTTTCGAGCCCATGGCGTGAACTGTGAAGAAGTGGGGCTTAGAAGCCCAACAAATGTATTTTGTCCAAGGACGCGACCGTGAGTGCAATCTGAAGTGCATAAAATCTCCATTTCGGTCTTAAAATGTTAGCAAATGGGCGATCCAGTATTCAACGGCGAGGATCGAGCGATGGAGTAGATCGTCGATCAGCAGGTGGTTGTAGTCAATGGAGTTGCGCCAAGTATAGCGCAGAAGATAGCATTCAATATCGCCAAAATGATCAGGGTTGTTCGATCAAGGAGGAACACGTGGCGCCTGATCGTCCCTCGGTTGTGATTTTGGCTACCAGGACTTCGAAAGATGGGAGGTTGCTTTTTCTTTACATCTGGGATCCCCGAAGCATGAAGTGCCGAAGGCGCCTAGGAATTGGGCCCACGGTCTCGGTATTGATCCAAGTCATCCATCTCTAGGACGCGTGGCGCACGATTGGCTTTGGTCGGCACTTCGGCTACCAGGTTTTCGAAATATAAGGGACGACTCTTTCCCTTGCATTCGGAATTACTGAATCCTGAAAATATGAAAAGCATCTTTGGAGACAGTGCTCGTCTCGGCATTTCGGCTACCAAGACTCCGAGAGAACAGAGGGTCACTCCTCGTTCATTAATAATCGTCGAAATGCGAAATGTGAAAGCCCTCCGGCTTGGGCCTGTAGTCATGGTGCCCAGTCACATTCAGCGAGCACAGGAGACTGTCAAAGCACCTATCCTCCCAAGCATCTCCAGGGTCATCTGAGTACATGGGACGTAGGGCATTTATTGAGCCTTTCGCGGATCTGGTGTCAAGGATTTCGAAAGAAAAGAAGCCAGAGCTCTCGGTGGGAGAATGCCCAGAAGAATATGGACCATTGATCAAGGAGCAACAATCAAAGAAAGGTTTCCATGTTGTCCGAGTGCAGAGTTGATCGGGCTTGTTCTCCATCCCAAGGAAGTAGTTATTGAGGTGGTTGGTGGTGGTTAGACATCGTCTCCACCATAAATGGAAATCCCAGAAAGGGACCTGAGACAGGTCAATTCTTCTGCAGGTGCCAGGATTCCGATTGCATCTGGTTTAAGCACACGACCGTCCAGAGACTGCAGGTGCAGTCTGCTAATGAACATGCAGACGTAATGTTTTTAATGTTAAGCCTCGATTTTGCTACTTTGATTGGCTCTGAGTATATGTAGGTAATTTTGCCATTTTGTAATGATGGATGGTAGAGCTAAGCTCCCGAATGTAAAGCTTTAACAAAGCCTCTAGTTCTCTGGTTATACAATGAAATTTTGAGATTTCTTGTTTAATAGTAGCCAACCTCCTCCTTTCCTTGTTCCTCTGAATCTGAAAGCCCGGGTATGGATGATCCAGTCGGGTGTTGTTGTAACTATATGATGTATGTTTGATTGTATTAGTTCTGCAATGTTTGAGGTTTACTTTGAAGTTTCTCCGATTTGAGAGGATCTCATATTTGAGACTTTTCCCCTTCCTTTCCCTCCACTTACTCACCACTATGCAAAATCTATTGGCATAAGTTGAATCAAGACCTCGGATGTCCTTGTTGTTTCAACCCAGTTTTTTGAGTGAGCGATATTGTTCTAAGTTTACTTCCATTCGGTCACGCCCCTTTATAAACAAATCATGACATAAACTTATGGGTGTCGGGCTCTGCTCCTGCTACAATCCAGGAGTGACTTCTGATGCTAACAGGTCTAACCTTCCCAATTGGTTCCCTATGATATTGGGTCAAGTACTATCGTTGTACCTTGCACGTATATCAGAGAGTTATAGAATAGGGAAAACCCTTGTCAGTAGAAACCATGAATACCCTATCCTTTAGGATGGAAACAAAAAGATAACAGACAAGATCTATTTCCATGCAACTTTACCTCCTTCATTTTGGGTGTGAAATTACTACATAGTGTTTCATGTTAAGAATTTGGGCCTTTCAACACTGAAGTATTCTTTAGATCGGAGTATAACTCTGCAGAAGTAAAAAAAAAAGTTGGGGCCTGTCCACTCTCTTATTTGAGACCTTTCCCATTGCATTCCTCTTTTTGTCCCAATCAAAGTGATACCTAGAATTTTTCATCCTTTTGTTTTTCTGTGGGCCCACTCTCCTTCTGGTCCCCTTATAGGGACCTATCTCATTGGATTCCCCTTTTCACCCTAATCGTCCATACCTATCATTTTAAACTCTTTCTTTGACCTCGTGGACCCACCCCTCTTTCCACCATGGATCCGACCCGCCAAGAAGAAACCAATAAGAAACTAAGTACTGATCTGGCTGCCCTTCAGGAAATAGTAAACAAGGACATTCAGACCATTCATGCAAAAATAGACCTCATCAAAGACCATCTCCATAGCACCATTGGTGAAGTCAAAGACCACCTAGGTGGCCAAATTAATGCAGTCCATTCCACGCTCCACCAATTCATGAAACAATTCCAGGCTACATCCTCCTCTGACCCCCCTCTCTATACTAAAGGTGTTGACTCCAATTAACCTCTCTCCTCTCATTCCAACTACCTACCTCGTGACCCATGTATTCCTAGAGTCGAGGTCAAAAAATTTGATGGATCAGATCCATAAGCACAGGTTACTTAATTGGAACATTTTTTCTCTCTACATGGTATCAATGATTAGTTAACCAAGCTTCATTATGGAATTCTCTATTTGGATTCGGAAATATGGAAATGGTGGCAATGGCTTCGCAATGCATGCCAAGGGTATGTTTCTTGTTCACAATTTGTTTTTGAGTTGTATGAATGCTTTGAAGTGAACACCCACCATTTAGGACGTCTGACTAAGATGAAATAGTTTGGCATAGTAGAAGATTTTATTGTTTCCTTTGAGCACTTGGATTTTCGAATGGAGGGCATGACAGACACTTTCTTCAGGGAATGATTTATCAGTGGCCTCAAGGATGTTGGAAGCCACTAAGTGTGCCAATGAGGCACAATAGGTCATTTTGGCCCAGAGCAGAAAACCCACTTTTGTTCCTTGCCCTAAACCCAACCCACCTACCCCTCAGGCCACTCCTTTCAAGGTACAAAAGTTAACACAGACATAAATGGATGAACTCCAACTCAAATGTATTTTTTATAATTCTGATGATAAAGATTTTCTCGGGCACAAGTGTAAGGAAAAAAAGATTTTTATGGCCATTTCAAAGGATGTTGCTGAAGAAGAAGGTGGAGTTCCCCCTGTTGAAGATCCACCCCTTCCCGATGCTACTACTCTTCCTATTGACCCACTAAAAGTTGAACCAGTGATTTCATTACATTCCCTCACGAGATTCTTTTCTCCTCAAACCATCAAGCTCATTGGCTATATTAAGCATCGTAAATTCATCATCCCTGTTGACAGTGGAAGCACCCATAATTTTATTCACCATCGCATTTCCCAGGAAATCAATTGTTATATTTGTGCCTTAAAATATTTTCAAATCATGATAGCTAATGGAGGTTCCATGAAATGTGGTGGGTGTTGTGAAAACTTATGTCTTCAAATTGGGAAGTACCACGTGAAATCTCATATGTTTTCCATCGATATGGGCGGTTGTGACATTGTGCTAGGTGTTGAATGGTTACACACTTTGGTCCCCATTCTCATTGATTTTAAGGAATTAACCATGCAATTCCAACAGGAGGGATAAAAATATCACTTCCAAGGAATCAAAATAGGTTCCCCTGAGATCTTCAATTCCCATTGCATGGAAAATATTCTCAAAAAAGGTCATTAAGGTATCATCTCCCAAATCCATTCTATTTAAGAAGTTGAGACACCCTTTGTGCACCCTGAACTCCAATCTCTCATCTCCTAAGACCAAGGTATTTTTTCACTCCCCAGGTAACTCCCCCTTCCCATGGTGTTCATGATCATTCCATTCCACTTATCCCTTGTAGTCTCCCTCCCAATGTTCTCTCTTATCGTCATCCCTTTTCCCAAAAGAATGAAATTGAGAAAATCATGCAAGAATTGCTTGAAGCGGGTGTTATCTATCTTAGTATCATCCCCTATTCTTATCCTATGGTCATGGTACTTAAGAAAGAAGTTACTTGGCATATGTTTCTATACTTTAACGCCCTCAATAAACTTACCATCAAACTAACAAGTTTCCCATTCTTGTCATTGATGACCTATTGGATGAATTGAGCGGTCCCTAATACTTTACTAAACTTGATCTTCGATATGGATACGACTAGATCCGTATGAAACAAGAAAACATTCACAAGATTGCCTTCCACACTCATGAGGGCCACTATGAGTTCGTGTTCATGCCATTTGGCCCTTGTAATGCCCCATCAACCTTCCAAAGTCTCATGAATCATGTCTTCCGCATTTTTCTTCGTCATTTTGTATTAGTTTTATTTGATGATATTCTCATATATAGTAAAACTTGGACAACCCATATTTCTCATGTGGATATAATTTTGTATCTCCTCTCTCAGCAAAAATTTTTCCTCAAACAATCTAAATGTGCCTTTGGACTCTGGAGTGTCTGAAGTGGATTACCTGGGTCATATTGTTGGCAAGGATGGGGTAAGGGTGGATCCTAATAAAATTGAAGCTATGAAGGATTGGCCTTGCCCTAAAACTCTTAAGAGCTTGCATGGAGTTCTAGGTTTAACATGTTATTATCACAATCTTATTAATAATTATCGAAAAATTGCAGCATCTTTCCGACTCCCCTTAAAAAGAATGGCTTCAACTGGACTCCAACAATTGATCAATCCTTCCATGCCTTGATCCAGATTTAGGAACAATAACATAGAGCCACAGAGCCACATTAACATAGAGCCACAGTGAACAATAACAAATATGCATTAAAAATTGACTTCTATTAAGTAAGATATATGTTAAAACTATAAAATGTAGATTGAAAACAAGCTTGCTAGAATGATGGCGGCTTATCTCTGAGAAGAGATGTGACGACTATTCTCATTCACAATAAGATGAGTACAATGAGGCTCTAAAGGCCTTTTTAAAATAAACATGAATTCCAAAACCCTAGACATCCAGAAACCTAACTGTAGGAGATGAAGCGCCAAAAGTCATGTGGGTCCTGTTGGGGCAAGTTAGTACATCAACTTCCCGAGGTCGTAACTTTTGCATAAGATATTCATTTAGGGTGCATGATAGCTTGTTGGAAAGGTATTGATGTGGAGCTTAATTTAAGAGGCTCAAACAAATACTTTATATATCATTGAGGTTCCCGATTGTGAAAAACTGATTTTTAGGCCCTCAAAATGGCCCCAGAAGTTCAAGTATCGAAAAACTGCTAAAAATAGCAAGTTGCCAAGAAAATGTTTTGATCCAGTTAGAAAACGTGGGTGGCCACTGAGATCCTCCTGGATCAATACTCCCCCATTAGGAAGCAATGTTCTCTATTTTTTTGAGTCCCCCCATCAGATGTGGAAATGTCTACTGAATTTGGCCTCAGATGAGCCACTTGCCCTGGTGCAGGAGCTGCCCTGCTTTGACAACCCAATAACCTTGGATCCTTTGCTAGCGAGTTCCCTTGACCTGTCTATCCATGATCTAATCAGTGGATTCCTATTCCATGCATTTAGGGTTGAGTTTTTTTGGTATCAATTGTTCTAATATCTCTAAGGTGTCCAATAATGGTGGAAAATAAGGTCGAAGGAGGTCCACATTGAAAATGGGGTGCAAGCCAAGAAAGGGGGAAAGATTGAGCTTGCAATAATTGTTACCCACAACATTGGTTATGGTGTAAGGTTCATAATGGAGTGGATCAATCTTGTGATGATTCCATGCAAGGTGTTCTCTCTGCAAGTGCAACCAAACTTTGTCTCCCACCTGAAACTGTTGTGGCACCCAGTGTTGATTATGACGATGGTTGTACTTGGAATTGGACTTCTGTAAAATATATTGAGCCTATTGGAGAATGTGTTGAACCTTCTCAATGAACCAAGTGGATTTTTCAGCTCCAGTTGTAGCATGCAACGAGTCTTTATGGGTGGCCGCAAGGGGTAGTGCAACATCCATGGGACCCAAATTATGGTTGAAATCCCAATCCCACCTGAAAGAGGTTTTGATCGATTGAAATATGTATGGATCTATTGTAGCTATGCTAAACATAGGAAAGAATCTCATCCCAGGTACATGGGTTCTTGGAATTGTACATGCGAAGGATGTGCACGATCATCTGGTTGATGACCTCAGTTTGGCCATCTGTCTGGGGGTGGAAGGCAGTGGACTTGGTGAGCTTGGTGTCCAGAAGTGACCATAGGATTGACTAGAATGTGATGAGGAATCGACTGTTCTGATGTAAGATAATGGTATGTGGGATCCCAAAGTGTACACACACTCATTCAAATAATATCTTGGTAGTGGCCTCCATTGTGATTCTCTTCTTGTAGGTGGCCATAATCGCCATTTTGGAAAAACGATCAACAACCACAAAAATATTTTCATTTCCTCGCTTAGTGGATGGAAGGCCCAACATGTAGTCCATTGAGATGGATTCCTAGGGCCTAACAGGAGTAGGCAAAGGAGTGTACAAGCCTTGTTTATTAATGGTCGATTTGGCAATAGCGTATGCAGTGCAATACCGTATATACTTGCTGACATCTTATCATTTTTTTGTCTGATAGAAATGTCGCTGCAACACTGCCACTATCATTTCCATGCCGAAGTGTCCTTCCACCCAACTGTAGTGGGATTCCCAAATCAACTTCGCTCACTCACTTGATGGAACATAGAGATGGCCTAGATGGCACAACAACCCTGTCCTAAAGATGGAAATTAGTGACAACTATGTTTGTGCCCAACATATGGTATGTGTTGGCGAAGTTAGGATCTGTCTCATAGAGGTGGGGCCATCCAGAGGTCTTGTGGTCGTAAGAATATAGCACTGTGGTGAGTGTCACGATTGAAGGTCGGCTAAAGAAATAAATGATTCGGTTGGTACTTCCTGTTTTATACTTGATGTTGAGGTTGAATTATTGCAAATACGTGGACCACTTTTGATGGCGATCATTCTACAATTTTCCTTATGTTTGTATGATCAATTTGGAAGACAATATCCTTCCTGAGAATGTAATGAATTCACTAGCGATAGGATTGTACAATGTAGTACAGTTCTTTGCCATAAGTAGGGTACTTACAGATGACATCTGATATTGTCTCACTATGACAGTCCATGGGGTGACAGTGCTAAGTGATGACTATGCCCACAACATAGTTTGAAGCATCTGTCTTGATCTCAAAGGGTTGTTGCAGGTTAGGTAATGAAAGCACCAAGACTGAGCACAAGTAGTGCTTCATATCATTGAATTTTTTATGTTGGGATAGGCCCCACAAATTTTTTTCCTTTCCACCACCCCTTTTTATTTGGCTGAGGGCCCATGTGATATGGAAGAATCCCAACACGAACCTACGATAGAAATTGGCAAGGCCTAAGAAGCTCCGAAGCTCAGTGAGCATGGTTGGGGCTAGCCAGTCACAGATGACTTGGATCTTGGCTGGATCAACATGCACATGATGCATATCAACAATGTACCCTAGGTAATGGACCTTGTCCATGTCGAAGGATCATTTTTCCAAGTTGGCATATAGCTTGTGTTGCCACAGAGTGTGTAGAACCTACTGAATATGCTGCAAGTGTTCTTCCCAAGTCTTGTTGTATACGAGGATGTCATCCAAATACACCACCACAAAATAATTAGTGAAAGGCCACAAGATATCGTCCATCATCTGTATGAAATTTGTTGGGGAATTTTTCAAACCAAAGGGCATGACCAACAATTTAAAAAGACCTTATTTTGAATTGAAGGCAGTTTTCCATACATCTATCAGTTCTTTTGGGACCTGATGGTAGCCAGACTTCAGATCAATATTATTGAAGTATTTGTCCCCCTTGATCTAATCAAGGAGATCGTCAATTCAAGGAATCGAGTACTAGTTCCTAACTGTGATTTTATTTAGGACTCAGTAATCAATACAGAGTTGTCAGGTCCTGTATTTCTTCTGTACCAACACGATTGGGCTTCCACAAGGTGATGAGATGGATTGGATGTGCCCCTTGTGGAGCAGTTATTTGATATGATGCTTGATATCCTCATTTTCTAGTAGAGAGAGATGATAGACTGGCCCATTAGGTAGTGATGTGTTGGGGGTTAGATCGATGAGATACTTGACCTGACAGTGCAGAGGTACCCCAGTAGGTGATGAGAAGATGTATTTTTATTGTTCCATGACCTTATCCACTTGCTTCTACTGCATGGATAGATCGACCATGGAGGTCATGGATGTGGATGGAAACTTTTCCTCACTCCGAGAATGAATCATGAAGAAGACAAACTTCCTGGTCTGAGAAATGACCTTCCTGCATTGCTTGACAGATATCAAGAAAATAGCTCTAGGTGTGACTACCTTTGGTATCCAGTACAATTTCATGTTCAAATTAATGATAACAATGTGAGGCCTAGACTCATATACAACATGATGTTTCCATAAATAAGGTTGGCCCAAAATAGCATCACAAACTTCAAGGGGAGAAACATCATACAATACATGATCTTTGAATGGCTTGATGTCATACAATAGGCGACATTGTTGGCTGACGCAAAGATTGCTTCCCTGACAGAGCCATCTGATAGTGTAGGGTTGCAAGTGCGGTGTTTTTGGTAGGGCTAGATTCTTGATGACCTCTGCTGAGATCAGGTTCTTTTGGCTACCACTATCAATGATGAAGTGCAATAGAGTACTTTTCACCCATGTCTATGAATGAAAGAGGTGCTACCCTTCTTCCGGGTCATTAATTTCACTGAGATGGATCTTGGTGGTAGAAACAGTGGCACTGGGTTCTACGTCAATGATTTATCTCCCCTTTTCTGGTTCTGACTTAGAGTTAGAAACCACATCTAATTCATATGTTTTTACCTCAACAAGCAATGAATTCTTTAAGCGACAATCAACAGTGTTATGCCAGGGGCTCTTATGGAAGTTGCACCACTTCTCGATATCTTTCTTCATCTTCCCATTGTCCTTATTTTCTTACGACTTGGACTTCTTGTCTTGAGGTTTCCCATATTTTCTATTTCCTCTTTTCTATAGGTTGGGGCCACCCTTTCCCTACTTCTAATGTAAGGGGTTCCCAAACCGAAACTGTCGTATCTTTTGTTTAATCTTCTGCACGATTTTGACGACATATCGATAGGCCATGCCTAAGGATGAGATGTCCAAAAAATCCATTTTTTCTGGTTGTATCTATGCATACCACTATGGTACTTGAGAACCATATGTCACTCATAATATTTGATACCCATCTTGGTGTGCAAGGTATGGAAGACATTGGTGAACTCTGGCACTCTTTGGTCTCTTTCCTGCCACAGTGTGGTCCATCTGGTATATATGTCATCATAACTTACAACATAGTATTATTTTTCATTGATAGCATCCCTGAAGGAACCCCAAGTGGGTGAAACTGTAAATAATGTGGATCCCTCTATTTCCTTTTTCTCACATAAATTCTCCCACCAATATTTGACATGGGGGTGATCTAGGAGGCTCCCTAGGTCTAGAAAATGCTCAAAAATGAAAGTTCTCAGAATTGAATGAACCCAATTTCATTGTGAGCAGATCATCACACTGGTTTTGGCCATATATTTACTTTCTCAAACATGCTCCGTATGTGAGAGTTATCACACTCTGATGAGATTCTCAAACAACTAAAAAGTCAAAGGTCGAATTGGAAAAAAAGTCAATGCTAACATCAACATGACATCACCAAGCTCTTTTCATGATACTGATGTGGAAAAAGTAGGTGGCGACATTAGATGTGCTGACTGGACAATGGATGCAAGTGTGGACCAATAGCTTTTGGGCACATGGCATGTGATTGTGTAAAGGTGGAGGTGCCATATGGCCCAGGCATGGCCTGCCACGTGGCACCCCATAATTTGTTGTTGGCTATGTTAAAATATTTGGTAGCTCATGAGAATGGACCCTTCGACCTGTGATAGGGGGAAAGGACTAATGGATAGACCCTACACCATTGCACCAAGGGTATGACTTGTGTATACAAGCCTATGCCTTTTCTTATAAGGTGTGTAAGCCTCTGAAAAAGGGGAGGAATGGGTTGGGGCCTAACCCCAACCCTAGACATAGCACATGACCATACAACAGAACCATGTGGCAGGTGCAATGTGGGGTAAGAGATAGGCTCCAACCCTCATATCTTGGGGGGATCCCACAAGACCAGGAGTTTATCCACCAAAAATCACATGAAGGTTTAACCTTGACCAGAGTTCCCATGAACACATGCCCGAATCTAGGAGCTAGCTCCTATACAAGGTTAGCGCACAACCCAAAGGGCCGACGCTTGGCCATATGGTGATCATATGACCTTTTCCAAGGGGCACGCGACTATCCAAAAAAGAGGCCAGATATTTAGCGAAAGTTGGGATTCTCTTGTTGAGCCTAAAAAATATATAAACAAGGCCTCTTGGGCTTTAGGGGTGACTTTTTGATGCAAGGTTTTTGAGGAGAAACTTGTGTAATTTGGCCTTTTCTCATGTTTTGAGAGGCATTTTTGTCATGCCTTTGAGGGGAGTTTGATGAGGTATGTATGTATCTGAGCAAGGAGGTATTTCACAATAGATCTGAAGCATGTTTTGTAACAACAAAGAGACAATGTAAAGAGAACTTGAGCATTAGAAGATAAATAAAGAGGTCCTCCACTTGGAAGCGGGCCCGGAGACATAGCCAATGATTGGTGAAATCCATTAACAAGTTCTTGTCTCTTTTTCTCTTTCTTGTTTTCTGTTATCTTCTTTTAATTTGTTGCATGATTTATGATGTCTAATCTCTTTAATCACTTATAAGAATCAAGTAAAAGTCATAATTATTATTCTGCAACAAGTTATTGAGTTTTATGTATTTCACATTCTTATCGATCTGATGCATAAAGTACATTAAACTAAATTTCAATTTGTCCATAAAACTTCACATTTTTGGATCAAGTTTATGGTTTCAGAGCATTTGGTTTTGAAGGTTTGACTAGAATTACAAGCATTGGATTCTCACCAAAGAAAAACTCAAGCGAGGATAAGGCCAACTTGAGGATCTTAATTCATAGATTCAAAGGAGACCGCATAAACAAGAAATGTCTTCACCAAGAAAACTAGGTCCTTTTGCATATGAGGAAGATTTCTTTGAGTCATTTCAATTGATGAAATCCATGGTATATGAACTTTACCATGAAAGAGGACAACGAAGAAATCCAAAGGTTTAAGAAGGTGAATCTTCAATAAGAGTAGAAGGAGGAGTTGGAGGTGGTGGACCTTCAGAACCTTCTTCTCCTTCATCCTCATCATCTACAAGTGAAGCAAGTGTACATCCCTTCAAGGATAAGAAACCTAAGAAAACTCATCATTCTTCTGATATGCCTTTATTAAAGTTAGATGTAAAGTTTCAATTACCCACTTATGATGGCAAATTAGATGCAAAAAAGCTAGATAATTGGGTGATACATTTAGAAGTCTATTGTAGGATACAAAGGATTGTTGATGATGAAACAAATATCCAAATTGCAAGTCTCAAATTGGGAGGCATAACTCTCATATGGTGGGAAAGCAAAACGAAGGATGATCTCAAGAAAAATGGTAAAACAATCTCTTCCTGGAATGATTTTATCACTGCTTTGAAGAAATTGTTTTATCCATTAGCATGCATGCAACAAGAAATGATGAATTGGAAAATTTTAAGGAAAGATAAAGGTTAAAGTGTATAAGAATATACTCAAACATTTCAAAAGAAAGCATTAAATTTGGGTATTCCTTTATATACACAAGAGACACTCCTAAAATATATTGGTGGTTTACATTCTTATCTCAAGCACACTATTCTTATGCTAAATCCTTCTAACTTTGATGAAGTATGTGTACAAGCCATTCACATTGAATCAAGTAAAGGGAATGTTGGTGATAGTGTTTCTACAGATACTTGGAAAAGAAAGGATTCAGGGAAAAGAAAAGAGAAAGAGAAGAAGACAGCCACAGCAAGAAAGTAGAAGCCTACTTGCAAGCATTGCAAGAAGGTAGGCCATGATGAAGATCATTGTTGGATCTTACATCCTGAGATGAAGCCAAAGAAGTATGCCAACCAAGGAAGGAAGAATACCACAGTTGTGACAGTTCAAGTGGATCTTGGATCAAACTTTGGTGATGAGACAAAAGTTGTAGCAATGGGAATCCAACGTATAAATTCAGTTGCAAGTACTAGCTCTTCTAATTCAGATGTTGTAAAAGATGAGTGTAAAAGGAGTGAAATTTTCCACATAAGGGTCATAACAAATAATGTTAAAGTTGATACTCTCGTAGACAGTGGATCAGAAGCCAATATAATCAGTGAAGAAGTTGTAAATAACTTGGGACTTGAAACTAAGCCACATCCTAGACCATATCCATTGGGATGGATATGTGGTGATAATAATTTGCAAGTAACCAAGCAATGTAAAATTAATTTTTCAATCACTTCTAATTATGTTGATGAAGTAGATCTTGATATAGTGCCACTGGACATATGTGGAATTGTCCTGGGAAGCCCATACCTTTATGATAGAAAATCCATATTCTATAGGGAGGAAAATAAATATTGCTTCAAGAAAGATGGGAAAGAGTACATTGTTCGTGCTCATCGCATGAAAACTGACAGATCTTTTGCAGCTACAGGGAAGTTAAAAAGAATGGTAAATGAAAGAAAAATCTTAACACTTATGTCTATAATAAATCAGGAAGCTAGTGATGCTAAACATGAGATGTTTCTGTATGTTTCTAACTGTCATGAAGTGTCACAAGAGGTACAACATGAGGTTCAGTTGCATACTTTCATTATTGTTCTTGTGCAGAAGGGGAAGCATGTTTTGTCATTTTCATTCGCATACTCAATATTATTTTTTAGTTTTTTTCTATTCAGTGGTGTATGGATGCAAAATGAGACAAAGAATGTAGATGATTGTGCGATAAATGAGATGATTACTTGGATAAACAATGTTATCTTAGTTTTTATGTTTGTTGTGATTAGTCAGGTGATCATTGTTCTAGCAGAGAGGATGGATGATATAAGACAGGTGGGGAGGTAGTACCCTCACTTATTACCTGAGTAAAAGAATACTTTTGGTGGTCCAAAATATTCCAAGTGGGGAGGAATGATCTAGGAGGCTCCCCAGGTCCAGAAAATGCTAAAAAAATGAAAGTTCTCATAATTGAATGAAACCGATTCCATTGCGACCGGCTCGTCGCGTTGATTTCGTCCATATATTTACTTTCTCAAATGGGCTCGGTATGTGAGAGTTATTGCACTTTGATCGGATTCTCAAACAATTAAAAAGTCAAAGGTCAAACTGGAAAAAATTCAATGATTACGTCATCATGACATCACCAAGCTATTTTCATGATGTTGACATGGTAGAAGTAGGTGGCGACATTAGACGTGCTGACTGGATAGAGGATGTAGGTGTGGATGAATAGTTGTTGGGCACGTGGCATGTGATTGTGTAAAAGTGGAGGTTGCAAGTGGCCTAGGCATTGGCTGCCACGCGACACCCCGTAATTTGTTGTTGGCTATGTTAAATTTTTTGGTAGCTCATGAGAATGGACCCTGTGACCTGTGATAGGGGGAAAGGACTAACGGATAGACCCAACACCATTGCAACAAGGGTATGACTTGTGTATACAATACTACGCCTTTTCTTATAAGGTGTGAGCACATGAAAAAGGGGAGGAATGGGCTGGGGCCTATCCCCATCCCTCAACATAGCACATGACCATACCACAAAACCATCTGGCAGGTGTAGTGTGGGGTAAGAGATAGGCTCTAGCCCTCAGATCTTAGGGGGATCCCACAAGACCAAGAGTTTATCCACCAAAAAGAATGTGGAAGTTTAACCTTGATTGGAGGTCCCATGAACACACACACAAATCTAGGAGCTAGCACCTATCCAAGGCCAACGTGCAGCCCAAAGGGATGGCACTTGGCCATATGGTGATCATGTGACCTTTTCCAAGAAGCGCATTCCTGTCCCAAAAAGAGGCCAGATATTCAAGGGAAGTTGGGCTTCTCTTGTTGAGCCTAAAAACTATATAAACAAGGCCTCTTGAGCTTGAGGGGTAACTTTTTGATGCAGGGTTTTTGAGGAGCAACTTGTGTAATTTGGCCTTTTCTCATGTTTTGAGAGGCATTTTTTTTACATCTTTGAGGGGAGTTTGATGAGGCATGTATGTATTTGAGCAAGGAGGTCTTGCACAACAGATCTGAAGTGTGTTTTGTAACAAAAAAGAGCCAATGTAAAGAGAACTTGAGCATTTGAAGAGAAATAAAGAGGTCCTCCACTTGGAAGTGGGCCCAGAGACGTAGCCAACAATTGGTGAACTCCGTCAATAAGTTCTTGTCTCTTTTTCTCTTTCTTGTTTGCTGTTATCTTCTCTTAATTTGCAGCATGATTTATGATGGTTGATATCTTTAATCGCTTATAAGCATCAAGTAAAAGTCATAATTATTATTCTGCAACAAGTTATTGAGTTTTATGTATTTTTCATTCTCATCGATCTGATGCATAAAGTACATTAAACTAACTTTCAATTTGTCAGTAAAAGCTCACATTTTTGGATTACGGGAACAACCTCGAGGAGGGAACATGTGATATTTTCTCCATCGAAAAAGTTGTGGATTGAAAAATACCCTTCTAGAAGGTTTAACCATTTATCTACGACATCTGCATCTATTTGAACTTCAAATATAGGAATATAAAAATTGATATGTACCTTGAAGGGGCAGGTTCCTCCCCTTGAGGTGGATGTGTCACTTGTTGGTAGTCATTGAAGGATTTATGCAAAGCTATTCATCATCTTGTTCGTCTGTTGCTAAAGGGATTCCTCTAGCAACATTTTGAAAGGATCTCCTATCCCGTTGTATTTCTTATCACCCACCATGGGAAATTTCTTAGGCGTGCAAGAGTAGTTTTCCTCAAGGGAAACAAGCTCGAGACGCAACTCTCTATACCTTGACCGCATTGGGAACATGCATTAAAACAATGGCAAGGAGCAGACCGCTCTAATACCACTGATCCAGATTTAGGAGCTGAACGAAATGAAACCATATATTTATAACATTAAAAAAGAGACATAGTGAACAATAATAGAGATACAGTAAAAATTGACTTCTATTAAATAGGAAATATGTTGAAACTGTAAAATGCAGATTGAAAACAAGCTTGCTAGAATGGTGGTAGCTTATCTTTGAGAAGAGATGTGATAGCTACGCTCATTCGAAATAATATGAGTAAAATGAGGCTCTAAAGACATTTTTACAATAAACATGAATGCAAAAACCCTATACATCAAAAAACCTAACCCTAGGATATGAAGCGCTAAAAGTCATGTGGGCCCTGTTGGAGTATGTTAGTACATCAACTTCTCGGGGTCGTAACTTTTGCATACGATCTCCGTTTAGGGTGCACAATAGATCGTTGGAAAGGTATTGATGAGGGTATTCATTTATGGGGATCATTTAAATCCTTTGGTCGTAATTGAGGTTCCCAATTGTGAAAAATCAATGTTTAGGCCCTCAAAATGGCCCCAGAAGTTCAGGAACCCAAAAAATGCTAAAAATAGTAAGTTGCCAAAAATTTGTTTTGAGCTAGTTGGAAAAGGTGGGTGGCCACTGAGATCCTCCTAGATCATGCCTTGAAAGCGACTATGTGCATGACACTAGTCCTGGCTCTTCCATACTTCACCAAGACTTTTATCTTGGAATGTGATGCTTCTAGAAGAGGAATTGGGGTAGTCCTCATGCAATAGGGTAGGCCTTTGGCCTTCACCAGCAAACAAGTTTTAGAAAAGCATTTGGTCCAATCAATCTATAAAAAGGAAATGTTGGTTATTCTACATGTAGTGGATCTTTGGAGTCTTTATCTATTGCAGAAATGCTTCTAGATTAAAATTGATCACCAGAGCCTCAAGTATTTTCTAGAACAAAGAGTTTTCTCCTTGAAGAAACAAAAATGGGTAACCAAACTATTCGACTACAATTATGAGATCATTTAAAAGAATGGAAAATAAAATTTGGTTGTTGACGCTCTTTGCTGAAAATATGAAGAATAAGTTTCCCTCTTTTCCCTCTCTTTTGTTGTACCAGATTGGCTCCAATATGCTTGGTAGGAATGGTTGCAAGATCCCAAAATCTCTTGCCTCATCCAACAATTGAAAGTAATTTCTCCATCTTTAACAGGGTACTCTTGGCATAATAATGAGCTTAACCACAAATGTTATCTCTATTTATGAAACTAGTCACAACTTAAATTCACAATGCTTTCTGAGCTTCATGCTTCACCTACAATTGGGCATTCAAGGTTTACCAAAACCTATGAAAGGGTCAAACATTCTTTTTTTTGGGATGGTATGAAACAGGAAATCCACACTTTTGTGGATGAATTTGATTTATGTCAACACAAAAAAGGAGAAACATTCAAAGCCCCAGGCACACTCCAACCCCTTCCAATTCCCCCTTCTATCTGGTGGGATATTTCTATGGATTTCATTGTGGGCTTACCTAAATATGGAAATAAGATAATCATCATGTAGGTGGTTGATCGTCTTTCCAAATATGATCATTTATGTGCTCCACAACATCCCTTCACCACATCCACATTGGCTCAAGTTTTCATGGATAATATATTTAAAATTCATGGCATGCCTCATTCTATTGTCTCTAACTGATATACCACTTTCATTAGCAATCTTTGGCAATAATTTTTCAAGCTACAAGGAACCCAATTGCATCTCAACACCTCCTATCATCCCCATACTGATGGCCAAACTGAAGTTGTCAACAAGTGTTTGGAAATATATTTCAGGTGTTTTTCATCTGAGAGGAAAAATCAGTGGGATCAATGGTTACCCCTAGTTGAATGGTGGTGTTGACCCAAAATTTTTCTTTGGGCTCAACATGGTGTTTAACACCTTCGTTCCTCCAAAAACTCCAAAATGTGTTATGGTTCTAGTCAATGATAATGGCGAGGGTCATAGTTACTATGGCCTCTAACCTTGACAGAGTATCAATTGGATACCTTCAGAGGGTTGTTATCTAAGTATGTAAATACTTATCAAGCACTAAAGAGTATCAAGGAACAAGGTCAAGTCCATTGGCAACAGTCCAAGTCAATTCATAGTTGTTGCATCTAGTTGGTTCAGTGCTTCCATGGTCAATTAAGGGATAGTAAGGTCAAACATATATCAAATTCATGGTTTTCCCTACTATACTATTGCCTTTTTGGCAGAAATATAACAACCATGATCATCGATATGTCCATCAACATCTTAAACGGTACCCAAACGGGTTCATCTCGGCCTTGCTTGGCTTGTCATGGGATCATGTTCTTTTCCCCTCAGGGAGGCCTTCTCGGGGTAATTTTTGAGTTCTAAAACCCTCCCACATAATAATTTCTCATGTGAAGATTGTTTATTTTAGATTTGATGAGCTAAGCAGGAAGTTTGCGAAAATTTTATCGTTGGCCCCTTTCGCCTATCACTAGGTGGGTCCCATGGGGACAGGGTACTTTCACAAAGAATAAAATGAATTTTGGTCACATTTTGGGAAATATAATTCTTCCATATTTTAGGTATCAGGAAAATATTTCCAACGGGCTATTATGGGCCCTATTCCGAGTCCGTATGACCCCCCTCCAGAGGACGCAAAGTTATCGTCACCCGAATGGACAAAACCAATAGTTGTGACTTCCTGGTCTGATTTTGTTTAGATTTATGTTTTAAAAGGAAAACAAAACCTAGGCATGGTGTAGGGAAGTGTGATACCTTTCCAATTCTATATCATGTGCTTGGTTTCGACCCCTGGTTGGTAAGAACGAGCCTTCACAAGTTCATGACCATGTTTGGACACCAGATTGGTTGTAGTGGTTTAGGGTTAAAAAATCATTGTTAAGGGGTTTTAAATCAGAGATTTAGTGATGCCATGCTGTAATGGATTCATATACCTTTCAATCGATCCTTAGTTGCCTCATTCTGACCTTGTATGGCCCGGTTAGAGCCATCACAAGTTTGTCAATTATTTCGGGCAAAGGGGGAAAACCAACTTGCATAGTGGGTTTTCATGGCAGATAAAACAACCATTAATGACCCCAACAAAAAAATATATCTCCACCTCATCAAATTAATCATTGATACCTTTCCGACGATACTTCTTTTTCCATAATTGGATATTGTATGGCAATGTGGTGCCTCTCACAAAATTGGGTTTCATGTGGGCCCACCAGCAAGTCAGGGGTTTTAAGCGACAATTGTTCCAGAATGAAATTGAGGGGTGAGGTGACATTATTTCAGATTGGTGACTGCATATTATCGAAGGGATCATCGATACCTTTCTAGTGACGTGCTCTGTGTCCATTTTTGACTCCGTCTCATCTGGAAACGTTTTTGGGCTAAGTCAACAGAATCATGGTCAAAAGTCAAAGTCAAAGTCAAACTTTGACTTGGAATAATTTTCGAGGAATATTAAAAAAAATATAGGAAAAATAATAAAAAATCAAAACATTGGGGAAATCAAGGGAGTGAAATGCAACCTCCCTCATGTAAAATTTGGAAATTTAATTTTTTTGAAAAAATATAAAATACAAAACCCTCCCTCTCCCCTCTCTCAAGTCATTTTGGCATTTTTTCCAAGGGGAGACGAAGCTATGCAACATGTCCTCAATGGTAGAGGAGGGATTCCAGACAACAAGTACAGGTCTTCATTAGGCAACAAGCTATAACCATGCACCAACCTTCAGACAAAGAGCCATGTAACCATGGACACCCTGCCTTCTTAGCCCTACTTTTGATTGCCTAGAGGTTTCACTATTGTGCTGGTTATGGTGTATTTTTATTTCTGTCATCAGAATGGTTGTTTTAGTGTTGGTTCAGATGTGAAATTGGTTGCTAGTTCATGTTTGTTGGCTGGGGTGAATTTGTTTATTTTCATGTGAAAAAATTCAAGGGGGTATAGGATTCAAACCCCTCTTGGGCATCAGGCCCAAGCCTCTAGGCCCCTTTAGAGAATTAATAATTCTAAGTTTTGTTGAATTTACAAGCCTATGCATGGCGATTTGTAGGCCCTCGACTTTGAACCGTATTGAAACATTTTTTTTTAAGCTTTAGACTCAAATAGGTTTAATTCTCGTTAAATAAAGACAAACACACACTTGGATATCACCATTGATGAGGTATTCCGTTTGATACAACGATCCTAAGTTCTTGAAAGTTATGGAGCCGCCCACTAGTTAAAGGGTCAAATCACTAGAAATTGTCTTCAAAATATCGGGTTTCGGGGTTTCACAGACTTAATAGTCCAACATATTGTTGACGGGCGAAATTGACCGTCCGTCAATTGGGAGAGTGGAACCGGTTCGGGGTTGTCTAAATAACCCAAGCCGTTTGGAATGAACCACCCTGACGGGTTTAACGGCTCCGTTGGCCGCTCTAAGGTCTCAAGGAAACCAAAGAGAAAAACTAATCTGAGCTAAGTAATCTAACACTAAATACAACTAATGAAACAAACTAAACTAACTAACATTAAATAAAGGAAACTAGAAACTAATAAAACAAAGAAAGGAACTAATATACTAAATATAAGCTATTCTAACTATTCTATCTACAAACTACAAATAACTCAAATCAACTATCTAATTATCAGCTATAATATTTCTTATTCACAAATGTATACTATGAATAACCTACAGATTTAGTTAAAACCTGCAAAACTCATGTGTTTGCTGCCCTGAGATAGCCAAAGATCTCTTTTTGATTTTTATATTTTATGAAAAGGAAATAAACATTACTGAAATTAAACAATAATATATTTACTGAAATTAAAAAATCTAATATAAATCTGATTAAGATTACATCTATATTAAACTACGTAATCGAAACAGTAAACAACTAACTAATTGACCTGGAAACGCTCCAAGTCTGCCCTGTGTATGATGACTCCTTAAGCTGATTGGAGGAAGAAATTCACACCATTTAGTCCTTAAGCTTCTCGTAAACGATCAACCATGCTGCCTCTTGAAGTATGTTACAGGACAAACAAGACATAAAAGAAAATCATAACAATCTTCTGATTATAAATTCCTGCAAAAGGGAAACCTATTATGCAACAAACTTATATATAACACTTCAATTTATGAAGAAGACAAAGCTATCATTCACAAACTGAACTAACAATTGTTATGTCTTTTATCGATTTGGAAGATACAATATATGGATAATAGTAACAAATTATATCATTTGAATTTGATTTAGATAGCAAAAGTAATACTAAACCATAAACAAAGTGATATACAAAACATGGAACAAAGTGTCAATATATTGAAAAGCAAAAGCTATGAAAAAACATCAATTTTGCTCCAGTTCGTATCAGACTTACATATCCTCGTTCTCCCACAACTAAGGATGATGATTATTACAAAAATCATAAGTATTTATAGGTTTCTTCACAAGGTAAAACTTCCTTGTGGATAATATCAAATAAGTGTACATATCCTGGGAGATATCCCAAAATCACCTAAACTAAGGAAATAATAATGTAGGTAAAATCTGTAGATCATCCCCTAACTGCTCATGATATCTATTGCCAATTCGAATTTGCCTGCAATAGAACACAAAGATCAAATTAGAAGGATATTTTATTGAGAAAACAATAAAAAATTGACTCCACAGACTTAGCTACAGAATCATCTGATTCTGTAGCTTGTCAAAAATAGCAAACAGGACCAGATATAATCAAATAAAATCAAATCCAAAATGAATTACTAATGATTCAATTAAAATTATCCTTTAAATTAAACCAAATCGAAAAGAATGCAATCGGGACAGAGTAAGAATGTTCTGTTTTTTCCAATTGCCATAAAATTGGATCAAATCTTTAACAAGACTGTTTCATAACTGCAATCGATGGCTAACCAAATTGTATGAGATACAAAACAATCATTATTGATTTGCATAGGATTCATATCATTTAATCAATTGCCAATATAGAAAATCCGTCACGATTATCATCAAGATGAAACATCCATAACTATGTCCATAGAATTCTTCCATAGAAAACATTCGTTGAGTTTCCAACAGTTCATAGGTATGACCGTAACTATCATTGACTAGTTATAGTCATAACAACAGATTGATATCATTCAGTTATTGCAATCGGATAAAATCATAGTCCATACATATCGACTCAAAAATCTTCATGTTTGATCACCACACAGTCAACAGACAGAGGCGCGATAAAATCGACAGAATCCATGAACTGGGCAATAATCAACACAAATCTTTACTGAGTTAATTATAGAAACAATATCGTAACCCTGGACAGAATCCAATTCAAACAATAATGAGAATCGAATAAGTTGCAATTTGGTTATGCATCAATAGAAAAGTATCAGATTTGGTCAAAAGATATAGAAAATAGTTAAACCATTTATCAATCATATTCATATAGAACATAACCAATTCAAATCGTAGCATTTACTGTATTCGAAAATAGGAATACCAACAACAGTCTATTTTTAACAACTTCACTTATCAACAGAGCATCTAACTGAAGTTAAATTTGAACAATCATATCTATTTGACGATCCATCGAATCAAAACCAAATCCAATCGAATCTTAAACTATAACAAAAATTATATACAACAAAGCATGCTTATGTAACAGAGCAGGTCAAATATGTACACAGAGTTTATGAAAGTGCAATATAAATGAGTGAAAGTTATACCAGCGTAGTTGCTGAGGCTATGTCAATTTTGAATTGACAATTGTTGTAGCAGACTCGACATTTTTGAACAGAATTGAACCAGTAGTTCGTTGCTTCTTGTCGTTGGGTTGCACCTTTGCATTCTGACCAGTGAGCTTTGCCACTTGGTTTTCCAAATCGTGGATTCTGGATTGCAACGTCAGCACATCCAAGTAGTATCTTTCCAACCATAACCCACACTGATCGCAAGGTGGAACAACAGGTTGAGCAGTCGAGGGTTTCGATGATTCACCAAGGGTTCCATGGGGTGGTTCAATGCCAGGGAAGTCAGGATTATCCCGCAGACAAGGAGGTAAATTCTTGACAAAATCATAAGGAGGTTTGCCACACAAGCCTTCTGAGTAAGGATACTCTTCGGCGAGAAAACGTTCAATCTCTGAATCAGAGTCTTCGCTGACCACGATAGGCTCTGATTTGGCAGGGGGTTTGGGTTTATTCCTCGCCATGCGAGAGATTAACCTTTCATTTTTCTTGCCTCTAGAGTTAGCACCAGTTTTAGCTTTAGGATTTTTGGTTGCGGGTTTATCAATTTCAACCTGTTTAGTCACATCCATAGGCAAATTTGTAGGTGGGTCGGGTAGAGGTTTGGGTAGCAAAATGCTGTAAGGAACAGGGGGAATAGGTTTGCTTTTGGTCACCACAGGCTTATCAACCTGTGGAGGGTTCGATTATTCAAAGCCATTACGGCTGAGAAAATCATCCCAAGAATCACGACGTAACCCCAATTCATAAACAATAATCATTTTAATCAACCCCAAATGGAAGAGGCTGGTATCATCCAGGTTACGCTTGTACCTTTTAGCCATTTTGAACAAACTTCTATGCAGATAGTGGGGCATACTAAGTTCGAAACCCATAAAAACCATCAATAAACGCAGATGAAACAAGAAAACGAACCCGTACCTGCCCTCGCAAGTAATAAATTGTTTGATTATCATTAGGAGGTCATGCCAGCGCGGCTTTAGCATTTTTGCAGGAAAACCTCTGTCGCATGAGTTCACTGTTCGATATTGGAACAACAATGTCCACGAGACATCATGTACCTTGCAACTCTTCGACCATTTTTGTCCCATAACAAGAAGGCTGGTTGCCGAGCTAAGAAACTGTTCAGTGATTTCAAGCTGGACATCTCCAACTTTGGCTCGGCAGCCATCGAATGATAACGCAAATTTCCGAGCCACAGTGGAGTTATGAACATCGAATTTCTTTATGAACGGAAGCCACCCGAGATTTTCCAGATCGCCATAAGTGCCATCAAACATCAGCAGTGCTTGGCACCCATTGGGCTCGTCCCTCACAATAGGAGCCATGGATTTTGTACATGGTAGGGTTTGATAATGCAAAACGCAGGAGTAAAACAATGAGGCTTAACAACTGCAAGCACGGAAAATGGAATGAATCAATGCAATGTGTGCGAAGGTGGTGGGATTACCACTGCCATGCAGTGCATTAATGGCTGGGTACAACGCTTTCCCATCTGTAATCATAGCGTTTAAAACATATTAATCGGCCAACCCAAAATGCTGTATAACTATATCAACGTGCCATCATTCAAACGTATAACAAAACCATATGCTATATTCATGCGCCAAGTGTATAGTCCGATCCAACATGACATCAAAATTTTACCAACGCACCATCACATTAATCATTAAATCAAAAGAAAACGTTTAAACCAATGTTTCATCCAACCGTGCTATTGCACAAACTATCAAACCAAAAGTTTACCCGATCAATGTTTATAATTCAAACCTTTGCCATACAAATCGAAACTCATATATTGATCATGCGCTCATAGCATAATAAATAATCAAAGTCTTATAAAACATTATGACCAAGGATTTTGCAACATCGACAAACCAAAGGTTTAAAAACAATAAGGATCATATATGAAATCAACATTAATCATGACCCTTATAGAATCAAATATAACCCATAACTCAATATGCTTAAAATCTCATTAATCAAAAAGCGCAATAAGAGTATATAAATGGATATGGTTTGAAAGAATACTCTAGTCACTTTAAAAGCAAACCAAAGGTAAGTGTCTTTCAGCAGATGATAACAGTCCAAATAACGATGAAGAGGTTTTCACACTTTCAGTTGTGAAAAATGAATCGAAATCAAATTGCAATTATCGCAAGAAATGAATACAATGTCTTGTTGCAAAATGCGACGATGACTTGTCGTATAAGGGACAAGTAGGTGTAGTCATCTCTTTAGGGCAATTTAAAAAAAAATTGAATTGGCTGCCAACACATATAAAGAGTCTCAATGTCCCGACATGCGAAATCATGAAATTGCGATAAGTTTTAAGCCATGTTAATTAAAGCATTAAAAATGATTAATACAAATTAATCACATCGTGACTTCGTGATTCGGGGATCCATGCCTCGAGCGATCACCAAAGTCCTGATATACGAAATTGTGAAACCAGGTTAATTAAACGATTAATAATGATTAACGATAATTAAATCATATCGCAATTTTGCGTTTCAGGAATCCCGTCTAGAACGACAACTTGAAATCCCGATACCCGAAGTCGTGAAAGCCTTAATTAATCACGATTAATTAAAAGGTTAAACTCGATTAATATTTACTGATCAAATCATGATCTCGTGATTCAGGGATCATAACTTGAAATGAAATAAGATCGTCCGAGACTCCAAACCCCGAAATGGATTAAGGTTAAACATGATTAATTAACAGGATAAAATGTGATTTATTAACACCTTAAACAGTCTTATCTTCTGTAAAGTTTATGTTGGTCTGAAATGCGGGTAAATTCAAATGATCTCTATGCTTTCCCATATAACGAAATATCGACCATTAATGACATTAATAGATGATTTAGGGAAATGATTTCAAACAAGATCTTTCTTTATTTCTCAAATCTTTTGAATAAAGGAATTAAATGCGTTGTCAGAAAAGGTCTACACAGATTGATATGCTTAAGGCAAAGAAGATATTTCATTTTCCGAATTATATTCTCATTTTCACAGAGCTTGCTTAACGAGATACTCAACCCTGTGCGTTTTCCATGACAAATAATAGGATTGTGTTTTTTAGAACTACTACCATGCCACCACGAAAAGAAGCTAAAGTGACTAGTGAGGGTTCATGCTAGAATTCAGAGGTTATCTCTGATACCTCACCCAGAAGTATAAGAACAGTTAAAAGTTGGACAAACGTATTCAACATTCTATAGTACGAGTTCATAAACTGCCCTGATGATTCAAGAGACAATGAAAAGGAAGACTTATCTATCAAATACAAGACCATTGCTCAAGCAGAGCTGCATAAGGTAGCAACAAGGTCGAATCTTTTACCCTACAATGACATGATTAAATGGGCACTAGATCATGTGGATGTCCAGACTAGAACTATTTTCAACTCTCAGAAGGTGGTTGTTGGGTCATTTTAGCCGGAGCACATACAAGTGATGTATAAAATGTCTCCAACATCAAACTCCACTTACAATACTAGTTTTCTAGAGAATTTCAGCAAGAAGGAGTGTGATCAATATGGGAAAAATATTCCGGATTTGATCAAGGACTAGTTCTCACACCCGGAAAAGTTCAGAGCTGATTCTCACGACATATACTCAATCTCATCATTGCAACCACATTTCATGTATATATCCATGATGATGTGCATACTGTATGGAAAAGAGAACACAACCTGTTGGGCCCCAACAACTCCCCCTAAATTTTTACAAAATTTAAAGGGCCCCCATTCAAATCCTGATAATTATAATGAGCTACAGAATCAACCTTTTCAAATAGTTCCATACCTTGGCTTGCTTTGAGACAAACTTAAGACATTCACTATATTATGAGACATTCATTACAGGAGTACATGTCAAAAGTTTGAAACAAACACAAAAATCTCAATTTAAACAAAAATGTTAATTTTTATCAAATGTTTACTTTCGTTTAAATTATGATTATGTGTTCATTCTTTTTCTCATTAGCAAGTTTGACTATTTTGAATAATGGGTTCAATACTTCATCAAATAATATCTTGGTTGATTTATCATTTTCACGAAATCATTTGGTGATATTAATTAATTAAATTCTTTTTTTCATTTTGCATCTCATTTCAAAATAATAATAATCAAATAATTATCTATCATTTGTTTGATTTTGTAAAAAACTAAAATTAATATTTTTTCTCCATTAACTTGAAGCTTCTAGATCATATTTGAAAACAAATTATAAATAATGTTGGTTTATAAGTTATAGTTAGTTTAAATTCATTTTTTATTTTTCTAGATTTTGTTTTATTCACAATTTTTAGGTTATTAATTTAGGTTTCTTTTTGTTTCACAGGTTTCTATTATCAAATATTTGATACAGATCTAATCATGGCTTGATTTTATTATCAAAATACGTTCAAGATGATTGATCCAAAAATAATTTTGGATTGCTACAAATAATTTTATGAGCAACAACAGATAAAATTTGGAAAGGCGTCAAGATCAGACAAACGAATTTGCAGAACTGATTGCAGCCAAACCGTGAGGAATTAGAAGAAACGGTTGAAAACCCAAAATACAAATGGACCCATTTACCTTCTATGTAGAGATTTTCCCCAAAAAATGCACGATTTGAGAGATATTTGGGTCTCTTTTAGAGACAAATTTCAAGTGGCGGAAATTAATAGTGACACCCAGACTGTTCATTCATTTTATAAATATATGAGAAAGATTAGAGCCATAGGGATCGAAGAATTGGAGAGGAGGATTTTAATCCTTTCTCTTTTGTATATTATTTCTTTTGTAAACTTTTTATTTCTTTTCAAATGAAGCAATGGATGGCTGGAATCTTTGGGAGAATGGACAAATATTTTCAAAGAAGAATATGGAATTCCAGGTTGCTTAATGGCTTTTGTCCTGTAAGTAAAGTGATTTTATTTTCATTATAATATATTGATATATTTTTTTTTAAATAAACTGGTGGGACCTGTTATATTATCAAAAAGAAAGAGTATACAGTGACAGGTGGTAGCCCCAGCTGTCATGCCTAAGTAGGAAACCATGACAACTGGGTTTCCTTTGCCAAGTGCAATTTAGTTATCAAAAAATACATTTGCACGCCCTGCCCGAGGGAAACAAGGGCGACAGTGCTAACAAGTTTCAAAAAAGTGATCATGTCTAACCATAAGGAAACTCGACAGATGGACTTAACTGAAATAACATAAAAAACTTCTAACCAGAGCCCCTGCGGAACTGTTTGCTCGAGCTCGCTCGCTTGTGACCCGCCCGACGCCAACCTGCTGGAATCGAGTACTCCTGTGCGCATGTGGGGCACTGCTTCTTTGGAGCGTTCTTCGAGATTGCTGCAAAGAGCATGTCTATCCATTGATCCATCTTGGCTAGATGAAAGGCCAAGTCGTCCAACATGCTGTGAAGCTCAAAGACTAGTGGTAGGTTCCAGAGTTCTGAAAAGGTGGCCTGGTCCATCCTTCCCCTGTCACCAGAGGTCCTCATGCCAGAGTTCTTTGTTGTACCTGCACTGGAGTCTCCCAGTGGTTGAGGCGGTGTCCTCTTTTCCTCCTCCTTCTCTGTGGTGTCGCCTAGTGTTTCTTCCTCCTCGACGATGCATGGTGGATATAGATCCTCCTCTTCGACACTGCATCTCCCCAGGTGTGCTTCGGGCTGTGGCCTGTGCTCTTCTGAGTGTACAGTGGGAGGGAGACTCTGCATTGCCTCCTCGAGGCTAATTTATTCAACAATTTCCATGGGAGGCGACCATGGACTTCTCTTCCGTCGGATGGACGCCAGTGTAAGAGATTTTTCAAATTGTTGTATGCGCTTTCGTCGGGATTCAAACCTGTACCAGGCTGCCCCCCTGCGTGGCTTGCCTCTGAGCCTGGGCATGGTGGAAAACCTTGGAGGACTAGGTATGGGGGGAGGTCAGAGTTGCAGGTCGGCTTCTTCCTTTACTATTTTTTCCTGAGGTTGGGAATACCGCTCAAGCAGAATGAGCTTTGCATAGGGCCAATACATCTCTCCCCTGTCTCTTGTCAGTATAAAATCCCATAAAACTGTGCTCGCGATCGCCATTAACACTAGGTCGATAGTGCTCTGTCGCCTGGTACCTCTCCCGTGTGCGAGAGGGCTCGTCACTTTAAGGTGGCAGGTGTAGGCCATAGTTCAGTTAATCAATGGAGGGATCGCACCAGTTGATGTCATAATTTGGCGTCCCGACAGCCTCCCGTGTGTCCTCTTTTGAGCACGTGGCACCCCATCCGGGGTATAATATATTCATATTATTTGAATAATTGATTATGCATTGATTTAAATAGCTTTAGTCTTTTTTATCAATACACGGTTAATTGTTATCATTTATGTATTAATTTTTCCAATCTTTAAAGTCTATTATCCAAAAAAATTCTTCTAGGACTACATAATGGACAAGTGGTTCCAAAAACTTAATAGAACAATATATATGCATTTTGGCTTTAGCCTTTTGTTTATAATGTTGTTATTTATGTTTTTTTTAATCCTATTACATTTGCAGGTCTGATATCTTTAGATTAAATGATCTGTGATGTGTAGGAGGTTTATATTACAAATTCCATCTATCATTTGCTTCATCAAAATACAAATGTTGTGATTGTATCTTTGATTTAAATAATGAGATTTATCTTTGAATTTTAAATTGAATGATAAAATGCATAGATTGCTTCCAGATTTATCTTGTTGTAATCATGTATAATTATGAGATCATAGGTTTATGTTTGTGTTTCCTTTCCTATCATTAAAACCTAAGCTGCCAATACATGTTCTAAATTTATTTAGAACAATCATAAGGTTCGTTGCAGATTTCTCTCTTGGACATGGCAGTTGGATGTTCACCACTCATGCAGATGCTTGGATACACCTCACTAATTCACTGACATGATAGATTCTTTGTATTTTTCTGTCATTTACATATCATTGAAACTAGAATGTATGGTTCAGCTTTGACTATCCACATGTTCATGTTTCATTAATTTTTTTTGCAAGATTCTTTAAATTTGTAAAAGAAAAAAAATAAATATTTTTATGTGCTTTCTTTATCTGCTTCCTAGAAGCAATCATTTTTCCATTGATTTTCGTAAGTTTCGATTAAAACTTGCATCTTGTAAATCATGTAAATAAATGAAACTTTTATATCTTCTTCTTAAATACAACTACTACAGTTACATTAGAACACATGTACATATATATATATATATAGTGTTTAGTAATTAGTTAGTTATTTGTGTTTAGTAATTAGTTAGTTATTTCTCTCTTTTATTCATTTCTTTTAGGATTCTTAGATTGGCTAACAGAGCCATTAAACCCGTCAGAACGAGTTACACCAAATGACTTGGGTTATTTAGACAACCTCGGACCGGACTCGTTCTTCCAGTTGACAGACGATCAATTTTGCCCGTCAACACAACCCATTTCTTTCTACCATGGGTACCCATTATACACACAGTGGCAGAGGGTTATTCTTTCGACTGGGCCAAGATATTGTCGGATAGTCTAACCAGTGAGATTACAAAATACCAGGCAAAGAAAGCCAAGGGGAAATCAACTTCATTTTTTATGTCAGCTTATATTATGGATTCCATCTGTTTCATGATGCCTTTCCTGCTAATGGGTTGGAGCTAGACTCTAGGTAGTGCATAACCGCCAATGCACATTGTTATTTTTGGTCACCCACCTCCTAGAATTTCAGATACAGTAGTGGCTAACCTGGATAAAGTGGCAGACTAGTATATCGAGGAGCACTTCTCTTACATCAAAGTGTTCGGTTTTTCAGCTCCCCCATACGCTTTACATCAATTTTTACCAGACTAATTGGTGTGTCGCGAGGTTGCACGACAAACTGTACTCGACGGGATTAGCAAAGAACTCAAAGTCATGCAAAAAAAGGTATGACCATCTTTTCCCTTACAAATTGGTGTATTTTCTTTATTGGATTTTGGCCACTCCAAAGTGGAAGCTGTGACATTAGAACAAATAAAATTGGTTAACATTGAATTTAAGAAGCACAATCTACAAAAGTGATCCAGGTGGATATCGGGGGCCACCCACCTTTTCCAAAATGGACTGATCCAGATTATTTTCGGCACGAAATGAGAGCGGAGATATAATAAAGAAATGCACAGAGATATTGCAGATATTCAATAATATAACATAAATGTATCAGAGATGCAACCATAAACATAGATATACAGTAATACATGATTTCTA
>ML776968.1:1748193-1761270 GCA_009831015.1 Picea engelmannii | reverse complement strand
CTTGAAAGGCAAGGTGCCTCCAAAGTGGTCGCTTGATGAAGATGCACCTGATGCTATCGGCAGGCGTTGAAGGATGTGGGAAAAATTCTCCATCATTTCGTCCCTTTGTCGCGTGAGAGCTTGCTCAAGCAATAGACTGATAGGATCGTCTGCTCCATCGTTTTTCTTTTCTTCTGCCATTGAGGGTTTATTGGGTGTGCGAGAGCGATTTTCCTCAAGAGATAAAAGCTCGAGACCCAACTTTCTATACTTGGACCTCGTCGGGGACATGCACTGAAAAAAACGAACAAGAGCAGCCTGCTCTGATACCACTGATCCAGATTATTTTCGGCATGAAATGAGAGCGGAGATATAATAAAGAAATGCACAGATATATTGCAGATATTCAATAATATAACATAAATGTATCAGAGATGCAACCATAAACATAGATATACAGTAATACAGAATTTCTATTAATCAAAGAAATGTACTGAGACTGTAAAATACAGAGTGAAAGACTCGCTAGAATGGTGGCAGCTTGTCTCTGAGAAAAGATGTGATGGCTACTCGCATTCGCAAGAAGATGGTTACAATGAGGCTCTGGAGGCCTTTTTACAATAATCGGGAATGCCAAAATTCCTAGACATCCAAAAACCTAACCCTAGGAGATGAAGCGCCAAAAGTCATGTGGGTCCCGTTTGGGTAAGTTGGTGCATCAACTTCCCGAGGTCGTAACTTTTGCATACGATCTCCGTTTTAGGCATGTGATAGCTCGTTGGAAAGGTATCATCGAGGAGATTCATTTTGGGGGCTCAATTATTCCTTCGACTATGATTGAGAACCTAGATCTCGAAAAAGCTTCATTTAGGCCCTCAAAATGGCCCCGGAAGTGAAAACCTGCTAAAAATAGTAAATGGCCAAAATGGCCAGAAAACTGTTTTGAGCCATTTGGAAAAGGTGGGTGGCCTCCGATATCCACCTGGATCAAAAATATTGTGGGTAACCATATGTCCAGTTTCAATCTTAAAAAATATGAACATGAAGAATCCCCTCAGGACGAAGTGTTCCGAGGGGTGAGATCTTACCAAGAGGTTCTGAGCCAAGTTCAAGCCCTATCACTGGATAAAATGGTTGATTTTTAAAACTTCAAAATACACCGAAGGATTAGTCTTCTGAAATTATTACAAAGGGAAAACCCAATGTCTCCTACTACACAATAAGCAGAGACCCAGAATCCAGAAGTTGGAAGCTCTAGGAAACTAGAAGTCCTGGAAAACTCAGAGAAGTCTGAGATCTCTACTCAGAAAAAGGATATCCTGATGATAGAGGTATCTGATGACTAGACCAAAGATCAACCAAAAACATTAAAAAAGGAAAGAGAAGATAGGCCACTGTCTTCACTAGATAAATCAACTATAGATGAAACCGAAAAATAGTTATCCACAAAAATCGACAACCCTATTCAGAGTGTCATGCCGTTACAGTCCACTAGAGGAAACCTCAATACAGAGGTAATACTCATAGGAGATATCACACCTATTTCTATTGAAGAGATACCTCCCTCCGATTTCTTTTTTAGTAAGAAAAGGAAAGTTGTGGTGAAGAAAGAAATGCACCAGAAAGAGGGTGCAAGAGTAAAAAAACATAGAGTATTGTTGGATGGGTAGAGTTTGGAAGATGAAGATTTTTCTACAGAGGTAGCCCACTCTTTGGGAGATTTTGCAACAACTAACCTATTCTTAGTTGATAACCTAAAAGAAAGACTGAAGAAGAGAAATCAGATGATAAGTCAGTTGCAAAATCAAATAAGAAATGAAGAAAAGAATGTCAGAGAAGAAGTAAATAAAGGATTGGAACAGGCTAGAGCTAGTGATAAACAAGAAATCCAAATGCTCAAGTCCAGTATTGACGAGATGCATAATAAGATGCAAGTGAGTGAAAGACAAACTATCCAACAAGATGAGTTGATAAGACAGTTGCAAGACAAGGTCAGTTCCACTGACAAAATGGTGTTGGATATAGCGCTATTTCAAGCTCAAGCGCTGGAGGTGGTAAAGAAACTAGAAAAGGCTCAACAAAGCATGTTCTCTAAAGTAAAAATCATCCAAAATCATTCTCAAGTGATAAATGAAGCATTAAGTAATATTGTATTAAGAGAGAGAGAGAGGCTATTGTAGAGAGAGAGGCTATTGTTGCCCAAACTACCTTTCAAGAAGTGATTATATCATCAACAAAAGAAGGAAGAGCTATGGCATCTAGGTTGTCTATTTCAAAGGAAACTAGAGGTGATATTATACTAAAGAATTGGGAGTCAAACATAGCCGAAGGTAGGAAAATGGCTAAGGAATTGAAAGAATCATGTGAAGAAGTTTTTTGTTACTTAACAAAAAATTATTAGGCTTCGATAAAGAAGATAGTTCTAGAACACTATGTCAGATTAATATAGCCAAACATCATCTTGACATTAAAACAAATATGGAAGAAGCACAAGCTGAAATATCATAGATAAAACAGGTTGATATTGCTCAAATAGATAGATGGCTGGTGAATCCTAATCTACAACTACAGTCTATTATTTCATAGGATAGATGGATAGAAGAAAGATTGCCTCAGCTGGAAAAGAAATTATACATTTTTGAGGCTAATAACTTAACAAGGTCTTCCAGGTTGGTAGCCGAATTTGTGAGCAGGTGCATTAAATGTATTGAGCAGGGAAAAGGTAGTACCTCTGGAAAAAAATGAACACAATATTTATACATTATCTATTTATGATCTAGAAGATAGGAAAGGAAAACATTCATGCCAGCATAACGAGAAGATCAAGAAGGTTGCAAATGAAGCATTTTAGTTTCCATATTTTGTAATTTTAATTATTCTGAAAATAGAGGAATTCCAGCCATTTGAGGTTGAGAAATTTTGTATAAATACATATTCGAAAGAATGAGAAAAATGCTACTTCTTGCCATTTGTAATTGAGAAATCTCTCCTCATTGAGAATTAATACAAGTGCAGACCAAAGATTCCACACTTTGTCTATTTGAGTTATGTGTTCTTTTGTCTTTCCATATTCCAACATCTTTTTCATATAGTTCCTTGATGAATTTCTAATCGCAATTTAGTAAAACATTTACTGTGGTTATATTTCATTCAGTTATTTGGTGACAAACATATTTTCCTCTGTATTGGCTATTAGCAAATACAAGACCTGTGAGTAATTAGATTACTATATTTTATGCTTCATTAAAGGTTACATTATCCATTTTCTTCTTCTGTAACAAAGTAATATTCTTCTGTATTTGATGCCTTTCTTTGTCTAACAACTTTATGCTTTTCTCTCATTACATCCAATATTTTCAAATTTAACTCAGACACAAAAAATAACCTTTGAGCTGTTATACTATTAATTCAATTTAAGGAATTTTCTCACATAGCTGAGATAGAAAACGTGAACATTAAAAACTTTCCTTATTTCTTGATGCCTAACATTGAGTTTTGAGCCTTAAGTGCAAACTCAGGAACAACATATTTTTTGTGCCGTTGATGGGGACGAAGAAACAAAGTGATTTTTCCCTGGGATAACGACATTGGTAAGTTTCTCTCTTGGCGACTCCACAATTAATAAACTGGCATTCGGTCGAAGGAATACCAGACAAAACCCTGATGATAAGAAAACCACACCTGTTTCCGACCCTGAAATTTTTTTAAAACCAAGGGGATACCTTAAGAAAACCACTGCGTCCACCAGTAAATTTTACCAACCTAAAACCACACAGTCTAATGCTAAGGTTCCACTTGAACCATTAACTCTGCAAGAAGTTTCCACCCAAATCCTTTTTGGAGAAACGTCAACTGATAGAATTGAAGTCGAAATCATAAACCCCAAATCGGTTTTATCCGAGATAAAGGCTGAAATTGATTCAAATACCCCTTTTTCTAATAAAGGTAAATGGAACATCTCAATACCTGCTTCGATTGATATTCCATCAGTTCCTGAACTAAAAAGTCCAACTTCCTGAAGTATTGAAGAATATATCTTACACTCTGATTCGACTCCCGTTGGTTCTCCCATTTACATATCCTGCAAATATGAAGAACCTAGTCCTCATCTCTCATTTCCCTACTTTCCATTTTTTCTGTCTCCTGATGGTCAGTTCCCGGAACCTCTTTCATGTCAACCCAAAGTAACCAAAAGGTCACTACACATCCTTGAAAACCCCCTCTACAATCTCCAAGTCTCATCCCCTAGATTACCAATGGTAGTTGCCGGTGGAGGTGGTGGTGGAGGTGGAGGAGGGAACGATGCAGGAGGAGGAGGAGGTGGTCAAGGGACACCCTGAACTTGTAGGATATTCTCTAAATTGGTTGCTAGATATGCTCCTTTGGTCCTCCCAGTTCCCCTCCATGACTTACCCGAAAACTATATGAAAAATCTGCCAAAGTTCACAGGAGAGGGAGTGTAATATCCCTAAGGCTGAACCCAATTGTAAATGTAAATACAAATGTACTTAAGATGGTGGGTTGTTTTGATATCATTTTTGTATGCACATTTCATGGCATAGTGCACACATGTACTATGCAGTAAACTGATGAAGTGTCCACATTCTAGGATACCATGCGCAACATCTTAAGTGCGTGCGATGTTGAGGCCATGGAGCCTTTGTGTATATGATATGTTTTACAGGCTGGTGAGCCAGTTATTATAAGCTAGGATGCTTATGTTTTGATTAGGCTGGAGAGCCTAGATGTTAAAGGCCAGTGCACCTGTTTTTGTACATGTCTCATATTTAATATAAAATGCATCGCTGCACGCAGACCGACCATGATAAAAGAGATGGGGAACTAAACTCCACTAGTTAGGGAAAGGGAGGGGATAAGTTAAGGAAAGGGGCTAAGCTAGGGAGATTAAGCCAAAAAGGAAAATTATATTAATATTTCTTAAATCATAAAGCATGGATAATTATTTTATCCTAAGTCCTAAAGTTGGGGACAAGTGGGACAAAGTATCTCCCAACATGACAAGTGTCAAGTTGGGGACATGCATACATATTGTTGGGACTTAGTTCATTTTCACACCCCCTCTATCATTCAGACCAACATCTTTTCCATCATTCCTTACATAATTCATCCATGATTCCATGACCATGTTCACTCACATAGTCTGTTATCCTCAGACATTCATTTCACTGTATCTGAACTTGTATCCATAGCCATTTTGTGTTGGTGTACCTGGTTAGCTTGGGAGCGGGATTGAAGAAGCGGGTTGTTAGTCCCGTGGGATATTAAAGAGGTGGGTTTTCTAGCCCGTGAGCAATTCTATGAGTGAGAGATTTGATGGGAATTGATTTCCTAAAGGTGCTAAACTATAGCTGCAGGGCTCTAAGACTTCTTGTCCAACCTATTGTTGAAGCCTTGGAAGGGAAGTGGGGCAACGAGGGACTATTGAGAAGAGAAGGGGCACACTTCCTTGGGTGGGACAGGCATGTGGGGAATGAGAGACTCTAGGTTGTTAGTTTGAGTAGGCACCTATGATGGAGTCTTTCATGTTTTCTATGAGCCATTAGCTTGGTTAGGAGCCCTTTTACCTGAGTGGAGTTTAGTCCCAACTCGGGGGTGACTCACTGTTGAGAGTGATGAACATTGTGGTCTAAGGCTGGGAGGTTCGTGGTAGGTTTGCACGCAGTTGCTGACATTCTTACCAAGATAAGTGTCGACTGTGTGATAAATGTACATGTTGCATTGTTATTTATGTGCATATTTTTATGGGTTATCATATGTGCGGTTATAACTATGTTTATTTTTATGGGTATTGCCTGTATATGTTGCATGTATATGTTTACTGTTATTTCAGTGTGCATCCATGCATTTACCTAACTTATTTGTCTATTACGTTTTATATATAAAGCTTCCGCAATAGTGTTGTGTGTGTATGTTTTAAATGCATGCGAATAGAAAATTTTATGTGGCATAGCTCAAAGAAGAAGCTGGGTATGTTATAGTATGTTCCGCAGAGAGAATGTAAGTGTTCTCTGGCATAGCGTGACCCAGCCTGTTGGTGGCCAGGGATGCTACAATATGGTATTAGAGCTAAGTAAAGCATCTGAGTAGTGGCATGGCCCGACCATGGGTGGTTGGGGATGTTACAATATGGTATCAGAGCTTCATTTTTCAACACTGAGCCTGGATGGGCCGAGAAATTTGAGTTGAAGCAAAATGTCACAGAGGATTTATTTCGAGGTGGCCAAATTTCAGTTTGTAGAACATCCTTGGTAAAAAGTAACAACAACTGGGCGGAAATGGGGAAAAGCCCCAATTGCTGTGGTTGAATTCACGAGAAAATGGAGAAATTCAGCCAACTGATGAGATATTACTAATTTAATATTTGTTCTAGCAAATTCAGACCTGGGATTGGTCGAATTTGAAGTTATAGTGAATCCATGATAGTTGGAGTGAGTTTTATAATTAAAATTTCCAATTCGTGAATTGAGTTTAGGAAAAATTCGTTCCAGAAATGTCAACCCACAATGATTTGTTGTTACAGAGGTTGAGCTGGTGTTATCAGGGTAAAATTGAATGAATTTCATAGTTTTCGAATGTCTATGGTGATTTGGGAAAAATCCCCAATTCACGATACAAAGAACTGTGCGCAATAGGTATCAGTGCAAGAACCAAAACTGCGCGCAATGGATATTGGCACACAACACAAAAGTAGTGCACACAAGTTATTGGCATGACAAACAAGTGATACACAATGGTTTTAAAGTGCACGAAGCACAATTTACCTTGTGATGTTGCAACACATGGTAAATACGGGTGCACAGATTGAAATTTGTGTGCACAAAGTTGTTTGAAGGGTGAAGAACAACAGAAAAACCAATGAATTTCCGCGGCGTTTTATATCGTTTGAATGTCACCTTTTTGCAGCGCATTTTTGAGGGCCTTAAGAGCATTTTTAGCAAATCGGATAGATCTTTCTAATGGTGTAAATTGTTCGTCAAATGAAGCTTTTATGAGAAAGATACAGTAGAAACAGTGAAGGGTAAATTATAAGACTCAACTAGCTCCATGGAGCCATAACTTTCTGCTCAAGACTCGGAATTGAGCATGTGAGTAGGCATTGGAAAGGTCTTGTACAGTGGAATATAAATATCCACCTAGAAAATTGATCAAGGCATTCAAATTTCCAGGAAATAAGAAGAAATAATTCTGATATATATTAGTGAATCAAAACGGTTCATATTTTCATGAAATTGTTAAAACAGTTAGCTTGACAAGGTTTTGTTGGCTACACATTTTGCAGAGTTAATAAAAAATAGATCAAGATCATCTTAGAGTCCAGAGTAATGAAAGAGGCACAAGGGAATTATAGCCAGTAAGATGAATTCAGAGGGATGGATGTCTATTTGAGCATTGAAGGAACAAACTCCAGTGGACATGGAGAAGAAAGGAATCAAAACATGAATATGGCAGTGACCATTAAAAATTTGCAGAAGGATGTCCAAAGCCATAAGGATCATAATGAAAGGCTTATGAGAGCCAAGGAACAACAGGATGACTTCAACATGAATTTATTACAGATATTGAACATAATAGAAAAGAAATTGGATAAGGAGAGTGGCTCGAGCAAATTGGGAAGTCACAAGTCTCATGATGGGAAAAGAAAATCAAGAAGTGTTAGAAGACATCACCATCACTCCCCAAGGTATTCCAATAAGAGGGAACACAACAACTCAATTTCATCCCTTGTCAGGAAGCATAATATTTATGGGGTGGATGAACTACAAGGACAAATGAACAAAATCAAACCTCCTACTTTTGATGGTGAGCACAAGAAGGATGAAATGCATAGACATGGTTGTTGGGCATGAGAAGGTATTTTCAATTGCATAATTATTCTTCTCATGCAGAGGGTAGAATTGCCATCTATCAACTAAAGGGAAAGGAATCCATGTGGGGGTGTTATCACCCTATAAGTTATAGAATCAACTGGTGACTGAGATATTATCTGCCTCTAGTGTGTTTGTTAACAAATGATTTTTTTTTCATTCTGCAAATAATTTGAAAAATAAAAAAGAAAGAAAAGAGAAAAGAAAAAAGAAAAAAGAAAAAAGAAAAAAAAGAAAAAAGAAAAAAGAAAAAAGAAAAAAGAAAAAGAAAAAGAAAAGAAAAAGGAAAGAAAAAGAGGGCATAAAAGAATTTCAATAAAAGCCCCATGCAATAATAGTAACTTGGTCCATACCTTTCAAGCATGGCCAGTTTCTTTTTAAATTTGATGTTGATAAGGTAGTGAATGAATTTGGATAAACAATTTAATCTTAGCCAAAGTGTCCAGGTTAGATCAGTGAATAAATCTAGCCAAACTGTCTAATATTGGTCGGATAGCCCCAGGGTAGAGTAATTTGTTAACCCAACAGTCTAATCTGGGTTAATTGTCATAGGAAGATAGGTTAGAATATAGGCTAGTTGCTTTGTTGCTTCATTTCTATAAGAACCAGTTTGATGTAAGTGTTGCACCATGTTTCAGATACTTAAAAGGTTGTTTGGTCAAGCCCCATGGTGGTGTCTACTTGAAAAACCTTGGGAAAACCCATAAAATGCATTTATCCTAAGTTTTTCCCTAGTGCATGTGTTTTCCGCCCCCCACTTATGCTCCCTGCACATATCAAAGGTCCTGATCGTGGCACCCAGATCTACAGTGGACAGATCATTTCGGACCCCCCCCCCGATAGTTCTGCTTTTAACTTGGGGGGGGTGGAGGGGTCCGGAATCGATGATAAGACTTGTGCTCATCTAGATAGCTCAGGATCGAGAGCTCAAATCTACGGTCAACATTAGATTCCATACCCCCCCATCCATTCTACCTTTAATGGAAGGGGGGGGGTACGGAATGAGTGATAAAAAGCATGCAAAGATCTACGGCCTAGAAGCAGGTGCGCAGATCAATGGCCCAAGATGTACTTCGGACCCCCTCGACTGATCTACCTTTAACTGAGGGGGGGGGGGTCTGGAATGGTTCTCTTCCTCTGACAGGTCCCTTGTTATACGTGGCATCGATCTATTTCCCCCGTGTCCCGTCATCATCTGCTATCTGATGGGCCTCCGTCATCTCTGGACGTCACTTTCCACTTTTCCTGAGCTAGTCATGTCCCATAACTGCTGTCAGTCCTTCCCCCTCATTCGCTCGTGGCAAGCCCCTTACTATGATTTTTACCTCCAATTGATAGCTACCACGTCACCCATACGTATCCCTCAGCCACCGTCACCCGCCATCTCACCCTCAAAGTGATCCGTTGGCCATTTATTACTGGATAATCTATCCGTTATCTAGCTGACCTGTCTCCCGCGCCCAACCGACCCCCGTTTTACTTAAAACTACCGTTATTCCCCCTTACTGTCGCCATTCACCCATCACACCAGAGAAATTCACCTCTTACTCCTCCGTTACAGTCCATTGTCCTCATCCACAGTCAGTCGCCCCCACTAACGTTGTGTTTTATTGCAGGTACTGTTGTAGAAATGGCGCCAAAATCCAAACAAGCAGAAGGAGGGGAGAATCCATTTCTCCCACTCATGTCGATATGGACAAGATCCCACTGGTCGACAAAGTCCGATTAATCACAGATACCAAATGCAATTTTGATTTCTCATACCTCCAGTCGTGGCTCAGGGAAGTTTTCCTGGACCAGAGTGATGAAATTGGACTCTGGGAGTCCAATTTACCCCTCTACCTCTTCCCTCAGATCCACCATTTTCTTGAGTTCACTCTTAAGTGTCAAGCCCACAATATTCCTGAACAAAGAGCCATCATCTCCTCGTCCGGAGAGATTCTGTTCCTCATCACACCCGAATCCATAGACCAGATGATGCAAATTCCCCGAGCCGACTCTGCGTCTCCCTTCAACCTGGAAATTCTCACGGAATTATACCAGAAAATGACCTTCCCACAAAGAGCTCAAATATTTGAGCTCTTCCTTCCCCCATTCGCTCAATTTCCCTCCACAAATCCTCCTTATCCGTCTTCCATGTTCTCCACTAAGGGAAACCAGGTCATCTCATCCCTTTGTGCTTTGTTAGGATACTATTCTGATCAGTGGGTAGATGAACCCATTCTGGGTTTTCTATCCATCTTCTCTACTGATGAAAATCCAACCACCCAGTTTGAATTCAGTACATTCTTGGCAAACAATATTCATGAACAGTTTATGAATTTCGGCACGAAAGGCATGTTCAAATACTCATCGATACTAACATACTTGTTCGTCTTCTTCCAGGCGGATAAATTTGGCTTTTCCATGCAGAAAATGGATGGAGATGGTAGACCTCAGGAAGTGACAGCACAAACCTCCTTTCTCAAGCACAATTCCACTGATTTCAATTTCAAGGAGTTCATCGACCAGTTCTACCACCCTGTGGTAAGTATGCTAGGCGGCAGGCCCGAGCCTCAGATAAATAATGAATTTCAGAGGATCCTTCATCTATCGGACAACACAAAGACCGAGGATTGGTATTTGTATCAATATTACACTGAGATCAGAGTATACGGGTGTGAGTTGACACCGTATAATCTCCCCAAGTATCTGCCTGTCAATATTTTTGCTCTAGAATATATAAGGCAGATTATAAATTCTGATGATATCCACTTCGTGTCATTGAAGAAAAAAAAATAGCTTAGAATCAAGGGAAAGATTGGCTCCTTCATCTGCAACAATCGTGGCGCTGGGGAAGAAGCGGATAGGATGCTGAGGGAAATGAAGTTTTCCATGAGCTTCCCATGGAATTATGATCCCTGTGGGATCATCTCAGAGATGAGGGTGAAGAAGAAGAACATCCCATATGTTCATGAAGCTAGGCCTGAAGAGGAAAAAATTTCAAATTAGACAGTGTGGGAGCCTACCACATTGGTTGAAGTAGAATAGCAAGATCCCCCAACCACTGTGTCACAAATGACCACACCACAGGTCCCAAAAGAGAAAAGGCCGAGGCAATATTTATCTCCACCCCTCACTGAGTTATCCTCCGAGGAATTCCAGCTGCATACCAAGAGGCCCAAGACTGTTGTAGCTCCTAGCCCGACCTGGGAAAAAGAAGCCCCAACGACTACAGTGACCAAAGTTGGTATTCCACCCTTCGGTTCGAGCCTCCATAAGGTCATTACCCCTGCATTGCCGAAGAATTCCACAGACTCTCCATTAACCAACCAGCCAGGCAAGGTAGGGCCAAAGCTGAGTATCTTCGAGAAGTATGAGCTGATAAAGAAAAGGAACCAGACCTTGACCAACAGTACTTGCACCTAGTTCTGGAAGCATACGTCGACTGCGCAACATAGGCTACTATCGGCATTTGACACAGAGAAGGGAAGAATGCACATGGCCTTGCTCCAGGCATAGGTACCATATCCAAAGGTGATCACTGACTACAAGAGGGCCACCTTCGAATTCCAGACGAAGGACGTGCATCCGACTGATCAGATGGATCTTCACAAATAGACAGGGGAAATGGTTTTTTACACACTGACACATGCTTCTACTACTACGTCAAAATTGCAGGTGTCCCTGAACAATGTTCAAACACAACTCAAGCTGGAGAAGATATCATCCTTTGCAAACGACAATAGGATCAAGACTTCGGAGGAGCTGGTCCTTAAGATCGGTTATGATCCTTCAAATGTGAAAGCAGCTGAGGAAATGATAAAGAAGAAGAATGCCAACATAGCATCCTTGAGGAAGCAACTGAAGCTCCCGCTCACAGAGGATTCACATGCAAAGGAGATAGCAGAGAAAGAAGGTGAGAAGGATGAAATGCTCAAGCTGCTCATGGAGCAGAATGCACAACTTAAAGAAATGGAAGCTGAGATGGAGAAACTATTAAAGGAGAAAGAGCAACTGAATCCCATGGAAGTCATTCCATTGAGTGCTATTCCATTTTCAGGAGTGAGCACATCATCAGTGAAAAAAGTCCCATCTGCAACTCCATTGACATCCCAAGAGAATACAACCGACCTGGCTAAGTCCATGGAAAAAATGAACCTGTAGGAAACAGAGATCAGCAGGCTAAAAAAGGAGATTGAGAGCCTCTAGGAACTCAAAGCTTCCTTCCAGACCATCCTTTCCAAGGAAAAGGAGGTGACATAGAAGCTCAAACAGGAGATACAATAGCTCCGGAAGCAAACAGTGGCAGGAAAGACTTTGGTTGAAGTTAAAGATAATGTATGGACAGATATCACTAAGTCCATGAATGAGATATGGCCCATGATCCAAGTCATGTTTGAGCATAATGAATTGGTCCAGAGAAGCAAACAACCCATCAAGAAGATCAAGTCAGAATTGGGGGAGATGTCAGCACAGGAAAATGAGATCATCAAGTTCCTGAATTCTAAGACCAGGGAAGAGCTGAAAATTGAAGATAGAACAAAGAGCATCCTTGAGGTTAAAAGGGTTTTGACCAAGAGAGGATTAATTCTTCAGCTGGAAGAAAAGGTTCTGGCCATGGACCTAGGGGTACAAATATTCTTCAGTAAGATAGAGGCTCTAGAGAAGAAAGGTCTACCTAGCTTGATGGTAATCAATGATAAATTGATGACACTCCTAGACTATAAGAAGAGATTGGCTGATGTGGCTAAGGACAATTCTAAGTTTGCAGGCATTCAAGGGAGCATCACTCGCAAGGCATTTCTAGATTCTCTTCAGTGGGACATCAATATCCAACACGAGATTTGATACATCTTCCTCACCAAGCCTACCTTCGCCAAGTACACAGAAATGGACGAAGTGTATCGAAGACTTCTCAAAGTCAACGTGCCCATTCATCTCTAATGGGAGGAACTCTGTGATATGATAGAGTAGCAGATGAGCTGTCCAGGTCCAGTCAGCTGTCTAGTCAGATGAAGTCGTGCAGAAGCTTCATCAACGGCCCACCCAAAAATCAGCGTGCAGTTACACCACATCATCAAACAGTCCCTAGATTTAGGAAATTTGTTAAGTTAGTTAGGCTAAAAATAGATTTAGCACGTCCTGGTCATTAATGACAGGATCATTTGTAATTTGAGTTATAAATACTTCACCTTTCGAAGTATTGAGGGTTGTTGATCTTCACACCCTG
>ML776968.1:1731890-1747820 GCA_009831015.1 Picea engelmannii | reverse complement strand
TATATATATATATATATATATATATATATATATATATATATATATATATATATAAATCAAAAAGAAATCTGGCTCCCAAGAAAGTTTATACTTGATCTCATCCAGACCCAGAACCTGCGATAGTGACAGATAACCCATAACAGTTACTCAGGAAAAAGACCATAGCTGAAGGCTCAGTGAGTCATACTCCCTTGCATAAGTCCCTCTCTTTTTCAAGGGAACCCGTTACCTTTCAAAACCCTGACCTTGACACCCTTCCACAACCAAGCCTGGTTAGAACATGGTCCAATAGTTTTGTGACTGGAATCATTTTCGACCCAACCATTTTACAACCCGAAACCCTTGAAGTCCGGTCTCCCACTGCGAAACCGCAAATCACCCCCTCAGTGTTATCCAGTTCCTCCTTGTCCTCGTCTTCAGTCATTACCTCGTCGATCATCTAGTCTGTTATCCCACCTCCTCCACACATCATGGCAGCTCGATATTCTCCCTTGGTGTTGGCTGCGCCTCTTCATGCCATGCCCCAAGACTATCAAACGAGACTTCCACAGTTTGATGCAACCAGACCTTTGAGCACACAACAACACATAGATAAAATGAATGATTATTATGATCTGCATGAAGTAGACAAAGCTAACGTTCAAATGAGATTGTTTGCCCAAAGTTTGATAGGTGACGTTAAAAAATGGTACAAAGGGTTTCATGCCATCTCAATCCTTGAACTTACTACATTCCAAAGGATTTTTATAGATAGATGGGAGGTAAATAAAAATCCTCTGCAAATTTTGTCAGAATACAAAAATATCAGAAGAAATCAAGGTGAGACAGTGCAAGATTACTGCACCCGTTTCAATAACCTGTACAATGCAATTCCAGCTGAAATCAAACCTCCACAGGGTTTGGCCTTGATAAAATTCCCTGATGGATTTGACGCTGACATGTCATACCAATTAAGGGAAAGAAATTCTACCACCCTGGAAGACATGCAGAAAAGTGTAATAAGTGTGGTGGCCAATTTGTTGGCAAAAAGGGCACGTCAGAGGTCAGAGAGGAGAGTCACAATTAAAGAAGGACCTTCCACGTCAAACTCAGATTCCAAATTGGATTCTTTGGCCAGAGCAATGGAAAGAGTGATGGAAAGACTTACTGTGGCGGACAGAAATCCTCCAAGAGAAAACCCACCAGATCCTTAGGTTCAAAACCCTAACTTTAGGAGAAACCCTCCTCAAATCAGACAGAGAGATCCTAGAGATCAAAGAGAGTAGAGAGGTCCAGATCAACATATCAGACCTCCCTTACAATAAAATTATTCTGATGAAGGAGAGGAAGTAATCGAAGAACTGGAGGATACTCACATAAATCTCATGGGCATTCACGATAACGAATCTATTTTCCTTACCCAAGAAGAGCAAGAACTTTTTCTTCTCAATCAAACAAAAGTAAGTGAAGAAGTTGAAGATGCAAAACAACAGGCATTCGAAAATGCCATTTTGGAGGTACACCGGTAGTATAATCTGCGGAGTAAAAAGACAGAAGGGGGTTCCCCAAAAAAGACGATTGAAATCAAGAAGGCCTCTGAGCCATCTGCCGAGAAGATTCCTGAGAAGAGTACTGCCGAAGTTCCTGTGAAGAAAAACCTTACTATTATGAAAATATCATCACAGCCTGAGGTTTCACCTACTACTCCACCCAGTACTTCTGGACAGAAAAGTGTGGGAGACAAACCAGAATTGATGAGCCAAGGCAGAGCTCCTACACCCTTCAGCCTTGAGAGGGAATTGGCCAAAGTAAAAATTCCCATCCCACTTTCTGAGTTGATGAACAAAGACGTTTATCATTCACAGGTGATGAAAGAACTGACCATTGAACCTGAAACAGGCACGAAGGCCATAACCATTGGATCAAAAAATCATTCAGACACTGTGAACCTTACTGATGATCAACCTGAGCTTCTGTTCGGACCTGAAGTAGATGGTCGAGATGATACTGGTGATGTCACTCCTTTTTACATCAGTCTAAACATACATGACCTGATCTTGCATATCGCTATGCTGGATTCGAGTGCTTCCCACAATCTGATGCCTAAAGAAGTAATGGAGAAACTGGGACTGGAGGTCACCAGACCTTACAAGGATTTAGAATCATTCGACTCCAATAAAGTTAGATGTATTGGTTTGATCAAGGACCTATGCATCACCTTGGTTTAGATTCCTGCGAAGAGCATGGTAATGGATGTGGTAGTTGCAGACATCCCTCCGAAGTATGGAATGTTGCTATCCCGGTCTTGGGGGGCTAAGTTGAGAGGAACCCTGCAGCTAGATATGTCTTATACCACTATCCCAGTTTTCAGGCAACAAAGAAGGCTATATAGAGAAACATTGATGAAATACATGGTCAGTAGCCAAGAAAAACTGCACAACTATCCCCTCTACTCTGCACATTCCGACTTGGATTCTTTTATCTTGTACAATGATGGTGACACGGGAGAACAAGATACTCAGCTGGTAGAAGATACATCTAGTCAAGATGAAGGACAAGAAACCATTTTGGTAGAAAGGATGAAAAACGTGATAACTGAAGAATTACTGAAAGATTTCTGGAGCATGTATTTTGATGGAGTAGTGAGCAAAGAAGGAGCTGGAGTAGGAGTCTGGCTGCATAATCACAGAAACAGGTATTCAGAAAACCATTCTTACAAGTTAAATTTCCAATGCACTAACAATATTGCCGAGTATGAATCCTTGATGATCGGTCTAAAGCTTTTGAAAAGAGTTGGTGCTAAACAGATTATGGTAAGAGGTGACTCTGAGTTGATAATCAAGCAAATCAAAGGTGAGTATGCCACAAAACACCCACGTCTTAGAGATTATAGCAATGCTGTTCTTGATGCCCTTAGATGTTTCACTGAAGTTGACTTGTAGGTAATGCTGAGGGGACAAAACATTCTGGCGGATAGATTGGCCACATCAGTAGCCACATGTAAGATTCATTTCCGCCTGACTCGCCAATACACTGTTGAGGTGAAATGTAGACCAACCATTCCCGATAATATCAGGTACTGGCAAGTGTTTGGTAATGATGATCAAATCGAAGACTTTTTGCAGTGTAAAAATTATTTTGAATGTACAAATATAGATTTAGAGAACGAAGATGAAAATGTAAATAGATCTGATTTTGAAATTGATAGTGTAAATAGAGTAGATTCAGGAGAATTAGGTGATGACGAAATGGATGTTGATGTTTTACATTAGAAAAGCAACGTCTTGCCTAGGGGTCTAGTTCCTTTAGAGGACTTGTTTGATTTTAATGACATAGCCAAAAAACCCAAAATTGAAGCAGATGGACAAGAGGTAGAAGATTGTAATATAGGGACCGAAGAGAAACCCAGGATAGTCAAACTGTCTAAGTCATTACCCCTAGAGAAAAAACTCAAATACATTGAGCTGTTCAAAGAATATTCAGATGTCTTTGCCTGGGGTTATGAGGATTTGAAAGCTTATGATACCAGCATCATACAACACAGGATTCCAATAAAGGAAGACCAAAAACTGTTCAAACAGAAACGTAGGAGGATAAATCCCAAGTTGCTTCCTCTGATAGAAAAGGAAATCAAAAAAATGTACGATGCCAAAATCATAGTCCTGTTGCGTTTTTCCAAATGGGTCTCTAATTTCGTCTCTACACGTAAAAAATTTGGGGAAATCAGACTTTGCATAGATTTTCAAAATCTAAATAAGGTTTCCCTAAAGGACAACTACCCCTTGCCCAAAATGGACCATATCCTACAAAGGGTGGTCGGATCTAGTCGAATCTCTTTACTGGACGGGTTCTCGGGTTATAATCAGGTCCTAGTTCACCCGGATGATCAAGACAAAAACGCCTTCACCACACCATGGGGCACTTTCATGTATGTGAAAATGTCATTTGGTCTGATGAATGTAGGAGCCACATTCCAGAGAGCGATGAATATTGCCTTTGTGGAAGGATCGGGTAAGTTTATTGTCATCTATTTGGATGATGTAACTGTGTTTTCCCGATCCGATGACGAACACCTGCGACACCTCGGACGAGTTTTCAAGAAATGTATAAGGTTTGGGATTTCTTTAAATCCTAAGAAAATCCTTTTTAGGCTAGAGGAAGGAAAACTGCTAGCACACATCATATCCAAGGACATAATCAAAATTGACCCCAGCAGAATCGAGGCCATACAAAAATTAGAACACCCAAGAAAACTCAAAGAATTACAGTCTTTTATCGGGAGAATAAACTTTCTATGAAGATTCATTCCCAATCTGGCCAAGCTCCTTAGAAACATTACAAATATGCTAAAAAAGGATGTGAAAATAAAATGGGATTCTGAGTCCAGACAGTTTTTCGAACAAGTCAAACGAGCACTCACAGAGGCCCCTGTCTTAATCAGTCCTGATTTTACCAAAGATTTCTATCTTTTTTCTTTCGCCTCTAAACATACTATAGTAGCGGTATTACTATAAAAGAACAGTGAAGGGTACGAACAACCCATAGCTTTCTTTAGTAAAGCGTTAAGAGACACTGCTCTGAATTACAAGATAATGGAGAAACAAGCTTTTGCCTTGGTGAAAGCTATAAAAGATTTTAGGGTCTACATTCTCCATTCTCATACCATTGCATATGTTCTGAATGTGATAGTAAAAGATATTTTGACCCAGGACAACCTGGATGGAAGAAGAGGAAAATGGATTGCTGTCATTTTAGAATACGATATAGAGATTAAGCCTACGAAACTAATCAAAGGTCAAGGCCTTGCTAAATTAATGGCTGAATCTAACTTCCATGCTCTTGACATTAATTTTTTAGTTGCAGTAGACGAACAGGGCGAGATGGCAACTCCAAGCATAAGAGAGGTATTTCTAAACTCTCCATGGTATGCAGACCTTATATTCATTTTGCAAAATTTACAAGCTCCCCTTTGTTTGACTAAGACTAAAGCTAGATTTTAAAAGTTGAAAGCCTTAAAATTATGTATTCTAGAAGGCAATTTGTATTGGAAATATCCTGGAGGCATTCTGTTAAATTGTTTATTGAAAGATGAGGCTGGCAACGTGTTACAAGAATTTCATGCAGGAGAATGTGGTGGCCATCTGAACTGGAAGGTCACAGCCAAAAAAATACTCAGAGCTGGATTCTATTGGCCCACCCTATTCACCGATGTACATCATAAAGTGACTGCATGTCATCAATGTCAGCTGTTTGAAGGTAAAAGGAAACTCCTTCCTCTCCCCCTGAAACCGATCTCAGTTGAAGCCCCTTTCCAACAATGGGGTCTGGAATTCATTGGAGAAATACACCCCCCTTCTTCAGGCCAACACAGGTGGATTCTCATTGCCATCGATTATTTTACCAAATGGATCGAAGTAGTACCAAGAAGGCAAGCCACTGACTCTGTTATTATCAAATTCCTTGAAAATAATATCTTGTCTCGCTTTGGATGTCCTAGAAATATTATAACTGATAATGCAACTGCTTTTTGGTCGAAGAAACTCATAGATTTATGAAATCAGTATCACATTGGTTTGGGGCATTCCATAGCTTACTACCCTCAGGGGAATGGGCTGGTAGAATCTTCAAACAAAACCTTGGTAAATATCATCAAGAAAACGTTGCAAGAAAACAAGAAATCGTGGCATAACAAGTTGGTGTTCGCATTATGGGCTGACAGACTGACGACCAAAAGATCAATCGGTATGTCACCATACCAGCTGGTCTATGGAACAGAGGAAGTTTTCCCCACTTCTTTAGGAGTTCCTGTCATGAAGTTACTTCAAGATGTACAAGCCGAGCCAAATGACTCACAGAGAAGGATCAACCAGATGATCCATTTACAACAATCTAGAGAAGAAGTTTTCAACAAGACTCAGGTAATCCAAGAAAACATCAAGAAGATCTTTGACAAAAGAACCAAGGAAGATTATTTTGAGCCAGGAGATTTGGTGTTGAGATGGGATGACAGAAATGAAGACAAGGGAAAACATGGAAAATTTGACAGTCTGTGGAGAGGACCATACATGATCCAAACTTTCAGGGGAAACAATGCTTTCTTGCTAAACAACGCTGATGGGACAGATTTTCCAGGAGGACTTGTAAATGGTAGAATCTTGAAACATTATGTGCCACCTCAATGGAGATTCAATTTTTCACTCTCCATTGTACATGCCATTTTTATTTTTATTTTTTGCTTGCATTTTCTGAGTGAAGAACATTAGTCAGTTGGTTGAAGCCCGAAGAGAAGGCCCTAAGCTGCTGACCACTGTCCTTCCCATTTTTTGAGAATAAAGCCAATCAATCAACGAAGGCTACTAGGCAGAAGTTTTCAGAATGGCAGGAACCAGGATTCATGTCACTTCACAGGGCAAGTACCATCCCCAGGTGGAGCTGCTGTTATCACCCTATAAGTTATAGAATCAACTGGTGATTGGGATATTATCTGCCTCTAGTGTTATTGTTAACAAATGATTTTTTTTCATTCTCCAAATAATTTGAAAAAGAAAAAAGAAAGAAAAGAGAAAAGAAAAAAGAAAAAAGAAAAAAGAAAAAAGAAAAAAGAAAAAGAAAAAGAAAAGAAAAAGGAAAGAAAAAGAGGGCATAAAAGAATTTCAATAAATCCCCATGCAATAATAGTAACTTGGTCCATACCTTTCAAGCATGGCCAAGATCCTTTTAAATTTGATGTTGATAGGGTAGTGAATGAATTTGGCTAAACAGTTTAATCTTAGCCAAACTGTCTAGGTTAGATCAGTGAATAAATCTAGCCAGACTATCTAATATTGGTCAGATAGCCCCAGGGTAGAGTAATTTCTTAACCCAACAGTCTAATCTGGGTTAATTGTCATAGGAAGATAGGTTAGAATATAGGCTTGTTGCTTTGTTGCTTCATTTCTATAAGAACCAGTTTGATGTAAGTGTTGCACCATGTTTCAGATACTTAAAAGGTCGTTTGTTCAAGCCCCATGGTGGTGTCTACTTGAAAAACCTTGGAAAAACCCATAAAATGCATTTATCCTAAGTTTTTCCCCGATGCATGTGTTTTTATCCCCCCACTTATGCTCCCTGCACATATCAAAGGTCCTGATCGTGGTGCCCAGATCTACAGTGGACAGATCATTCCAGACCCCCTCGACAGTTATGCTTTTAACCGGGGGGGGGGGTTCAGAATCGATGATAAGACTCGTGCTCATATGGATGGCTCAAAATCGAGTGCTCAAATCTATGGTCAGCATTGGATTCTGGACCCCCCCATCCATTCTACCTTTAATGGAGGGGGGGGGGTCCAGAATGAGTGATAAAAAGCGTGCAAATATCTGCGGCCCAGAAGCAGGTGTGCAGATCAATAGCCCAAGATGTATTTCAGACCCCCCCGACTGATCTACCTTTAACTGAGGGGGGGGGGGTCCAGAATGGTTCTCTTCCTCTGGCGGGTCCCTTTTTATACATGGCATTGATCTATTTCCCCTGAGTCCCTTCATCATCTGCTATCTGACAGACCTCTGTCATCTCTGGATGTCACCTTCCACTTTTCCCAAATTAGTCATGTCCCATAACTGCTGTTAGTCCTTCCCCCCCATTCGCTCGTGGCAAGCCCCTTACTATGATTTTTACCTCCAATCGATAGCCGCCACATCACCCGTCCATATCCCTCAGCCACCATCACCCGCCATCTCACCCTCAAAGTGATCCGTTGGCCATTTATTACTGGTTAATCTATCCATTATCCAGCTGACCTGTCTCCGGTGCCCAACCAACCCCCGTTTTACTTAAAACTATCGTTATTCCCCCTTACTATCACCATTCACCCATCACACTAGAGAAATTCACCGCTTACTCCTCCATTACAGTTCGTTGTCCTCATCCACAGTCAGTCGCCCCCACTAACATTGTGTTTTATTGCAGGTATTGTTGCAGAAATGGCGCAAAAATCCAAACAAGCAAAAGGAGAGGAGAATCTGTTTCTCCCGCCTCCTGTCAACCTGGACAAGATCCCACTAGTCGACAAAGACCGATTAATCACAGATACCAAATGCAATTTTGATTTCTTAGACCTCCAGTCATGGCTCAGGGAAGTTTTCCTGGACCAGAGTGATGAAATTGGACTTTGGGAGTCCAATTTACCCCTCTACCTCTTCCCTCAGATCCACCATTTTCCCGAGTTTGCTGTTAAGTGTCAAGCCCGGTATATTCCCAAACAAAGAGTTGTCATCTCCTCGTCCAAAGAGATCCTGTTCCTCATCACACTTGAATCCATAGACCAAGTGATGAAAATTCCCCAAGTCGACTCTGCATCTCCCTTCAACCTGGAAATTCTCACAGAATTATACCAGAAAATGACCTTCCCCCAAAGAGCTCAAATATTCGAGCTCTTCCTTCCCCCATCCGCTCAATTTCCCTCCACAAATACTCCGTATCTATCTTCCATGTTCTCCACTAAGGGAAACCAGGTCATCTCATCCCTTTGTGCTTTGTTAGGATACTATTCTGATCAGTGGGTAGATGAACCCATTCTGAGTTTTCTATCCATCTTCTCTACTGATGAAAAGCCCACCACCCAGTTTGACTTCAGTACATTCTTGGAAGACAATATTCACGAACAGTTCATGAATTTCGGCATGGAAGGCATGTTCAGATACTCATCGATACTAGCATACTTGTTCGTCTTTTTCCAGGCGGATAAATTTGGCTTTTCCATGCAGAAAATGGATGGAGATGGTAGACCTCAGGCAGTCACAGCATGGACCTCCTTTCTCAAGCACAATTCCACTGATTTCAATTTCAAGGAGTTCATCGACCAATTCTACCACCCTGTGGTAAGAATGCTAGGCAACAGGCCCAAGCCTCGGATAAACAATGAACTTCAGAGGATATTGCATCTATCGAACAACACAAAGACCGGGGATTAGTATCTGTATCAAGATTGCACTGAGATCATAGTATACGAGTGCGAGTTGGCACCGTATAAGCTGCCCAAGTATCTTCCTGTCATGATTTTTGCTCTAGAATATATAAGGCGAATTATAAATTCCGATGATATCCACTTTGTGTCATTGAAGAAAAAGCAACAACTTAGAATCAAGGGGCAGATTGGCTCCTTTATCTGCAACAATCGTGGCGTTGGGGAAGAAGCGGACAGGATGCTAAGGGAAATGAAGTTCTCCATGAGCTTCCCATGGCATTATGATCCCTGTGGGATCATCTCAGAGATGAGGGTGAAGAACAAGAACATCCCATATGTTCATGAAGCTAGGCCTGAAGTGGAAAAATTTGCAAATTAGACAGTGTGGGAGCGTAACACATTGGTTGAGGTAGAACAGAAAGATCCCCCAACCACTGTGTCACAAACAACCATGCCACAGGTCCCAAAAGAGAAAAGGTTGAGGAAAGATTTATCTCCACCTGTCACTGAGGTATCCTCTGAGGAATTCCAGCTGCATACCAAGAGGCCCAAGACTGTTGCAGCTCCTGGCCTGACCAGGGAAAAAGAAGCCCCAATGACTACAGTGACCAAAGTTGGTATTCTGCCCTTCGGTTCGAGCCTCCATAAGGTCATTACCCCAGCATTGTCAAAGAAGTCCATAGACTCTCCATTAAACACCCAACTAGGCAAGGTGGGGATGACACTGAGTATCTTCGAGAAGTATGAGCTGATAAAGAAAAGGAACCAGACCGTGACTAGTAGTACTTGTGCCCAGTTCTAGAAGTAGATGTTGACTGCGCAACATAGGCTACTGTCGACATTTGAAAAAAAGAATGGCAGAATGCACATGGCCTTCCTCCAGGCACAAGTACCAGATCCAAAGGTGATCACTGACTACAAGAGGTCCACCTTCGAATTCCAGACGAAGGACGTGCATCCGACCGATCAGATGGATCTGCACAAACAGATAGGGGAAATGGTTTTTTACACCCTGGCACATGCTTCTACTACTGTGTCAAAATTGCAGATGTCCCTGAACAATGTTCAAACACAAATCAAGCTGGAGAAGATATCGTCCTTTGCAAACGACAATAGGATCAAGACTTTGGAGGAGCCAGTCCTCAAGATCGGTTATGATCATTCAAATGTGAAAGCAACTGAGGAAATGATAAAGAAGAAGAATGATGACATAACATCCTTGAGGAAGCAACTAAATCTCCCACCCACAGAGGATTGACAGGTGAAGGAGATAGCAGAGAAAGAAGGCGAGAAGGATGAAATTCTCAAGCTACTCATGGAGAAGAATGCACAACTTAAAGAAATGGAAGCTGAGATGGAGAAACTATTAAAGGAGAAAGAGAAATTGAAGCCCATGGAAGTCATTCCATTGAGTTCTATTCCACTTTCAGGAGTGAGCACAACATCAGTGACAGAAGACCCATCCGCAACTCCATTGACATCCCAAGAGAAGACAACCGACCTGGCTAAGTCCATGGAAAAAATGAACCTGCAGGAAACAGAGATTAGCAGGCTGAAAAAGGAGATTGAGAGCCTCCAGGAACTCAAAGCTTCCTTCCAGACCAGCCTTTCCAAGGAAAATCACGTGAAAGAGAAGCTCAAGCAGGAGCTACAGTAGCTCTAGAAGCAAACAGTGGCAGGAAATACTTTGGCTGAAGTTAAAGAGAATGTATGGACATATATCACTAAGTCCATGAACGAGATATGGCCCATGATCCAAATCATGTTTGAGAAGAATGAGTTGGTCCAGAGAAGAAAACAAGCCATCGATAAGATTAGGTTAGAATTGGGGGAGATGCTAGCATAGGAAAACGATATCATCAAGTTCCTGAATTCTAAGACCAGGGAAGAGCTGGAAGAGCTAAAAATTGAAGACAGAACATAGACCATCCTTGAGGTTAAAAGGGTTTTTACCAAGAGAGGATTAATGCTTCAGCTGGAAGAAAATGTTCAGGCCATGGACCTAGGGGTACAAAGATTCTTCAGTAAGATAGAGGCTCTACAGAAGAAAGGTCTACTTGGTCTTATGGTAATGAACGATAAATTGATGACACTCCCAAACTACAAGAAGAGATTGGCTGATGTGGCTAAGGACAGTCTTAAGTTTGCAGACATTCAAGGGAGCATCACTGGAAAGGAATTTCTAGATGCTCTTCAGTGGGACATCAGTATCCAACACGAGATTCGATACATCTTCCTCACCAAGCCTACCTTTGCCAAGTACACAGAAATGGATGAAGTGTATCGAAGACTTCTCAAAGTTAACGTGCCCAGTCGTCTCCGATGGGAGGAGCTCTGTGATCTGATCGAGTAGCAGATGAGCTATCCAGGTCTAGTCAGCTGTCCAGTCAGATGAAGTTGTGCAGAAGCTTCATCAACGACCCACCCAGAAATCAGTGTGCAGTTACACAACATCATCAAACAGTCCCTAGATTTAAGAAATTTGTTAAGTTAGTTAGGCTAAAAATAGATTTAGCACGTCCTGGTCTTTAATGACAGGATCGTTTGTAATTTGAGTTATAAATGCTTCACCTTTCGAAGTATTGAGGGTTGTTGATCTTCACACCCTGACGCTATTAGACTGTAATCTTTTTGAAGAGATCTTCCATTAATAAAAAGGAGGCACTTTTACAGGATTCTTGCGTGTATTCACTGGTGATGTTTTTCTCTCTAAGTTGAATGTTATTCTCACTTTGTTATCATACCGTTTTCTGAACCTAAGCTTTAGGAGTAACGAAAGTTGCAAGATTTATCTCATGTACCCTGTTTCTGACTCGAAAGATTTTAGTGTTTTATCTTCTGGTGTTTTGAATAAAGAAATTCTTAACTGCTTCTTTGTTGAAATTATCTTTCTCATCTTTTCTGCTCTTCATCATTTAAGCTACTAAAATATCCAGTGATTATATTATCTTGCCCTGTGAAATTTTTCCGTTTGCATTTCTGGTTTGTATTTCATATTTTATTAAAACACAGAGCCCATAGCCCAATGTATGTGTAGACTGTCTCAACCAATTCGAAAAAACACTTTGACAACAAAACTGACCTATTTCTTTACCTAGCCTAATATTTGAAATTTGAAACATAGCTAAATCTAATAGAGAGATCCCTCTCTGAAGTTGGAAGGGCTAGATCCCAGCTTTAAAAGTGGTTGGATAAAGTTACCTTAGTAGATTTCTTTTGTTGTCAACCTCTAGGAAATTTACCAAGTGCTAACAGGTGGGATCAACTTGCGTAGGTGAAACAGATTAAAGAGAAAAGTGTTACTTGGAGGGAATTCAAGAGGAATTTTGAGAAGAAATACTTGACTAAGAGATACTATGACAAGAAAATGAAAGAGTTCTTTGAACTCAAGCTTGGGAGTATGACCATTGATGAATATGAGAGAATGTTTTTAGAACTGTTGAAGTATGTCTCTTTCATCAAGGATGAGACAATGAAGATTCAAAGGTATTTGAGTGGATTTCCATCATTTATCAGTGACAAAATATAGTATGATGATCCCAGGACATTGGAGGAGACCATAAGGTGATATAAATTCCTATATGATAAACAAAATCAAGGCCAACATTCCAAAAAGCCTGGGAAGACAAAAAGAAATTCAAGGTGGATCAGAGGAAGAAGGGATACAAGCCACCATTCTTCAGAAACAATCCTCAGGGACAACAAACTCCTAAAGAACCTAGAACGATTGACACAGGGAGTCAAAGGCCAAGGAAATCACCTATTCAATGTTGGGGTTGTAAAGGGGATCACATGTTTAGAGCTTGTCCTCACAGAGATGAAAAAGGGAGGGTTGTTCACAATGTACAACAAGATGAAACAGTGGAGGACATGGGAAGAAAGGTACCCAGGATCTATGCAGCCCTGGACAACAAGCAAGAAGAATATTAGTCACATATGATTGAAGTGGAAGGTATGAGCAACAACCAAACCATTGTTATCTTAATTGATTCAGGAGATAGTCATAATTATATAGATCCTAAGATGGTGGAAAGTTTTCATTTGCCAAGAAGCAAGCATGAGAAATCTTGGTTGGTGCAGCTAGCTACAGGAACCAAAACAAAAGTTAATGAGATGGTTAAGTCATGTCTTATGGACATGAATGGAATGAACACCTGGATAGATTTGAACATCTTGTGTTTAGGTTCCTATGACTGTCTAATTGGGATGGATTGGTTGGAACAACATCATGCTCTCCTAGATTGTCATAACAAAGCATTTACTTACTTGGATGAGGAAGGGAAACTAAGGAAAGTGTAGGGCATTCCCAAGGCAGTAACCATCAGAGAGATTTCAGCATTGTAGCTGAAAAATGTTACATAAAAGGGTGTCAAATATTTGTAGCTCATATGGAGGAGACATTTAAAGATAAGGTGCCAAATTTGGAATATTATGTAGTCCTAGAAGATTTTGAAGATGTTTTCAAGGAGGTGCCAAGACTACCCCCAAGAAGGGACATTGATTTCTCTATAAATCTAATGCCTGGAGTAGCTCCAATGTCAAAGACTCCTTATAGAATGAGTACACCAAAGCCGAAGGAGTTGCAAATGCAACTTGAAGAGCTTCTGAAGAAGGGGTATATATGCCCAAGTGTGTCACCTTGGGGTGCTCCAGTCTTGTTTGTGAAGAAGAAAGATGGAACATTAAGATTGTGCATTGATTTCAAACAGTTGAATAAAGTGACTGTTAAGAACAAGTATCCTTTGCCAAGGATTGATGATCTTTTTGATCAATTGAAGGATAAAAAGTTCTTTTCAAAGATAGATCTTAGGTTAGGATACCATCAGGTAAGGATTAAACAGGAAGATATCAGCGAGACCACTTTTATAAAAAGGTATGGTCATTATGAGTTCACAGTGGTTCCATTTGGGTTGTCAAATGCACCAGTTGTTTTCATGTGCTTAATGAATGTTGTTTTCCGAGAATATTTAGACAAGTTTGTCATTTTATTTTTGGATGAAATTCTCATATATTATAAGTCAGAAGAAGAGCATGAGCATCATTTGAGGATGGTGTTGCAAGTATTAAGGGAGCATGAGTTGTATGGCAAATTGAACAAGTGCTCATTTTATCAGAAGCAAATTCACTATTTGGGTCATAACATTTCAAAGGATGGGATAATAGTGGATCCTGAGAAGATAGAAGCCATTAGAGAATGGGTAGTGCAAAAGAATGTAATAGAGGTCAGATCATTCATGGCTCTTGCAGGATACTACCGAAGATTTATTGAAGGATTCTCAAAGATAGCACACCCAATCACTTCCTTTCAAAGAAAAGGTGTGAAATTTCAGTGGACATTGGATTGTGAGAAGAGTTTCCAACACTTAAAACAATTATTAACAAGTGCTCCAGTACTAAGGATTGTAGACCCAAATGAAGACTTCATTGTATGCACAAATGCATGTAAAGAAGGAATTGGTGGAGTCCTGAGTCAAAATGGGTTTGTCATATGTTATGAATCAATAAAGTTGAAGGAGCATGAAAGAAACTATGCCACTCATGATTTGGAGTTGGCAGGCATAATGCATGCCTTGAGGAAATGGAGACACTACCTCATGGGGAAAAGGTTTGAGATGAGGACAAACCACAATGTTCTGAAAATATTGTTTGATTAGACAACTTTAAATGCTTTAAATGCTAGGAAAAGAAGATGGTTAGAATTTCTAAGCGAATATGACTTTGATATAAAGCATTTCAAGGGCAAAGAGAACAAAGTGGTTGATGCACTCAACAGAAGAGAGCATGAAATGCATTCTACATCCATTAGCATGTATCAATCAGATTTGAAACACAAAATTATAGAGATTTCCAAATCAGATTTACAATACAAGGATTTAGTGATAAAATTACAACAAGGTAATTTGTAGTAGAAAATTGAAGAATACAAGCTAGATAAGGATGAAATTCTCATGTACAGGGGCAGAATTTATGTACCAAATTCCCCGGAGTTGAAAAATATGATATTGAGAGAAATGCATAATGTGCCTTATGCTTGGCACCCAGGATATCAGAAAACTATTGCAGTTGTCAAGAGAAAATATTATTGGCTAGGCATGAAGAAAGAGGTTGTTGATTTTATTGCCAGATGTTTGGAATGTCAAAAAGTAAAGGCTGAGCATAGACACCCAGCTGGTTTGCTACAACCATTACCCATTCCTGAGTGGAAATGGGAAGTTGTAACCATGGATTTCATTACCAAACTGCCCAGAACAAACAAGCAACATGATTCTATCACGGTAGTAGTGGATAAGCTTACTAAAGCTGCCCATTTTGTTCCAGTTAAGATCACTCACAAGGAAAAAAACATTGATGATGTTTATATGAGGGAAATTGCTAGATTACATGGCATAACCAAGACAATTGTGTCTGATAGAGATCCAAAATTTACCTCAAATTTTTGAAAGGGATTATTTAATGGATTTGGAACAAATTTGAATTTTAGTACAACTTATCATCCAGAAATAGATGGACAAATAGAGAGGGTGAATCAGGTGATTAAGGATATGTTGACAATGTATGTGATGGATAAACCATCAAAATGGGAAGACTACCTACACTTGGTAGAGTTTTCTTATAACAATGGGTACCAAGCATCTCTAAAGATGAGCCCATTTGAGGCACTTTATGGCAGAAAGTGGAATACACTGATAAGCTGGGATAACCCAATAGATAGGGAAGTGGTTGGGCCATATTTGCTCAGGAAAATGGAAGACAAAATGTTGAAGATGTTGGAAGATTGGTTGTTGTCATTGATGTCAACCCTAGTCATGGGTTTTGGACCAAAAATTGATGAATTTATTTGGACATGAAGAAAAATGCACATGCAGATACAACACCCATGGATGGATAGTATAAATCATGCTCTTTCTGGTGGTATGTGGCACGTCACGTGGATCCTCATGGTTGAGGAGAAATGAATTTTTGAAGATGACAAAGTGAATTGTACATGTAGGCCCTGAAGACAATTA
>ML776968.1:1671621-1731235 GCA_009831015.1 Picea engelmannii | reverse complement strand
CCCTTGAACAAAAACTATTGATTATTTCTCATATATATTGTGCATGGTGTATTGTAGTGTATTGGTGTAACTCTTATACTATTGTTCATTTCTCATTGGATATAATTGAATGGTTTAAGTATAAGTTGGAAAAGTTTTTTAAAATTGTACTTGATACTGATTCACCCCCCTCTCAGTATCAACAGAAGATAAAAACAAAATTAAAGGCTGCCCAAGACATGCAGAAAAGCTATGCTGATAAGGGCAGAACTCACAGGGAATTTAAAGTGGGTGAGCATGTATTCTTGAAAGTGAAAGCCAACAAAAGTTCCTTGAAGTTGGGAAATTGTTCAAAGTTGGCAACTCTCTATTGTAGGCCATTTGAAATCCTAGAGAGGATTGGCCCAGTATCTTATATGATTGCATTTCCTGCATCTATGTCTATTCATAATGTATTCCATGTATCATTGCTAAAGAAATATATACTTGATACTAATCATGTTATTGATTGGAATGTGATTTAGGTGGAGAAAGAAGGCGCTTTTCAAGTGCATCCGGTGCACATTCTGGAACGAAAAATCAAACATCTCCAGAATTGAGTCATAGGGCTTGTAAAGGTCTAATGGACCTGGTACGGTCCTAAGGACACTACTTGGGGGCATGAGGATGCTATGCAGGCAGAATACTGGCATCTTTTTGAGGATTTTTGAAATTTAGTTGGACATGGGTACATGATGCACTGAGGACAGTGCATAAATAAGGGGAGGGGATTGTAATGACCCTAAGGCCGAACCCAATTGTAAATGTAAATAAAAATGTACTTAAGCTGGTGAGTTGTTTTGATATTATTTTTGTATGCACATTTCATGGCATAGTGCGCGCATGTACTGCAGAGTAAAATGAGGAAGTGTGCACATTCCAGGATACCACGTGTAGCATCTTAAGTGCACATGATGTTGAGGCCATGGAGCCTTTGTGTATATGATATGTTTTATAGGCTGGTGAGCCAATTATTATAATCTAGGATGCTTATGTTTTGATAGGCCGAAGAGCCTAGATGTTAAAGGCCAGTGCACCTAATTTTGTACATGTCTCATATTTAATATAAAATACATCGTTGCGCACAGATTGACCACGATAAAAGAGATGGGAGACTAAACTCCACTAGTTAGGCAAACATAGGGGCTAAGTTAAGGAAAAGGGCTAATCCAGGGAGCTTAAGCCAAAAAGGAATATTATATTAATATTTCTTAAATCATAAAGTATGGATAATTATTTTATCCTAAGTCCTAAATTTGGGGCCAAGTGGGCCAAAGTATCTCCCAACATGACAAGTGTCAAGTTGGGGACATGCATACATATTGTTGGGACTTAGTTCATTTTCACACTCCCCCCATCATTTGGACCAACATCTTTTCCATCATTCCTTCCATCATTCAGCCATGATTCCATGACCATGTTCACACACACAGTCAGTTGTCCTTAGACATTCATTTCATTGTATTTGAACCTGTATCCATAGCCATTTTTGTGTTGGTGTACCTAGTTAGTTTGGGAGTAGGATTGAAGAAGCGGGTTGTCAGTCCCATGGGATATTGAAGAGGCAGTTTGTTAGGCCTGTGAGAAATTCTCTGAGTGAGAGATTTGCTAGGAATTGATTTCCTGAAGGTCCTAAACTACAGTTGCAAGGCCTTGAGACTTCCTGTCTGGCCTATTGATGAAGCATTGGAAGTGAAGTGGGGAAGCCGAGGGACTGTTGAGTAGAGAAGGGGTACACTTCCTTGGGTGGGAGAAGCATGTGGGGAATGAGATACTGTAGGCTTTTAGTTTGAGTAGGAACATGTGATGGAGTCTTTCCTGTTTTCCATGAGCCATTAGCCTGGTTAGGAACCCTTTTACCCGAGTGGATTTTAGTCCTATCTTAGGGGTGACTCACTTTTGAGAGTGATGAACAGTGTGGTCTAAGGTTGGGAGGTTCGTGGAAGGTCTGCATGCAGTTGGTGACATTATTACCAAGATAAGTGTTGAATGTTTGATAAATTTACATGCTGCATTGTTATTTATGTGCATATTTTTATGGGTTATCATATGTGCGGTTATAACTATGTTTATTTTTATGGGTATTGCCTGTATATGCTGCATGTATATGTTTACTGCTATTTCAGTGTGAATCTATGCATTTACCTAACATATTTGTCTATTAAGTTTTATATATAAAGATTCCACAAGAGTGTTGTGTCTGTATGTTTTAAATACATGCGAATAGAAAATTTTATGTGGCATAGCTCAGAGAAGAAGATGGGTATGTTATAGTATGTTCCACAGAGAGAACATAAGTGTTCTCTGGTGTAGCGTGGCCCAACCTGTTGGTGGTCGGGGATGTTACAATATGGTATCATAGCTAAATAAAGCATCTGAGTAGTGGCATGGCCTGGCCATGGGTGGCCGGGGAAATTACAGGGAGACCTAACCGTGACTGAACATATAAATTTCTTTGATCAATTTGTCGATATCCTCAGTCTCGAGCATGAGGACATCTATTAAAGGCTCCTAGTTCAAACCTTCGAAGGACAGGTGAGAATCTGGTTGCGAGGACTGTCGACAGGTTCAATATGATCATATGACAATTTATAAAGTGACTTTCTCAGACAATAGGGATAAAGAAAAGATCACCTTTATTATTTAACCGAGTTTGGAGCTTTAAGAAAGAAAAATTCAGAAACAGATCCTAAATTCACACAAATATTTAATAAATTATATAACAAGATCCTAGCTGAGGTTAAAACTTCTCAACCTGTAGCAAAAGTAACTTTTTCCAGGGATTTTGAGCCCGATTTTGCTCTATTATTGAGAGAAAGGAGAGTTGTTGACCTTAATAGAATGCAAGATGATACTGTAGAGATTGAGTCAAATATGATGGCATCGGGAAAGTTAAAAACTAAAATTGAAACGGGAAATAAAGAGAATAGATGATTTAGAAAACAAGTTGGGCCCTTTGGATCTGGGAGGTCCTTAGAAGACAAGATGGATGATATGGAAAAAATAATTAAAGAATTATCAAGTAAAATTTCGAAGATGGAGGCCTGCAGGGGTGTAGACCGATTGGCAAGTGCCGTGTAAATGGAAGGAACTATGTAAAATGAGGTCTCAAGGTCGATTCTCACCCCGATTTACTCGGAGGGCGTGCTTGCGGGCTGTGCGTTTCTCCCTAGGGGTTATAAGGCAGCCGACAGGATTCGACCCCGTGTCACGCGAGTACGATACTACCGTTGTTACCGATTCCCCTAGTATAAAAAAAAAAAAATAAAAAAAAATAAAATTCGAAGATGGAACTAGAACAATCTAAAGCAGATCAATTCGCTAGAAAATATTTCAGGAGGAACCCTAACTCCCAAATACAACAAAGACCAATTAAAAATGAAGATCAAAATATTCAGACTCCCTTTAAAAATGAAAATTTTATTGGAGGAGATGACATACAAGAGTTTGAGGAGTTAGAGGAAGATATGAATAATCTTGGTGATGACTGTTAACAACCTCATCTGACAAGACAAGATTATGAAAGATATTTAAATGTAGAATACCCGTCTAATAATGATGATAGCATAAATATCATAGAAGATTCTTCTTATCAAGGAATCATCGATAGTATAATGGCCGAGCTCCAATAGAAGTATATTTTGAGGCCTAGAAATAGAAATATGAAAATTGCCCAACCGAAGAGAATCTTGTTGAGAGGGGAAGTGGACGAGGAAGCTCCCAAAGATGCTAAAAGACAAACCCTTAAAATAAAGCCCACTGACACACAGTCTACCAAGACAAAAGCAACAAAAACACCAACTACTAATACAAGAACAATGGAAATTCCTAGGACTAAAATGTAGACTGTCAAAACAAAAACAACTAAAACACAGTCTGCCGAAGAAAAAACAACTGAAACTAAAACAACACATACCAATAAATCAGAAAGAAGGGAGAAAGAGATCCAAACAAGAGAAACTGATAAAACCACAGGAAATTTTAGTCTAGAAAACGAGATTAATAAGATCAAGATTCTTGTACCTCTGGTCAAACTGGCAAAGAACCCTACATACACAAAAAAAATTGCCAAAATGATAAATTTTTCAGATATTGAAAGTCAGGCCGACGTTATAAATTTAGAAGATGATAAACCGAATATAGTGTTTGGTCCAAGTTTTGAAGGTGCTAGAGATTTTGTCGCTCCTTTCTACATTACATTAACTGTGCATGATCATCTGCTCCATAATTGCATGTTGGATTCTGGAGCCTCCCACAATGTGATGCCGAAATCTATTATGGATAGACTTGTTCTCTGAATTACCATACCATACAAAGATATTTATTCATTTGATTCGAGAAAAGTTAAATGTTTGGGTATGATTAAATATTTAGTGGTCAATCTTGCACAAATTCCTATAAAACGTGTTTTGATGGATCTGGTTGTTGTTGATATCCCTCCGAAGTATGGTATGCTATTATCCAGGTCTTGGGGTGCTAAGCTTGGGGTGCTTTTTGTGGCACCTGGGGATGAGTTTATTATTCCCTTCTCTTACAGATTATAGTGGGATATCGATTACACCAATAATGTATGTGAATATGAATCCCTGGTATTGGGATTAGAGGTTGTTAGGAAGATGAAAATTGAAAACCTGATTGTTTATGGTGATGTGGAATTGATCATGAAACAAATAAATAAGAAGTACCAGGACAAACACCCAAGGTTAAGATCCTACAAAAATTGTTCATGGGATCTGATTGAGAAGTGTTTCTCATCATTTAATATCCACCACATTCCCAGAGTTGAAAATCAACAGGCAGATTCTTTGTCCAATGACGATGCGACGTTTGTACCTCCTACTATCCTCAAACTAAAATATCATATAGAAATGAGGTATAGACCATCAATACCAAACAATATACAACACTGGCAGGTATTCGAAGATGGTGAGAAAATCAGACAATTCTTAGAAATGGTGGACAAATTTGTTGAAACCCATATCGATCAGGAAAATCAGAATGATCCTATTTGGATTATGCAGGAAGGTGAGTATCATAAGGAGTTTTGAGATAAGATCACAAATCACCGCATGCTTTCACTAAAAAATAACCAGATCTCCAAGGGTCTGATTCCTCTGGAGAGATTATTTGATTGTGATGACATTCCCTTAAAGTCTACTTTATAGCCTCAACTTGAAGATGTTGAATACTGTGATATAGGCACCAAGGAAACTCCTAAGCTGGTAAAAATATCTAAATAGCTTCCCCCTGAAGTAAAAATCAAATATGCCAAATTTCTCAAACAATACAAGAACGTTTTTGACTGGTCCTATGATGAATTAAGAACTTATGATACCACCATAATTGAACACAAGATTCCTCTGAAGCAGGGTGTTAAAATGTCCAGGCAGAATCTCAGAAAGATAAACCCCATACTATTTCCTGTAATAGAAAAGGAGGTAAAGAAACTCCTAGATGCTAAAATCATTGTTCCACCAGATAATCTGAATGGTTAGCCAATCTAGTATTGGTAAGAAAGAAGAACAGTGAAATCAAATTGTGCGTAGATTTTAGAAATTTAAACAAATCATCCCTCAAAGATAATTATCCATTACCTAAAATGGATCATGTATTGCAAAAAGTGGTTGAGACAAATAGAATGTCCATGATTGATGCCTTTTTGGGATATAATCAAATTGCAGTCCACGAGGATAATAAAGAAAAAATCACGTTCACCACCCCATGGGGTACCTTCATGTATGACAAAATGCCATTTGGTTTGATGAACACAGGTGCCACTTTCCAATGAGCTATGGAAATCTCCTTTGTTGGCGAAAGATATAAGTTCATTGTCATTTATCTTGATGATCTAACTATATTTTCTAAATATGATGTAGAACACCTGGTACACCTCAAACAAACATTTGAGAAATGTCACAAATTCAGTTTGTCTTTAAACCCCAAGAAATATTACTTTACAATGTAGGAAGGTAAACTCTTGGGCCATATAGTATCTCGGGATGGAATTAAAATTGACCCGAAAAGGGTTGAATCTATAGATACTATCAATATTCCTAGAAATAGAAAAAAGATTCAGTCATTTTTAGGAAAAATTAATTTTTTAAGAAGATTTATCCCAAACTTCTCTGAAATTGTGAAATTGATTACAGATATGCTTAAGAAGTACAATGAGGTTAAATGGATGACCGAAGCCAAAGAATCATTTGAATGCTTCAATAAGGTCATAGGTAAAGCACTGGTGCTGGGAAACCGAGATTATCTGAAAGAATTCTTAATTTTCTCATTCGCATCCAAACACACAATTGCTGTAGTACTCCTTCAGAACAACGAAGAAGGGTTCAAACAACCAATAGATTTCTTCAGTAAAATCCTTAGAGATGCATAGTTGAGATATGATATAATGGAAAAACAGGCCTATGCAATGGTGAAGGCCCTAAAGGCTTTTAGGACCTACATACTACATTCTAAAATAATTGCATATGTACCCACCAGTTCTGTTAAAGATATACTGGTTCAACCCGATAGTGATGGAAGGAGGGGCCGATGGCTTGCTAAAATTCAAGAATTTGATCTGGAGGTGAAACCAACAAATCTCGTCAAAGGATAGGGTTTAGCTAAGTTACTAGCCAAATCTAATTTCAGAGAACTTGGAATAAACAACCTGCAAGAGTACGAAGGATTTTTGGACATAGACGAATTCGATGATCAAATAAACACAACTCAAATTGAGGAGAATTTCTCTTCTTCAGCTTGGTATAAAGATATAGTCTATTACCTTGTAACTTTGTAGTTCCCAGGTGATATCACTCCTTCTAAATCTAGAACCTTAAAGTTGCACGCAGTAAAATATTGTATCATGGATAGCCATTTATATTGGAAGGATCCTCTAGTCTTTTTACTGAGCTGTTTGGTAGAATATGAAACAAAGAAAGTTATAAATGAATTTCATGAAGGAGTGTGTGGAGGTCATCATTCATGGAGAGAAACGACCTATAAAATCCTGAGAGAAGGATATTATTGGCCTAAATTATTCACTGATGTGAATGCCAAAGTTAGAGCTTGTAATCCCTGCCAACTATTTTCAGGCAAGAAGAAGTTTCCAACATTACCTTTGGTCCTAGTTAAAATAGAAGCCCCATTTCAACAATGGGGGAAGGATTTTATCGGTGAAATCAATCCACACTCTAGCATGCAACACAAGTGGATCCTAACCGCTATGGATTATTTCACCAAATGGGTATAAGACATTTCAACCAGAAATTCTACAAACTCGGTGGTGATAAACTTCTTGGAGGAAAACAATTTATCCAGATTTGATTTCCCTCGAAAGATAGTTATAGATAATACCCATGCATTTAAATCTATGGCGATGGTCAGTTTTTGCCAAAAGTACAATATTGTACTAGGACATTCCACAATGTATTATCCAAAAGGTAATGGATTAGCTGAATCATCAAATAAAATCTTGATCACCATAATTAAGAAAGTGATGAACGAAAATAAGAAGGCCTGACATGTACATTTGAAATATGCTTGGTGGGCGAATTGAATAGGCACCAAGAAATTGATTGGGACATATCCTTTTCAAATGGTGTACGGGATTGACATGGTGCTACCCATAAACCTGGCTCTGCCTGTAATAAAACTCTGGCAAGATGAAAAGGAAGATCCAAATCATGTCACCAGAAGAATAAATCAACTGATTGAAGTCTAGAAAAATAGGGCTGAAGTAGATGAAAAACTTTAGAAGTATCAGGATAACATGAAAGCCCTATTTGATAAAAAAACTAAAGATAGAGAATTTCTCCCTGGTGACTTGATTTTAAGGTGGGATGCTAGAAAGGAAGACTCAGGAAAGCACGAAAAATTCGACCATTTCTGGCATGGACCTTTCAAAGTCACATCTTCTGAAGGGAAGAATTCATTTTTGTTAGAAAATATGGATGGTAAAATCCTCAATCCTCCTATCAATGGGCGTTACCTAAAGCATTTTATGCAATAATCAGTTTTCAAACCCTCACTGTACATACCGATTTGTTTTCTTTGTTTTGATTCATAGTTGTTCATTTTTTTAGTAAGTTTTTACTTTCACTGTAAATAAAACCAGGTTAGTTGATTTCATAAAAACAAAAAATATAAAAACAAGTAACATGTAGAGATTGGTTTGTGTAAGTTCCTGACATATTTCATATTACTATGAAGTAGGATACTTTTCAATATCCGAGAGATCAGAGACATTAGAAACCGACCTTCATGTATCATAACATTGGCTCTTGCTCGAAACAAGTGACAAATAAATAATTTACTCAGGTGAAAATATAAAAATAAATGTAAGGCATGAGCTTCTGCCCTGTTTAAATTTCTAAAAGAGTATTATTTATTATGACAGAGGTCTCATATGTAGAAATATTGTCACCCAATCTATAAATAGAGGAAGGAAAATAATACTTTAAGTTATCAAGAGTTTCCTCTAGATAAAATAGAAAAGGAAATAAAAATTGAAATAAAAAGTAAGCAATAAGAAGAGCTTAAAAAAAAAAAAGCGTTTCAAGAATCGAGTATAAAATTTGCACGGGAGTGGCCATACTTATAACAGAACATCTTAAACCTTCATCCCCCCNTGTATTTTCATGTGATTCTTGATATCATCCCATGGTCTTCACAGAGGAAAAAGGGTCTAACCTTAACTTTGAAAAATCATAAACGAATTTTCAAAACGAGAATAGGTAAAAATTTCTTATAATTTCTCTAACTTCAACTGAACAAAAAAATATGTCTAGGCTAATCCTAAATATCTTAGCCCTTCTAATGGGTTTAAATTGATTTGTTTCACTCAAGAAAAGTCCCTAGAAAATAAAAACACCCCATGATAATTTCCATGTAAGAGAAGGTGTTTTGAAGGTCAAAGGACGATTAGTCCAGAGTAATCAAAGTGAGTTAACAGGCCTATATTGTTAAATTATAAACAAATATCATTCCTAGTATATTGTATACAAATTGATTTCCCCCACTTCATGTTTTAAAAATATAAGACATATGGTGAGAGTAAATTCATAAAATGATTACCCCCATCTAGTCCAATAGAGATGATGAAAGGAAATTCATTAAATGATTGCCCTCATCTCAACATTTAAATGCAAAATTACTAATTGAAGTGGTGAAGGGAAATTCAATGTGGGAAATTAGCTAACTTCACTGGGGTACTGAATAGGCTCACTGGCAGTGAAGCAATGTCTACGATATCTGCAAGGTTGTTATACATGAATTATAAAGTGCTCTGGTAACTAGTTCTTTTTCGATTAGATCTACATCCTAATATAACACCGAACTCCCTAATTAACAACATTGAAATTACTTTACCTTGATGCAGACAAAATTGAACAAAGCCTGGTAGAATGATTAAGGTTTTTTTGATTATCTTAAGAAACTATGAAATCAGGTTTAAGAAAAGGAAGCTACTGATAAGCCTAAAATCGAGATCAATGAATGATTAAGATTTGAAGGTTTTCAGAGATAAGGATGAAATCCTAAATCCTTCTGCATGTCCTATTTCAGAATGTGTTTCACTAAAATGAAAAAATGACTCCATTTACCCAATAAAGGCACTTGGTATATTGTTCTTCTCATCCCATAGGGAGGTGAGATCCCTAGATGGAGCCTATGTTGAAACAATTTTTTTTTAAGCTTTAGACTGAAATAGGTTTAAGTCTCATTAAATAAAGAGAAACACAGACTTGGATATCACCATTGATGAGGTATTATGTTTGATACAATGATCCTAAGTTCTTGAAAGTTATGGAGCCACCCGCTAGTTAAAGGGTAAAATCGCTGAAAACAGTCTTCAAAATATCAGGTTTCGGGGTTTCATAGACCTAACAATCCAACATATAAAGAGTCTCAATGTCCCGACATGCGAAATCATGAAACTGTGATAAGTTTTAAGCCATGTTAATTAAAGAATTAAAAACGATTAATACAAATTAATCAGATCGCAACTTCGCGATTCGGGGATCCATGCCTTGAGCGATCACCAAAGTCCCGATATACGAAATTGTAAAACCAACTTAAATTAAACCAAGTTAATTAAATGATTAATAATGATTAATGATAATTAAATCATATTGCAGTTTTGCGTTTCGGGAATCCCGTCTAGAACGACAACTTGAAATCCCGATATCCGAAGTTGCAAAACCCTTAATTAATCATGATTAATTAAAAGGTTAAACTCGATTAATATTTATTGATCAAATCGTGATCTTGCGATTCGAGGATCATAACTTGAAATGGAATAAGATTGCCCAGGACTCCAAACCCTGAAATTGATTAAGGTTAAACATGATTAATTAACAAGATAAAATTTGATTTATTAACACCTTAAATAGTCTTATCTTTTGTAAATTCTACGTTGGCTTGAAATGCGGGTAAATTCAAATGATCTCTATGCTTTCTAAGATCATGAAATATCGACCATTAATGACATTAATAACTGATTTAGAGAAATGATATCAAATAAGATCCTGCTTTATCGCTCAAATATTTTGAATAAAGGAATTAAATGCATTGTCAGTAAAGGTCTACGCAGATTGATACACTTAAGGAAAAGAAGATTTTTCATTTTCTGAATTACATTCTCATTTTCATAGAGATTTCTTAACGAGATACTCAACCCTGTGTGTTTTCTATGACAAATAGCATGATTGTTTTTTTTAGAACTACTACCATGCCACCACGAAAAGAAGCTAAAGTGATTAGTGAAGGTTTAGGCCAGAGCTCATAGGTTATCTCTGATACCTCACCTAGAAGTATAAGCACATTTAAAACCTGGACGAACGTATTCAACATCCTACAGTACGAGCTGATAAACTACCCTGATGATTCAAGCGACAATGAAAAGGAAGACTTATCTATCAAATACAAGACCATTGTTTAGGAAGAGATGCATAAGGTAGCAACATGGCCAAGTCTTTTACCCTACAATGACATTATTAAATGGGCACTAGATCATATGGATGTCCCAACTAGAACTATTTCCAACTCTCAGAAGGTGGCTATTGGGTCATTTCGGCCCAAACACATACATGTGATGTATAATTTTCCTCCAACATCAAACTTCACTTACAATACCAATTTTCTAGAGAATTTTAGCAAGAAGGAGTGTGATCAATATGGGAAAAATCTTCCGGATTTGATCAAGGACTAGTGCTCATGCCCCGAAAAGTTCAGAGCTGATTCTCACAAAATATCTCAATCTCATCGTTGCAACCACATTTCATGTATATAGCCATGATTATGTGCAAACTATATGAAAAAGAGAACACAACCCATTTCTTTCTACCATGGGTACCCATTATACACACAGTGGTAGAGGGTTATTCTTTTGACTGGGCCAAGATATTCTTGAACCGTCTGGACAGTGAGATTATAGAATACTAGGCAATGAAATCCAAGGGGAAATCATCTTCATTTTTTATGTCATCTTATATTATGGACGCCATCTGTTTCATGATGCCTTTCCCACTAATGGGCTGGAGCTAGACTCTAGGTAGCGCAGAACTAATTCATATTTATCATTCAAAACTCTGGGAAGACAAGGAGAAAGATTTTTTTTATGAAATATGTAATTGAGTAGAGGTTCTAATGCACATTTTTATTTTGTCACCCACCTCCTAGAATTCTAGATACAGTTGTGGCTAACCTAGATAAAGTGGCAGACTCGTATATCGAGGAGCACTTATCTCACATCAAAGTGTTCGATTGTTTAGTTACCCCATACTCTTTACCTCAATTTTTACTAGACCGACTGGTGTGCCGCGAGGTCACATGACAAAATGTACTTGGCGAGATTAGCAAAGAACTCAAAGCCGTGTAGAAAAAGTCATGGCCATGTTTCCCTTACAGATTGGTGTATTTTCCTTATTGGATTTCGGCCACTCCAAAGTGGAAGATGGGGCATTAGAAGAAATAAATCTGGTTAACATTGAATTTAATAAGCATGATCTGCAGAAGGTTTTGGGTAATCATATGGCCAGTTGCAATGTTAAAAAATATGAACATGAATAATCCCCTTAGGACGAAGTGTTCTGAGGGGTGAGATCTTACCAAGAGGTTCTGAGTCGATTTTGAGCCCTATCACCGGATAAAATGGTTGATTTTTACAACTTCCAAAAACACCAAAGGAGTAATCTTCCAAAAGTATTACAAGGGGAAAACCTAATCTCTCCTGCTACACAACAATCAAAGACCCAGAATCCAAAATTCGAAAGGTCTAGCAAACTAGAAGTCTCGAAAAACTTAGAGAAGTTTGAGATCTCAACTCAGAAAAAGGATATCCTGACGACATAGGTACTTGATGACCAAGCCAAATATCAACCAAAAACATTAACAAAGCAAGGAGAAGATAGGACACTATCTTCACAAGATAAATCAATTACAGATGAAACCAGAAAACAATATCCATAGAAATCGACAACCCTATTTAGAGTGTCACACCATTACAGTCCACTAGAGGAAACCCCAATACAAAGGTAATACTCATGGCAGATCTCACGCCCATTTGTATTGAAGAGATACCTCCCTCCGATTTCTTTTTAAGTAAGAAAAGGAAAGCTGCGGTGAAGAAACAAATGCACCAGAAAGAGGGTGCAACAGTCAAAACACACAGAGTATTGTTGGATGGACAGAGTTTGGAAGAAGAATATTTTTCCACAGAGGTAGCTAGCTCTTTGGGTGATTTTGCAACAACTAATATATTCTCAGTTGATAACCTTGAAAGACTGAAGCAAAGAAATCAAATGATAATTCAGTTCCAAAATCAAATAAGGAATGCAGAAAAGAATGCCATAGAAGAAGTCAATAACGGATTGGAATAGGCTAGAGCTAGTGATAAACAAGAAATGCAAATGCTCAAGTCCAGTTTTGATGAGATGCATAAGAAGATGCAAGTGAGAGAAAGATAGACTTTCCAACAAGATGAGTTGATAAAACAATTGCAAGACAAGTTCAGTTCCACTAAGAAAATGGTGGTGGATATAGCGTTGTTTCAATATCAAGCGTTGGAGGTGCTAAAGAAACTGGAAAAGGCTCAAAAAAACCTGCTCTCTAAAGAAATTTTTTTCCAAAATCATTCTCAAGTGATGGATGAAGCATTAAGTAATATTGTCTTAAGAGAGAGAGAGGTTATCATTACCCGAACTACCTTCCAAGAAGCAGTTATATCATTAGCAAAAAAAGGAAGAACTATGCCATTTGGGTTGTCTATTTAAGAGAAAACTAGAGGTGATATTATACTAAAGACTTGGGAGTCAAACATAGCCGAAGGTAGGAAAATGGCTAAGGAATTGAAAGAATCCCGTGAAGAATTTTTTTCTTCACTTAACAAAAAATTGTTAGGCTTCGATAAAGAAGATACTTCTGGAACACTGGGTCATATTAGTATAGCCAAATATCATCTTGACATTAAAAAATATGGAAGAAGCACAAGTTGAAATATCACAGATAAACCAGGTTGATATTGCTCAAATAGATAGATGGCTAGTGAAGCCTAATCTACAACTGTAATCTATTATTTTAGAGGATAGACGAATAGAAGAAATATTTCCTAAACTGGAAAAGAAAATATACATTTTTTAGGCTACTAACTTAACAGGGTCTTCTGGGTTGGTACCCGAATTTGTGAGCAGGTGCATCAAATGTATTGAGCAGGGAAAAGGTAGTACCTGTGGAAACAAATGAATACAATCTGTATACATTATCTATTCTGGAGATAGAAGAAAGGAAAGGAAAACGTTCATGGAAGGATAATGAGAAGATCAAGAAGATTGCAAATGAAGCGTTTCAGTTTCCATATTTTGTAATTTTAATTATTATGAAAATAGAGGAATTCCAACTGTTTGATGTTGAGAACTTTTGTATAAATACATATTTGAAAGAATGAGCAAAAGGTTGCTTCTTTCCAGTTGTAATTGAGAAATCTCTCCTCATTGAGAATTAATATAAGTGCAGACCAAAGATTCCACATTTCGTTTATTTGAGTTATGTGTTCTTCTGTCTTTCCATATTCCAACATCTTTTTCATATATTTCCTTGATGAATGCCTAATCACAATTTAGTACAACATCTACTGTGGTTATATTTCATTCAATTATCTGGTGACAAAAATATTTTCCTCTGTATTGGCTATTAGCAAATACAAGACCTGTGATTAATTAGATTACTATATTTTATGATTCATTAAAGGTTACATTATCCATTTTCTTCTTCTGTAACAAATTAAGATTATTGTGTATTTGATGCCTTGGTTTGTCTAACAACTTTATGTTTTTCTCTCATTATATCCAATATTTTCAAATTTAACTCAGACACGAAAAACTACCTCTGAGTTGTTATACTATTAATTCAATTTAAGGATTTTTCTCACATAATTGAGACAAAAAAAGCGAACATTAAAAACTTTCCTTATTTTCTAATGCCTGACATTATTCTTTGAGCCTTAATTGAAAACTCAGGAACAACAAATCCCATCCCCCTCGCTTTCCTCTGCTAAAAGAAGCCCAAAAATTGATGAGAAATAAAAAAGGAGGGGAGGGGGTTTGAATCCAAGACCTCTCGTCCCTTTTCCTAAAGTTGAAAACCCACTTTGGCCCAATTATTTAAAAAAAAATGATATTTTGAACTTGGGTAGTTGGCCACCTGTCCACCACTGGGGCACCACCACTTGCAACTCGACTCCTTCCTCCATCCCCTCCTTTCCAACACACGGTCTCCCACCAGTTCCCATACTCCAACCTCTGATGCCAGCCCTCATCCTCTCCCTTCCATCTCCTACTCTCCCTGCATAGATCCCATCTCCTCTCCTCCCCACTCCTCCTCTCCTCTACGTAGACCACCCTCCCACACCTCCTCTGTGCATGGCCTCCCAACATTCCTCCCTTAGACTCTTCCTCCATGTATAACCTCCATCCAAACCCCCAACCACATGTACCTCTTCTCCATTCCACCCAACCACCACCTCCTCCCTCCTCCATGCTTCCACCTCACAACCCTCCCCTCCAAACTCCAAAACCTCATGTGAGGATCTCTCCATCCCCTCCTCCATTCCCCATTTCCACCTCCACCCGCATGCAAAAAAACCTCGCTTCTGTTCATCTCACCTCCCTCCAAATCCCTCATACCACCTCACAATCCTCACACAACCCTTCCACCTCATCCTATGCTCTCCCTTCCCCCAAATCCACACTCCCTCCACCATTTCTCCCCACCACTCCCTCCTCCCGCACTCCTCCCAGTCACCCTCCTCTTCTTGGGCAACCAGACCCTCTACACTACTATGCGCTCCAACCACCGCCGTAGGGGGGGGGGGGTTAGATTTTTAATTTAATTTAAATTTAATTTTTTTTGTATATGTTATTTAAATTTTAATCATATATTTGAACTATATAATCTAAAATTTAATTCCCCCTCCTAAGGGTTACTGGACTTCTTAATTGCATAACTTCTCCATACAGAGGTGAAATTTCTCCCATAAATAGTCAAAATGACCATGGTGAAGTCAAGAATGAATCCATGGAATTCAACTCCTCAAATTCATCCCATATTTTCAGTGGCATGTCCTAGAGAGACATGGACTAATTATTGGCCCAAAAGGCACGCACCAGAAGGAGGCCTAATTGGGGGCCTCTAAGGACAAATTGGGCCGAATGAGGAAAACCCATTTTAGATACAGGTGTGCGGGCCTGTAGCAGCCTATTAATTTTGTCTTCCAACCCATAAGTTTTTCCCAATTTCATTTTTTTCCCTAATTAGTCTCCTGACCAACTCATTCCCGCGTACCTTTATGGGCCATATATTGCTCATCCATATTCACATTTGCGCCAAACAGAAGGAAGAAGAAGGGTAGAGAACATAGCTAAAACATGGGCATAAGAAATATCAGTTTTATGGTTGTTTGGTACAGGGGAAAATGCTGTCAAGGTTCAGGCTGAGGGGGTCCCTTTGCTGAAACAAGCCCAAATTGAAGCCATGCTTCGGTCATTTCACAGGAAAACTTATAGGCAACAAAGGGGGGGTATAATTGGGTCTAAAAAGTTCTTGAATAGTGGTAATTTCCTTACATACAATGACCAAATCCTAAAGGACCCTTTCCCTCCTAAGCATCTCTTTAATTTCCACACACCTTGGGGCTTCATCCCGGTGAATCCGATAGCCATGGATGGATGAGAATTGTCCTATTTCACCTCATCTATAGCTGCAAAACATGGCATTAATAAAAGATTCTTTTGGATGGCACAAAACGAAAGGAAAATGATGATGTGGCATACTAATTTTTTCATTTTATGAAAAATGAATTTTTGTAATAGGTAGGCTCACATAATTTACTTTTGTCATGTATACATTGTAATTAAGAGGTCAAATCATATTTAATTTGATCCCTTTTGGATAAGATTCCCTTTTTAGGATAAGTTTACTTTTTGGTAAATAGAAAAAAAACACTTTAGGGTTGGTCCACTTGTCACTTTTCCAAAAGTGACAAGTGTCCTGTGACCTAACCCTAAGCCTTCACCTCTTCTTTATAAATAAGAGGGATGACATTGTAAAAAAAATAGGATGAATATAGTAACAAAGCTCTACTGAAATTTTCCAAATCTCTTTGTGTGTGTGATACTTGTTAAATTTTAGTTGTTGGACATGTCACTTGTTGGTTAAGGGTTGAGGGGTAGAAGTAAATACTTGTTGTGTTAGCTCTCTCCAGGAGGGATTGGTTAGCTAGGTATTTGTTGTTGATTCCTTCGGTTTAAATTAGTTTCTTTCATTTTCTAACAACTTTGTTTAACTTGTTTGATGTGTTTTAGTGCATATTTTCTGAAGTATTTAGTTTTTTTCAACCTTAGCTAATGGTCGAGACTCCTAGGGCCCCTTAGGACAACCCTTAAATAAGCATCTTAGTTGGTTGTTTATACTTGTTTGCTTCCTTATCTCATTCATGTACATTTCTGTTATGTTTTCCTGCTATTAACCTTGCTGTGTCGAATAGGAAAATCGACCATTTTCATCAATTTCTCCCCACGGGATAGCCATCTTAGTTGGTTGTTATCTATCTTTTATGTATAAATTTTTGTTTCATTCATTTTAGTTTTTTCATATATAAACACTAAAATTTCGTTTTTTTCCTACAAGGATATAATCCGATCACCTATTATGCTTCTCCTAAGCAGTTTGGGACCGCCTAAAGGCCTATTTGAGGTAAAGGGGCCAGCAGGATAGCGAAAAAAAAAATTCAAATCTGATCAGTAAATCCACCCAATCACTCTCATATTCACCTTAAGTTCAGTTGCACTAATTCTAAAAGTTTTGGCACATGTACTCATGTCAATATGCTTTGCTTGTGTAGATAGTTTGATTAGTTTTCTTATAAATTAATGTTTATAAAATTTGATTTGTACTTTCGTAAATAACCATCACTATTTCGAATTACAATACATAAAATTCCAATCTCGATAGAAGGAATTAGTTGGAGATTTCATGCATATGGTGGCCTTGCCGCTCGCAAAGAGCCTCAACCCATTCCTTTGGGTTGAATTGTATAATTATTTACTTGTAATTAGTTAATTTTTTCATTTTTTCATCGTATATTTCCTCATACACTAATCAACAGGTGGTTTCCCCTAAAGGGGCCATGCAAAAATCAATAATCTAAAAACACTCAGAAAACCACAAAAAACTTGAAAACAAAGAAGGGGTCTGCCCATATACACTCAAAACAAAACCTATACTATTTAGCTATATGCGTATACATATTATTTAGCCATGACATATATGTCACATACTTATTTGTTTGTTTTTGTATAAATTTTTAGATAGATTTCAATTCATTGACCAAGAGGCACGCTTGTGAAAGAGAGACATGGCCTCGCCACATGGATGGCCTAGTTCTTTATTTCAATCAATTTCAATTTCATAGAATACTGAGTTTCAAATCCAAGGAGTCTTCATCAGGAGCCCCTCGGAAGTTGTCTAGTTAGTATAAATTGAGTGGTCTTTCTTTAGTACCACATGGTCAAGGATTTGAATAGATCAGCTTGGTTGGAATGACACTCTGCTTGGGTAAGCTCAGCTAAAATTCCCTTTAGGGGTGTCCTGGGATTATTCCTTTTCAAAGGTATCCTTCTTCCATCCAGGTCGTTTTAAGAGCCCGAAAGCCTGAGTGACGAGAAACGACTAATCCCTACTTCTTTGAACTACATGGGTCACTCTTCAAACTAACCACCATGGTATACTAAGACTACTCTTCTTATACTAGTTGACACAATTTCAAGATGTGTTTGCCTGATTGGGGTAACCTTTAAAATAGTGTGGTGGCCAATGCATGTGTTAATAACTGAAAATTCACCAAAAAATTACATTTTAAAGTCAAACCTTTTGTCATACCACCCTTCATCAAAAAACATAAATTGCAACTATAAATACTCTCCCAAACATAACTATAACAACTTGTAAAAAGGTTGTCCATATTGATTTACAACCTCCCTTTTGATTTGATAATTTTTTGGGAAAACTTCCTAGGTCACCCCGGAGGGTACCAAGTTATTATGGGATTGTTTCCCTACCTTAAAATCTTTGAACAACTTGTTGTTCACAATATACATCCATCTAAAAAGACTTGGCTGTAGATTTTTAAGCTCACTTTTCACCCTTATTTTTCACTTTTTCCACTTAAGGCATCCACTACTCTATTGTCTAGGACCTTGGTTTACCCCGCGAACCCATTCTGGGCCATTTTCCAAGGCTTTAAGGGAATGGACAACTCTCTATTCGATTTATTTATTTTGTTTTCCTAAAAAATCAACGAGCTTATTTTCATCTCATTGTCGATAATTTTCACCCCTCAGGCCATTTTGTCCATCTAGGAAGCTGAGGGAGGACAATAACTAGGGTGGGTAGTTCTAATAAATATTTCTCATAAGTATTTCAACTCTCCTTTTCCCCTTCATTACCATCTCAGGCAAAGGACCATTTGAGGTGTGGGTAGTCTCTGCTTCATTCTGAGCTATCAAAGAGGCTGTAACCGACTTCACAACTGGATAGGTTGGATCTGTCCCAACATACATATTTGTCTTATAACATGTCCCTTTTCTCGTGACCATACCAGGGAGATTGCAAATCTCTTTAGTTTTTCTTGTACCCCAAACTTGTACTGAACATTGGACCCAAATTATTCGGGGTCCTTTTCCCACATGTTGACAGAAGTTTGTGGCAAGGTCTTTCAAAAATCCTTTGGATTTTCTTTGGTACTTGTTATAGTTCAATTCCCTTTCAATCCCATTGCATATAGGATTCATAAATACCATCGAGTTTTCCTTTCCTCTTACCTTGTCAGTGTTTGATTTTACTAGTTCGAACTCATGTGAGAATTTATAAAGAGTAGGATTCTTGGTGTGATACATCTCTTGTAATTAAATTACGTACTTGATCCCCTTACAATATGGAAGGGAAGAAACATCCTAAGACTCGGGAAACAGTGTCCCCCAGAGTTACAAGAAGTCAATGTTCACAAAAGAAAACAAGTAGCAAGACTCATATGTCTGGGAAACCAAAGAAACGCGTTACACTTGTTGTGCAAGATGAGTCACCCTCTTCCTCTTCTCCTTATCAAATCCCCCTACTAAAGCAAGCTTTATTCATTCCAACAACATTTACTAACCCTCAAGTTGTTCCTCTCATTGTTCCAACAATTGTTGTTGTTCCTCCCATAGTTGTTCTGATGGAAATTCCCTGACAAGCCGAGACTCCTTTGAGGTTTCTTTGGCCTCTTCATGACATGCCTACATATGCCCCAAATAGTCTTCCTAATTTTAGTGGCACTGGTACATTGAATGCCGAGGAACATATACAAAAATTCTATGATGCATTAGCACTTATAGACATAACAATTCATGATGTCATTATTACACTTTTTGTAAATACCTTTGAGGGTGAAGAAGTGAGATGGTATTGCTTTCTTCCCAATGATAATATCCTAGATTGGGAAAATATGGTCGAAGAATTCGAGAATAATTTCCAAGGAGTGGATGATGTGTCTTCTCTACTAAGGGATTTCACAACCATCTCCATCCATGAGGGGGAGAAAATTTGAAACTTTAATCAACACTTTACCTCAACCTTGAATAGGATCTCGACTGCTTACCAACCATATAGGAACAATTTGTTCCATTATTACATGAACTCTATGAATGAAAATGTAAAGTGTATATTGAAATATAAATCAATACAAACTTTAGATGTGGCCAAGGCTAGTGCCTTGGAAATTGAGAGAAACATGGAGGAATCTGGTATGCTTCCATCACCTTTAGTGCAACCCCATTTTAATGGGAGGCCTATGAATGAGGTACCTTGAAACAAGGGTCCTCGTTATGAAACCATGCCTTCCCAAAATTCGAGGATTGATGAGAGGGAAGGTTTTTAAACACTCAATTTGTTAATGAACATGAACAAAAAAATACTTTCCCTTAATTGAAAGGTGAATGACTTACAATTTACTGCTCCTGTGAGGCCAAGGCCTCCTTTTCCTCCTCCTAGGAAAAATGCTACTGAAGTGGATTGGTGCCACTTTTTCCAAGACTTCCATGATTCTGAGTATTGTTACTCGTATACAAATCATTTGGAATTGTCTAAAACCAGAAAATCCCCTTTAACTCCAGGGAAAAACAAGCTTTCCTCCACTTCCTAAAATGACCAAGTTAACATGGAAGATTTGGTTCACTGTGATGATGATCCTCTTACCTTCGGAATAGTTTTTGTAGAAACTAGGATTCAGGCCCCTAAAACCACTCTGCAAGGGGAGGAAGAGACCAAAATTGATCTTAAGGACAATGAAAAGAGAAAATTTCTCGTGAATGGTAGATTACCCTCCCCTCCAAGGAACATGGTTTCATGGACTCCAAATGAGGTAAATTTTCCTAATAATCCACCACCCTGCTTCCCAACATCAGTTCCTTACAATGCCATTGAAGATCTAGAGAAGGTCCTCTCCCACATGATATTATTAGATTCTCTTAGAACACCTACTCAGTTTGAAAACGTTTCACATGTTCTACAAGCACCTCCTACTCCACGAATAGAACAAAGAGTTCCTCTTTCCAAAGAGCCCTCTTCTCAACCTAAGGAGGCATATGATGTTATTGATCTAGACCCCGGGGTTCCTCCTTTCTACATCTCATTTATGATTTCAGATTTTGTGATCCATAATTGTGTCGCTAGCAAAAGAGACATGCACATTGTCATGCCCCTTCGATTCATGAGGAGATTGGGTCTTGAATGCACGGGCCCATGTAAATATTTGCTAGATTTGGATTCAAGGATTGTAGAAACCATTGGCTACATCAAGTACTTATCCATTACTTTCAACTAATCTCTAGATGTGATCATGCTCATAAATGTGATCGTAGCAAACATACCTAAAGAATATAGCATGCTTTTAGGGAGGGAGTGGTCCACCAAAGTAAAAAAGGGTTCTTATTTCATGGAAGGAACAAACTTCACCTTTCATTAGGAGGGAACCAAAACACCGAGAGAAGGTTGTACTTGCTTCCTACAACACATAACATGTGTCTTTTCAAGACATAGGGATGGGTACGTATACTATGTTATTTGAGGAAGATGGACATGTCCCTCCTTTTGATTTGGATGAAATGGTGTGGAGCATGGATTTTGATGGTGCTAAATCCAAGCATAGATCTGGGGTTGGGGTCCTATTGTGTGATCCCAAGGGGAAGGAAATCCCTTTGTATTTTTGATTAGAATTTCCTAACACCAATAATATGGTTGAATATGAAGCATTATTTCAGGGCCTCCAAAAGGCCTTAGACTTAGGAATTCACCATTTGTTGGTGAGCAGGGATTCTGAGTTGGTTGTGAATCAAATTAGAGATAAATATGAAGTTCATAACCCTCACCTCAATAAATACCATCGAAGGGATAAGGAACTTATTGAGAAGTTCTTATCTTTCATCATTTAAGTTGTAACTAGGGTCGCAAACCATGTAGCTGATACTTTGGCCTTTGTTGGTTTATGATTCACTTCGGATTTCGTAAGGTCTATCGAAGATATAAAAGTCCAAATTTTACATAGACCTACGTTACCTAATAATGTTGAATCTTGGAAAGTTTTTGATACTGATGAAAAAATATGTAGGTTCCTTCAAAACAAGGAGGAATTCAAAGATTTACATATTAGCCATGAGTTGGAAGAGGAAACAGGGGACATAATCCAATTGAAGACAAATAAAATCCCCCTTGGTTTGTCCATACTGGAATCCATGTTTGATTCCAATGATGCCACTACCTCTACACCTAGTATTGATAGTGAATCTGGTAGGAAGGTGCAAGAATCCATCCCTATAAACTTGGGAACTGAGAAAGATCCAAAACTGGTTTATCTAGGGTCACAGTGTTCTCCTTCTGAGATCCCTCATTTCACAGAACTCTTGATAGAGTCCAAGGATGTTTTTTCCTAGTCCTACGAGGATCTCAATATTTTCGATATGCATGAGATAGTCCATGCCATACCCATAATCCCTGATTCGAAAACTTACAGGAAGAAAAAAAAGAAAGAACAACCCTATTATAGAATGAATGATTAAGGCTGAATTAGACAAGATGGAAGCATTTGGGGTCATATACCATGTCGATTACTCACAATGGGTATCTAATTTGGTTCCCGTTAGGAAGAAAATTGGTGATATTCGTTTGTGTGTCAAATTTCTACATTTGAATAGGGTGTCCCTAAAAAAAAACTACCCCATCCCACCTATGGAAGAGATCATCCAACAACTCTCCAGGGCTCAAATGATGTCCCTTTTAGATAGTTTCTCAAGTTACAATCAAATATCCCTCAATCCTTCTGATAGTCACAAAACCACCTTCACTACCCATTGGGGAACATATGCATATAACAAGATTCCTTCTGGATTGATTAATGCCAGAAACACCTTTCAACGTGCCATGGCAATTGCTTTCAAAGGATTATTGGGTAAGGTGATTTTTTTCTACTTTGATGATCTCATAGTCTTTTCCAAAGAAAAAAATAGTCATTTTGATCACCTCAGGCAGGTTCATCTTAGATGTCATAAGTTTGGCATATCTTTAAATCCTAAGAAGACCNNNGGGGGGGGGGGGAATTTTGGGTCACATCATGTCTCGAGAAGGTGTCAAAGTTGATCCCGAGAGGGTGGTAGCACTAAAAAAACTGTCCTTACCTACTAATAAAAAAGAGATGCAATCTTTCTTTGGAAAGATAAACTTCTTGAGACGCTTCATTCCTGATTTTTCTCAAGTAGTCAAACCTCTAAATCAATTTATGAAGAAGGAGATTCAGTTCAAATGGGACCTCCCTACCCGTCAGGATTTTGAATCCATTAAGAAATCCATTGCTTCTTCCCCTCTGTTAATCAGTCATAATCCCTCTAAAGACTTTGTCATCTACACTAATTCATCAAGGGAGAAAATTTTTGCAATCTTATTGCAAAAGGATCATGAGGAAAATCTTAGGCCAATTTCCTTCATGAGCTAGAATTTGAAGACACACCAACTGAAATATTCTTCACTAGAGAAACATGGTTATTCTTTGTATAAATCCTTGGAGAAATTTCGACATTACATCCAAGGCTACAAAGTTTAGGTTTTTGTGCCCACGTATCTCTTATTCATTGGCTTGAATCAAACTGAATTTCATAGTAAGTGGTCCAAATGGATCATGCACATGCAATAATATGACTTGGACATTAAACCGTCGAAAACCATAAGGGGGACAGGGTTGGATGAATTGCTAACCCAATCCCACCCCCCGGTCATAGTTGAACCACCTCAAGTATATGACTTGATTGCTTTCAGAGAACTAGTTAATGAAATAGATTTAGCCTCACAACCATGGTATGGACCTATCGTGTATTTTCTGATCAATGGTGTTTTCCCACTGGACATGGATACTAAATCCAAATGAACACTTCGTTTACAAGTTGTCCGGTATGCTTTACAAGACCAAATATTTTACTGCCTCAGGCAAAGGACCATATGAGGTGCAGATAGTCTCTTCCTCATGCCGAGATATCAAAGAGGTTGTAACCAGCTTCACAGCTAGATAGGTTGGATTTGTCCCGAAAAACATTTTTTTCTTATAACAGTTACTACTTTCCCTTTAGATATACTCTCTATGTGAACAATAAGAATGAGAAGAGAAGGATAGATGACTCACCTATTTTACTTCGATTTTCCTTGATGCTCTAGCCCTTGATATTGATGTTCAGGCCCTTGGTGGAAGAGAAGTCATGAAAATAACACAACAATGCCTTCTTCTTCTACACTATATTTTCAAGTAGAACAGATCTATCTATGATGAATTAGACAGCAATAAGCATACATATAGTGAACACATAAGCATGAAGGGAATAGGCTAAGTTATTTATTAATGGAAATAAATAAAAAGTGAATAAATTACAATATCAATCTTGATGTTTCAACATCTCCTCCAAGCTCTCCTTTCCATCCCCTTGAATGCCACAAAATCATAGGTATGTTGCTCTAATTTCTCTCCCCTTCACTCAAGAATGGCTTCCATTATGTAGGATTTGAGTCATCACGACCATAGGATAGTTTTGAGGAGAGGATGTGGTCAAATGAGGATTTAGTTGAACCAAAAAGATTGACCTTGCTTTGAATAGGAGGTAGCTCGAACCAATCCCTTAACCAACTGAACTCTCTCGGAACATCCTCACAAAACATTGAATGATGGTTGCAACTACTTCATTGCCCCCCCATAACTAAGTAGAGAGAGAGACTATCGATCCCTATAAGTGTCTTAGGGAGTGATGATAAGGGCAATGAAACTCAAACAAGGCCAAAATATCGAGGAAAAAGGTAGTATTTTGACCTCCAACTGATAGGCTTATTCTTGAACATGTCTAGGGATTATGACATACACTTTTTCATGGCGATGACATTCTGACACTTAAGTGTGACACTTAGGCTCGACATTTGGTAGTGAGGCACTTAGGTGTATAACAGTGGTGACACTTAAGTGTGAAATTTGGTAGTGCGACACTTATGTGTGCAACAAGGGTAAGAACCACTACCTTTTTTCATGAATAACACTGAAGAGAAAGCATTAGAGAAAAGGATGAAGGAAAAATATGACACGCATAGAGGAGCATTCAGATTGGACATCATGAGTATTAACGATGATACCATCATATTTGTGATGCAGGTGTTGGCTTGCAATTTACTTAAGAAATATCATAGAGACTAGGTTCCAACAAGAGTAATAGTAGTAGCAAAAAAGTGTGTAGGAGTGTAGATGAACTGGGTGAGATTTTTGGTAAGCCATATTTCAACTGACTACAGGGAAGCACAGGATAAAGGTACGTAATTCCACTATGCATGGTTATTGATTTTGTTTGCATTAGTTTCTTGGAGGGAACTGGAAAAAACTCAGTTCCCAGAAGGTATGCAACAACCATGCTTAGCAGTGAGGTATGTTTCTTTATGGCATATTGTGCAAAAGAATAGACAAATGGAAAACAATTTCATTTTCTACATTTATAAGGAGACAATCAAGCAGTGTATTGAGGACACACCACACATCCTACCTTAGACAATTGAAGCTTACAAAGAATCCACATGATTCAAAGCAGGGCCACACCACATGTACATCCAAGAAAAAAGGGAACCGGATCAACAATGGTTTCTGACCAGCTATAGATTGACAAAAAATGATGTCAGTATGATTGTAAATGACTCATAAGTAGAGTGGAAAAACCCAGTGTTGGAAATAGCACAGAAGGAGATGCAAAACCAAGATAAGGATCAAGAATAAGATCAAGAAAAAAAAAACAAGGGAATGGTGCAAGTGAAACTCATGAAACAATACCTCACACTAGAGAGAAAAGAAAAGAGAATCCTAATGAGAAAATAACACATAAACACAAGAAGAGAAAAGCCTCAAATAAAATAGCTATCCAGGTCTTAATTTAAGATGAGTTGGAGAATATTGGAGATCGGGTGAAATAATTTACTAAAGAAACAATTGAGTGAGTTGCATAGAAATAGGAGGAAATGTACATGAATGTGCAAATGAAGATAACTACATTGCACCAAATTTTGGAATCGACCAGGATAGCGCCAATATGACTGATATAACAAGAACAGATAAAGATCACAACAAAGAGAACAAATTCAACCATCATCAACATCAGTAGAGCGTTGGATCATGAAGATATCAGCAGGGGCCATAAAGTTCCCCATGACAAAAATGCAGGAACGCGCGCAAGCATTAAGTCATATTGACTTAGTGTTGTGTAATACCCCAGTTTTGAGTCCCCATATTAAATAATGTATTTTGTTAATTTATGACAGGTCGGAGTGCCCAAACAATTAAAAGAGGCCACCGTGCCTAGGAAATGTAATGTTTTTATCATTATTAATAATAAAATACATCGTTGGCTGCTAGATGGACAAGGATAAGACTTATAGAGGGCTATGATTCCAAAAGAGAGGGGGCTTAAGGGCCTAAGTCATTTAATTATATTTTACTTACCCATAATTGTTTTAATTGAGATAAGTGGTTACATGATATTTTTGGGGAAGGCCATGTGGTTCTTGATTTCCAAGTGATTATATAAACCCATCTTTGGGTTGTTTGGGGGGTTCACACTCTTAATTGTTTTCTATCTCTCCATTCAGTCTTTCACCCATTCATCATTCCTCATTCATTTTGATCTTGCCTTGGAAAAGAAAAATGAATTGTTGGAGAGGAGCCATTTTTTTGTTGGTTGTAGTAATTGTTGGTGTATTCTAGCCATGAATTTATGCTTGTATGCCTGAGATGCATGGGTATGTGATAATTTTTTATCACAGTTGCAAATCCTAAGAGTCCCAGCATGGATATTCTTGACCAGATGCACTCGAGCCCTAAAAGGGGGTGGGTAGTCTGAGGGACTGAGTGGAAGAGAAGGGGGTCGATTCTCTTGGGTTGTGCAGACTGGAGAGAAGAGAGATTGTGTGCTTTGGATTGTTGTGTGTTGAGGAACCTATAAGATCTTGAGTGTTGACTAGTTTGGGAAGATGAGTGACACCCTGGAACCATCCTTTTGTATTCATAGCCTTGGCTCATGGGTGACATTGTTGTTGAGACTTGGAACAACAATGCCTATGGTTGGGTGGAATGTCCTTGGTCTATAGCCACTTGGTGAATCATTTTGTTAAAGATAAGTGATCTTTGTCATGTGTTTCTATGATTTTATATTTTATTTTCCATTGTGTATTAATTATTATCTCTAAGATTCATGTTTATAATATGAACGCTTGTTGGTCATTGTTGTGAATTGAATTAGAATCATTTCTTTTATGTTGTAGCATGAATCTTGATCTCTGCATGTGAATCTTTCATGCCTGTTTATTAATTAGAAATTTATCAAAATTTGAAATCATTTTAGAAGTGAGATTTGTAGTAGCGTGGTCAGCCTATGGGTGGCTGGGTATGTTACATGTTGTCACAATTACCATTGAACATGCCAAATATATTGCATACAAGTGTCACAGAAGAGATCCACTTGTACACAAAATAATCTTCTACGGAGTTGGTCAAAGTGACTGCAAGAAAAGAAGCACTACATACAGACTATAACAAACTCATGCTAGAACAGGACAAGGATGCATAGAGAACAACAACGTTTAAATAGGTAGTGCAAGATGTATACAACAACATCCTAGAGGGTACCAATGGAAGTAGATACTCCCTTGGAATATCAAGTGACAAAGATAAGTGAAACCATTCAGAGCTTCCGCACAGAGATAGTTGATTTGGAAGATCGCATAACGCCGAGTACCCTACCAGATGAAAGGGAGAAACAAGATAAGAAAACCATAAAGATGGTGGAGAGTATTAGGAGTTTGAATGAGGAATTCACAAAGTTATATTAAGAGAGAAAACAAGTGTGGACTCAATTGTTGGAGGATGCAAATTTACAAGTAATAGAACAAATATTATAGGCTACGCAGGAGAAGGTGCAAAAGTTCAAAGAAACAATAAGCACTATGCCAACAATAGAACAAATGACTGCAATAGTTGAAAATATGAAGTTGTACCATGAGATAAACCAGTTAAGAGTAGAACAATAGATTCTCATGCAAAATCTTGATCTGTTGCAAGATGAAGTATTTTAGGTGACAGAAGAACCTACGACTACACAAGGCATATTAAATCAAGTAGTGCAAGTTAGTGAAAAGAAACTAAAGACCCTCATTACCGCGCAAACAACATAGAGGATTTTGGTGCAAGAAGCATAGGAAAAGAATAAGGTCACAACCGCAAAGGAAAATTTTCAAAATTTTGTAGCGACGTGACAGGAAGCACATCGGAAGGACTGAGTCACTCAGGACGAGCCACAAATGAGTGTTGTGGGCATGTTGGGACAAGAATTTTGGACCAGTTTTGGGAACTGCGCATGAGAATATTGCAAAAACAGAGAGAAATTAGCGCATGGAAAAGAAGGAAAGATAGTTGGTGCACTTTAGGGATTGGCACATGAAAAAGAAGGAAGACCATTGGAAGTCGTCAGGAATTTTGGATCCATCGATATGGGATAAGCCCTATTGTAATTGTATCAATATGCAAGGGTTTTGGGATAGATGGGGGAGAGACAGAGTGATGGAGAGATAGTGGGATATGGAGATAGATAACTAGTAGGTGAATAGGCAAATGACAAGGGAATTTTGTATGAGATATAATGTATGAGCATAGTGTGCATATTTTGTAATGGAGGATATGAATAATATAATAAGAAGTTGGTCGTTTTGGATGTAACCCATCTTGGGTGAACCACGTTAATAATGGTGTCTATGTGTTATGATGTGTTTGATGTTCTTTTTATTGCACGCGTATGATATATGTTTTGTTATTATGAATACATTGCATGTTATTATGTTTTTGCACACTTTATATAAGGAATCCTGAACAAATGCTAGGTAGAATGGTTGCAAGAACTACCTCTTGTTAGAACATAAACTTGTCAGGGGCTTGTGAGTCTATGTTTTCTACCTAGGTCTACAATTTTTTCTGTTTCTCTCCTTTTGTAGACTCGATCGTAAGTTTTCCTTTCAGCTTATAGTTTTCAACTGTTTGTCTTCACCCATTTGATATACTTGTTTTTCCTTAGAAACTTTCCTAAGAAATATCAGCCCTTAGCCTTTATGTTTTCCCTAAGGCCAATTACCCTTGTTTTTCCTTTGCCACTGATCCTTTTGTTTTCCTGAGCCCTCAACCAACCATTTGAGTAATTGTTCACGGACCATGGTCACCACCACCAAGTGCAACACTTGAAGTAGTTTGATGTGGACTCAAACCAAGCGAGCGAGCAAGATCAGATCAACGATGATCAGGATCCTGCAGTTGCATGAAATATAGCGCCAGAGGTCCAAAATCATGAGGTCCATACTAGCCTTTGGCATTGCAAAGGACACATGGTGCACAATCAATGTTTCATGGTTTTGCAAGATGGAGCAGTCAAGGAGAAATTCATCAGAACCCACGAAATGCGAAATTGCGATAAGATCATAGCCTTTGATCAAAAAGGGTAGTTGGACCATTGGATCAACTTTTCACAATTTTGCAAGTTAGGAAAATAGGAGGGAATGGTCTTGAAGACTCATGAAGCGCGATGTCCCAAAATGTTGATGTCATCTGGGCCATCTGTTCAAAGGGGATGTGTGTCACCCAATCCGAGCTTTGTGATTTCATGACTCAGAGGTTTGAGTATAGAATGCAACATGAGTTCGTGATACGTGAAATCATGACGCGCCTAGTATAAGCATGAGGTCACGGCCCAAGGTCACGCGAGGCCAGCAAAAGAGTTGCGCTAAAGAACCAAAGCGCCCGAGTTGGTCATCGAGAAATATCTGTATGGCCTCGAGGCGCTTGAATTGACTCAAAGGAGTCATGAGATTGCTTGGAGTATTCATGGGTGTCGGGCCTCGCCCTGATCCCGATGAAATTAGTTAATGAAAAAAGGGAGGTGGTTGAAACCTCGTTTCACCACTTAAATGGAAAGCATTGAAGGTTGGTCGTGAAGGACAAATAGTTAGCCGAAAGTTCCCCTGTCATGAATTTTCCTGTAAATCCTATACCGATCTGATATTGCATTTGATAGAAGAAGATGTAGATGCCAAGCCTTGAATGCATGACTAGAGTTTGCGTCTGAAGGGAGCAAGTTGTTTTGAGTATAAATACTCAGTTTTGATATTTTGTTAAGGGGGATGGTAGAGAAAAGTTCCCATATTGTAAATTGTTATTAAAGCCTATAGCTTTTGGTTATGTATCTTTATTTGAGACCTCTTGTTTAATGACAATCATCTTTCTTTCTTCATCTTGTTTGTCTCTAATACTGAAAGAGTTCACGATTGACTGATTTGATTGAATTATTGTGATTACATTATGATGGATGTTCGATTGTAGTGTTGTTATAATTCCTTTCAGTTTCTTTATGATTTGAACTAAAGAATATTTTGAGTTTGAGTTTTTCTTCTTTGGGTTGCTGGAAGACCCGATGTCCACAATAGGCCTTTACATCCTTCTCACTAAAGTATTCCTCCTACTCACCCTTACTACAACCTACTAAATGAAGGAAAATTAAGACCTCACCTGTTTGTGCATACCAGTCCATTTTTCTGAGCTAAGACGATATTTTTCTGAGATTGCGCCCATTTGACCCTTTATAAGCAACCTGTGAATTAAAATACTAATGGGTACCAGGCTTACCTCTTCCGCAATCCAGGGTTGACTTCTGGTGCTAACATTTCTGGCGCCGCTGCCGGGGACGAAATTAAAGATTTTTCTTGGAATTGAATGAAAAATCTTATCAGTTATGAAGGTGCATCAGAACTTAGTACATCAAATATTGCAACTATGCACCTGGTGACTCCACTATGGTGAATCCATTGATTTGAATTCACTGGAGACTCCACTATTTTAGTTGTGGCTTCTAGGGTCAAACACATGAGGTCTACTCCACAACTGCCTCTAGTGACTCCTGAAGCCAACCTAGAGAAATTTATCAGAAGAAGAAAGACCCTTCAAGAAGGTACTTCATCTTCTGAACCAGGTGTTTTTGATAATTTTCACCATCCTCCTATAGAAACTCCAATAGCTATTTCACATTTTCTTGCTACACCCTCTGTTGGAGTTTCTAGAATTTTAAATTTTGGGAGTGTTCTTGTTGGGTTTTCCCCTCCTAGTCCGGGATTGGAGGGAGAAATCCTTGTCACTCCTCTCTCCCGTGAATTTTAACTGTGTTTTATCCCTAGGATCATAGAATATTTTCCCACTTCAGGCTATACCACCCCTCCTCCTGTTAGAGTTACTAGTTTTACAGAAAGGGAAACTCATGTTCTCTCAAGCCTTGTAGGCTTTTCTTCAAATCCTTTATTGTTTCCCTTTCCTCCTATGTTATCGGAATAATCGGTAGGTGCGAACACTAATTGATCTCCCTAGATCCACCTGGATCTAGAAAAAAACAGGATAGGACATGACTCTTTCCCTAAGTTTTGACCATTGAATTAACTAGGAGGAAGAAACAAGTAACATACCTTATTATCGCTTCCTAGGGTCTTTGTTGCTCCCGCTTCTCTCCAGTTCTCTCGTGAAGTCAAGACAAAGACAACACAAACCAATCAAAGTGAAGATAGCACAATATATTCAACTATCAACCTATGTGTATGATCAAGGAATTACACAATAAAGTGGAAATAGCTTTATGGGAAAGGGACATGCCACTGTATCATATTAATGGAAAGTAAAGATTACAACCTGAGCCTTGATGTCGCAAACTTCCTTTCGATGGCTCTTGTCTCCGACACACACACTTGCTCAATGCTTGTATGAAGAAGATCAAATCCTCTTGATAGACTTGCTAGAGTCTCCAAGCTGCTATTCAGCTAAGTCCTTCAGACAATTCTTTCACCAATTCTCCAATGAATCTTGCTTAACCTTTTCCATGAGAATTCCCTCAATATATAGGAGAGAATGAATTAGTTACCTGGATAAGAATGATCCCAAAATATTAGGGAATCCATTACTAGGATAACCATTCGAATGCCAACCCATACTTCTAGAAGATTCCCTTCTAGAAACATCGAGAATTCATCTTTTTTCATGCTTTAGGAAGAGTTCGCACCCTAGCAGTTCAACACAGTGTGAGATGTTCTCACCCTGGCTTAAGGCAGCCTGCGAGAATTAGGCCTTCTCGCATCCAAATATACTAGTAGCTTGCGAACCTTCTTCAAAAATGAGTTTTCTAGGAAGAGATGAAAGTAACTTTTCTCAGGAGAAAGTTCTTATGAAGAGCCTAAGTACACCATCATCAATACATCATCATGATGACCAAAATCATGGGTAACAGAATTCCCCCTAAAGTATGAGGTTGTAACCAGTGACAACCGAAATACTTTGTAAGCTGCATGTGTGTGTCAGAAACCAGGAGCACACCTAATCAAAAACCTGTGAACAACCAAGCATCTGCAGAATATCATATATACCAATTCTGAGGCAGTCATTCCCATACTCAGATCATAGATTGATGACAATTGTAGAGCTAGGTCATGGCCACCAATCATACACTGTGGATCCATGCCATCAAAATATAGCATAGCCACTAGGAATACACTGTGGATCTATGCGAGAAATTTCAAATTAAGACGACATAGCCACGAGACATACACAGTGGATCTATGTGTCACAAATTATACATACTCCATCACAACTTGGAAAAAAGAGATGATTTCCAGGGTTTTCAATCTCGTCGCCCAAAGTACGAATCTGACCATGTGATTACATGTGTTGAAGTCGAACATGGCAGAAACCACTTGATTACCGGTCATTGATGAAACCGTTAACAAGTGTGAGGGAAATCACCATTGATTTCAATGACTCCCAAGGTACCCTACTACAATCCATTGAGTGTGAATGAATGAGTTGAAGTCGAACATCTGATGGAATCTTTCGATTAGGGGTCAATGATGTAAACCCATGTCGAAAGAAAGGAAACCTGCCATTGATGCATGCAAGATCTAAGGTACCAAATAATTTCTATGTCTTGATTCTGGATAATGAGCTGAAGTCGACGGAACAAAAAATCGTCATAGGAGGGCCTTGATGTATCCCCCATCAATGACACGAAATAAATAATAGATTTTGAAGGTGAAACAGAGTATGATGTAAATTGAGCTGGACATAGGGAAGGCCGACACAGAGAGAATGGATAACTGCAGATGGCCGACTCAATATAGGTTTCAGATGGACTTCTCTTGAACATATGAATGACATGACCAATGATTTGGTAGCATTGACTCAAAGATGACATAGGAAATGACCTTTTAGCAAATCGAATGAGAGACAAATGGATTTCCCAAACCGGCTTCAAATGTTATGAATAGGGGGTGTTATGTTCAAGATCGACACTTACTTCCAATCAATATGAAGATGAAAACATATCCCTTTCCCAAATTTTCCCCCACCATTTCTGGCGAGTACCTCTTTATTTTTACACAAGATTGAGGAGGATAACATATGCTTGTTGATGTAAGCTCATCCTTCGGACGAGTCCCTCGGAGTATGTTTAATGAACCCTAAGAAGGAGTGGTTCGATCCCATTTTGGGTCCGCCAATGTTTGTTTAACGAGTCCAGAGATAGAAAACTCGAAGGTTTTTCATGATTATAGAGTTTGGAAAAACACTTAAAAGAGAACTCTCTCAGTTCCTTTTTCGTAAAATAGTCTAGACGAGACCGAAAAAGAGATAAATTATCACTCACCAGACGCTTACTTCAAATACTTTATCGAGTGTGAAAATAGCAAGGTCACTTGGCGATCTTTTCATGTTTAGAGAGTCTGAAAAGAGCTTAAAGAAGACTCCAGGGGGGTTCCTTTTTCATATAACCTTGTTGAGCCAGAAAAAGTGATAAAAGTATGCTCGATCGCATTCTCATATATTTTCGAGTGCAAGAATGAACAAAGACCACGCTTGAGGTTTTTATATAAAAACCATAAAAAATAATCAAAACACGCTATGACAAAGAAAAACATGACCGCATCTCTGTTTTTGACTATCAAAATCATCATGCCTGCAAAATTTACACTCAAAATGACATTAGGGATTAGGGTTTAATAGATATATAATCATAAAAAACCAAATGACTTAGTAAATGTAAATAAAAAGGAGTAAATACTCTTTTTACCACATCATTTTTACCTTTCCACTATTTGAGCTCCAAAAAACCCTTCTTTTACCCTCAGATTTCGACGTCAGTTTGCGGGAGCTACGATCATCCATTTAGCGAGCCATCAGCGAAAGTAAGGTAGGCTCTTTGTCCTTAACACTTTCATGGTTTAATTTTGCAATTTCATTGGTTAAATTTTAATTTTTAAGTTGATTTTTGGAGCCCTACTTGCACGCTGCCATTCTCGCAGGCATGCTACATGGGACCTGTGAGAATGGGTGATTCTCGCAGGTGACCCATGGGCAACCTGCAAGGTTCTCACACTGTGCACACAGGGCACCTGCGAGAACCACAAAGCTCAATTTTTTTTTTTTAAATTTAGCCAATGAACAAGAACCAAATAAGGAAAAAAGTTTCTAATATTCTTTTTTTGTTCCTTATGCAGATAATTGGCCATCAAAATGGTGCTTGAATGGCGTGAAAGGGAGCACGAAGAAGACAATGCAATGGCTAAAAATCATCCACCTACTATTGCTTCTTTGAGAGATTGTGGCCTCTTAAAGTACTTTCGTATCCTGGGCATGAGGGCCCAAGTCAGGTTGTTAGAGTACCTGGTGCATATGTGGGACCCTGATCAGTAGGTATTTCATGTGGGGGTCCACACACTGTCCTTAAACATTGAGGAGATTTACATTTTGACTAGATTGTCATGGTGGGGGTACTATGTGAGCCTGACTGGTAGCAGAGGTGGTGGGCTACAGATGAGTGAGTATTGTCGTTTACACTGCGTTCCCAAGGTTTAGAGAAAGAAAGGAAAAGTAGCTATTTGGGGGGTATGAGATTTGACCCTCCATACTATCCTATTCACCATAGCTCAGATGGCTAGGAGTTATTCTCCTCACATGGCGTTACAGAGTTACTTCTAGTATGATATTGAGTGTACCGAGCCTCGAGTGTTCAACTGGGCAGATGCTATGCTTCACAGTATAAAAAAGCAGTTGACCAAATGTAGACGAGGTGACCTGAAGCAATTCGGGTACAGATCTTTGTTGGTATCCTTCTTCCTTGATAGGGTCCCATTACTGAGGTTGCAGGTTGAGTGGAATATACCGGGTCCTAGGGATCCAAGGATGCTGAGATGGCATCGACTCATGGCTCAGCACGTATCAGGATCAATCATTAAGTATGATGATACTTTCTTTGATTGGCTTCAACCATAGCTGTTGATGGTTGATGACTATGATTATGCCAGGTTGGATTTCTGAGGAGATCCAGACTTAGTACTGCCAGAGGATGCTCAGTGGGGGGACCTTGGTAAGAAGTACACACATTTTTCTTTTAAAATATTTTTATGAATTTTTATCATATTCAAATGTTTTTGTTTTATATGCTTGTCCAAAGGATAATACAAAATCATTTTTTGATAACATAGATGTTGGACCTTACAAACGTCCTGACACTTCTCCCATCTAGCGGTGAGGAGAGGTAGCAACAACGCCACAATATGCTGAGGATTATCAAGTGGTGGAACAAAATCTAGAGGGCCTGACTGTAGACATTCCAGACATGACTCTGGAAGAGGTTCCACGACGTGATCAACGTCATACTGTAGGAGTATCAGCATCCACAAGTCAACTGCTCCGTAGGGTTGCTTGGGCAGTCATGTGTTACCGTGAATGCCATCCATGATGTCACTTTGTAGAAGCTATGAGCTTCAAATTTTGACATTTTGGTCTTCGGACTAACTTTTTGTAAAAAAATCTTTTGATCGTTATATATACAGACGACTTCTACCGGTTTATCTTATATTGTGTGAATATTGATGTGATTGATTTATAAATTATTCAAATGTTTGTCCAATACATAATTAGCCAATGCATCTGTTAATGTATTTTAGACATCTAGGAATATGTTGATATTCAATGTGATCAAAATAACGTTCCAAGAGGTGAATTCGCAAATACACCCGTAACAAAGTAGGACTTTGAATAGAGTAGACATTACTTAACTGTAGTACTACAAGCTGCGAATCAAGTTGCACAACCAAATGACGAATTCCAAGTGGGATAGCATCAACCAATAATTCAATAATGGCGCTATACTCTGCAATGTTGTTGGTCGCACGGCCAAGGCACACACCTCGTAAGGAGACAAGTTTGTTTGTAGGGGCATAAATTGCCCACGCAGTGGAAGCAAGGTTCTGAGTACGACGACTAGTGCCATCAGCGAAGCCAATATAGGGTAGCGAAGACTCCGACATCTAGAAATCAAACACGTCACATAAGGGTAGATACCAGATAACGACAAAAGAAAACTAAAGTAACACACAAGAAGTATGATACAATAAAAATACAAGTACTAGTGCATAAATAATTTTATGCATAGTACTTCTTCAAGTACAACCCATTCCTGGGTTCACTCAAAGGGATACCATTGTAATCTACCAACTCATAAGCTCCTTTTTCCAAAACTCGTCAAACGATATAAGGACCTCACCACATGGGTTTGAATTTCCCAACTCCTAACATATCTCGATATTGTTCATAGAGAAGAACAAAATCACCTTTGAAAAAAATGTGAGGCTTGACAAGCTTGTCGTATTGGGCCTTGACATGCTTTTTCTGAGCTTTGATAACTAGGGTGGCATCACGTCGAGTTTCGTCTAATCGCATAAGATACAATAGACGTTCTTCTTCAGCAGAAGTGTTGGGTAGGAGTTCAACAACTAGTTTTAAAGAAGGTATCTCACATTCTATAGGGAGAATGGCTTCCACACCATAGACTAAATGAAAAGGTGTAAACCCAGTAGCAGAATTCACAGATGTCCAGTACGCCCACAATGCTGAAAACAACATTGTGTGCCAACTAGTTTTATGAATCCCTATCATTCGTCGAAGCATAGTTATGAGAACTTTGTTGATTACTTCGACTTGTCCATTAGCTTGTGGATAATAGGGCGTTGATTTATCATGGCAAAGACCCAACTTTTCAGTAAGCTCAGACATCATAAAATTCCTAAAGTGGCTACCATGATCAGTGACGATAGCTTGGGGAACACCAAAATGAGCTATGACGTGATTAAAAAGAAACAACGCTGTGGTCTTTCCAGTGTTGTCAAATGTCGATATCGCCTCGACCCATTTCATAAAGTAATCAATGGCTATAATGATGTACCCATGCCCCCTGGTTGAGTGAGGGTGACATGTCATGAAATCGATGCCCCATTTCTCAAAGGAACCAACTGAGACCACAAGATGAAGAGGAGCAGGATGTGACCGGATTTTCTGATTATAGGTCTGGTAGGCATGGCATCTCTGAACGGCAATAATGTAGTCGTTAAACAAAGAAGTCCAAAAATACCCTGCACATAAGATCTTATGGACAATAGCATACCCAGACATATGACCACCACATGCTCCAGAATGACAATCATTCAGAGCTTTCTCGGCTTCGTCGAATGTTAGACAATGTTGAAAAACTGAGTCAATCCCTCAACGGTAAAGAGTATCACTGAGGATAATGTATTGACAAGCTTGATAGCGAATTCGACGTCGGTTAGTACTAGACAAATGTGGCCGAAAATTCTAGGTTTGGAGATATATAATGATATCCCCATACCAAAGATCATCAGTGCTAATAAGGAAAAGAGATTCATCGGGTAAATAATCAACTGCTACATTTTCCGTTGCAGAGTGGGCAGAATCGCATATCAAATCAGTAAAAACTAAGGACTTCTTGGACTTGGCACGGTCAAATTCCAAGTCAAACTCCTGGAGTATCACAATCCATTTAGAGTATTCCCCCCCTAGTATTTGACGTGTCAAAATACGTTGCATAGGGTTGCAATGAGAAATCACCATAGTCTTGCATGAGAGGATATAGTGCCGGAAACGTTGAAAAACTTGAATGGTAGCCAAGACCAGTTTCTTGACATGTTGATACTTGATTTCAGTCAGCGTGAGACTTCAACTCAAGTAGTAAATGCCATGTTTGTAGTAAATCCATTGGTAGTTCTCAAGAGTGTGTTTCTCTAGAAAGAGGATGGAACGATGATGCCCATCGTCCCAAGGGGTGTCCTCCATGATGGACATGATCATCTCGTCAGTGGGAAAAATAACATGAAAAGGATCAGGAGACAACTCATCAAGAGAAGGGGTAGAATGTGTTGTTGATTGAATGGCCTGATAAGTGGAATCAGGCCTTCTCGCACCCAAATATACTAGAAACCTATGAACCTTCTTCAAACATGAGTTTTCTGGGAAGAGATGAAAGTAACTTTTCTCAGGAGAAAGTTCTTATGAAGAGCCTGAGTACACCATCATCAATACATCATCATGATGAACAAAATCATGGGTAACATCCCGGAAGCTCAGTTCCAGTCTTCCTTGCTTGAAACCCTTCTCCTCCTAGTTCTCCTCTACCTATTATCCCTATGGCAGCTTCCAATCCCCCTAGAAACAGAATGGATTCCATAGTGGTTGCAAGATATGCCCCTCTAGTCCTACCTCATCCCCTGAACGCTCTTCCTACTGGAGATTACCTAAAGTATATTCCTAAGTTCATGGGAGAGGAATACATAACCACCAAAGAACACCTTGCTACTTTCTATAGTTATGCAAACAATCTGAACATTGAGAATAAAGATGTCTGAATGAGATTCTTTGTCCAGAGTCTAGATGGTGAGGTTAGGAAATGGTTTAGGGGATTGAACCATATATGTATTGATGGGATCAAGGCTTTAGATGATGCTTTCTTGAGGTAGTGGGAGGATAAAAAAGACTTTATGTATTATATCACAGAGTTTGGGTCCCTAAAGAGAAAAGAGGGAGAATCTATCTTTGACTTCTCCAAAAGATTCAACAAAATGTACAATAAAATCCCTGCTGAGATAAAGCCTACAGAAGCCTTTTCCAAAATCACTTATGATAGTTCTTTTGACCCTAATTTCTACCTCCTTCTCAGAGAAAGAAGAGCTACTTCCTTGGCTCACATGCAAGATGCAACCCTGGAAGTAGAATCCAATGTGTTGGCGGTTGACAGACTTAAGAGGAAAGCCGACAGAGACAAAGGAAGGGGAAGAGTTGATGCCTCAACCTTTGGTTCTTCTACATCTCACCCTCAAGTAGATGAATTGACCAATATGGTGAAGTCCCTATCTGCAGAAATGGAGAAGATGAAATTTGAGGGGAAGTAAGGTTATAAGAATGTCCCAAATACTGATAATAGAGGCAACTTCAGAAGGCCGAATAATAATGCCCCTCAAATACTCCCAAGAGAGCCCAAAAATAGAGAGAGGGATGATTAGAAAATTCAAACCCCCCTCCAAAATAACCTTGTCACTGATGAGTAAAGGGAAGAATAAGAGTTTGACCCTGAAATTCATTATATTGGAGACACCTCCCCTTTTCCCCATTTAACTCAATTTGCATACGAGGAATCCCTTATTGACAGTCAAATAAATGAGTTGAGTAAGGAGGAGAAGGAAAATAGTGGTCCCAACAAATAAAACCTCCTATCTAAGAAGAAAGAAGGGAATTCTGATGTCCCTGATCTATCTCCCAGAGAAGAGAAGCCTGCCAAATATTCATCAAACAACAACAAAGAAAATAAAGCTCAGAACCCGTCATCGATACTCAAGGACCCTGTCCCATAATTGAGCGAAACTTTGAAGTCCCCTTCCTCTTTCAAATTTGAGTATGAAATTCAAAAAATCAGAATCTCGATACCCCTTTCAGAGTTGGTCAAGCATGAATATTTCAAAAGAAGCCTCTCTAAACTATTGTTGCTTGAACCCCAAAATCATCCCATAGACTCAATCAACCTGCAAGATGAAAAGGCAATGGCCATACTAGGATCTATGATAGAAGATAGAGATGATTCGTCCCCTCCCTTATATACATCCCTGAATATACATGATAAGGTGCTGCATAATTTTCTGATGGATTCAGGGGTGTCTCATAATCTCATGCCCAAAATTGTCATGGAAGAACTAGGAATAGAGATCACGAAAGAATACCATGACTTGTACTCCTTTGAACCTAGGAAAGTACAGTGTATTGGGGTCATCAAAGATATTGTCATGGCTTTGTTTCATCTTCCCATGAAGAGCGTGGTCATGGATATCATGGTGGTTGATGTTCCTCCCAACTTTGGCATGCTCTTGTCAATATCTTGGATAAAAAGGATTGGGGGAACCTTGTAGACGGACCTCACATATTCTACCATTCTAGTGTTCAGAGGGGAGCATAGGATATTGTAAAGAAAATCTCAGTTGGCCTACATTATCAACGATGAAGCAGACCCCACCAATCATCCTATATTTTCACTCGACACTGATTTGAGATCTATTTTGTTACAACTCACTGATACTCCTGAACCTCCTCTTGAGATCATAAAGTCCATTACTCTCTGTGAAGATTATCCCCCGATTACCTCTGTGTGGAAAATTTTCTTTGATGGAGCCTCTTCTAGAGAAGGTGTTGGTGCTAGAGTAGTCCTTATTTCCCCTGCTCAAGAAAATATATCTTTCTCCTACAAATTAGAATTTGAAACTACCAATAATTTGGCATAATATGAAGCTCTTATTTTGGGTTTGAGGGCTCCAAAGGACATAGGAATTGAAGAGATATCAATGTTTGGATATGCTAAGTTGATTGTCTAGCAGATTAGGAGTATTTATTAGGCTTAGCACCCTCGGCTGAAATCATATAGAAATGAAGTGTGAGATCTGATTGATATTTTTTTCTCGGCTTTCAACATTTCATTTATTCTGAGAGAAGATAATGTCATGGATGACTCTTTGGTTTTTTCGGCAAGCAATTTCAGAATCCCTCTGCCACCCAAGCTCAGATATGATATAGAGGAAAAACACAGACCCTCCATACCTGACAATGTCAAGCATTGGAAGGTATTTGAGGATGATATTGAGATCAAGAGGTTCCTAGAAGATGTTGACAAATTTTCTGCAGTACACATAGACCAGGATTCTGATTCTTAAAGTAACTCACATGCTGATGTATTTTTAAAGAAAATCACTAATCATCATATTGTGCAGTTGTCGAGCAATCACATTCTGAAGGGACTAGTACCTTTGGAAAGGATATTTGAAAATAATGATGTGGCAATGAAATCTCAGAGGCTGACTAAGGATGTTGATGTATTTGAATGCAATATTGGCACAGAGAAGGAACTGAAATTCGTCAAGTTGTCAAGCAGCCTGTCAAGAGAGCAAAAGGATGAGTTTATTGAGATATTAAAGGAATTCAATGACGTGTTTTCTTGGAGCTATGAAGACCTCATAAAATATGACATCATTGTCATTGAGCATAATATACCATTGAAAGAGGAAGTCAAACCATTCAGGAAAAAATTAAGATAGATAAATCCTATGCTGCTACCTATTATGGAAAGGGAGGTGAAGAAGCTTTTGAATGCTCAAATTATTGTCCCTTTGAGATATTCTAAATGGGTAGCCAACTTGGTCCTAGTGAGAAAGAAAAATGGAGAAATTAGATTGTGTGTTGATTTTAGAAATCTGAACAGAAGCTCTAAGAAGGATAATTACAACCTGCCAAAGATGGAACATATATTGCAAAGGGTGATAGGGGAATCCAGGATATCTATGATTGACAAATTTTCAGGATATAATCAGGTCTCTGTCTTGCTGGAGGATAGAGAAAAGACAACCTTCATCGCTCCTTGGGGCACATTCATGTATGCCAAAATTCCCTTTGGATTGATGAATGCAAGAGTGACCTTCCAATGAGCCATGGACATCACCTTCATTGGAGAAAGAGATAAATTTGTGGTCATCTATCTGAATGACATACCAGTCTTTTCCATATCTGATAAAGAACATTGTTGTCATCTAAGGAAAGTCTTCTTGAAATGCAAAAGGTTTGGTATCTCCTTAAACCCCAAGAAATCATTGTTTTCCATGAAGGAAGGGAAATTGTTGGGACACATTGTATCAGTTGAGGGAGTTAGTATTGATCCTAGTAGGGTGGAAGCTATTCAAGCCTTGTCATGTCCCATATCTAAGAAGAAATTTCAGTCTTTCTTGGGAAAAAATAATTTTCTAAGAAGGTTTGTTTCAAATTTTGTTGAATTGGTGAAGCATATCATTGCCATGCTCAGGAAAGGGAATGAAGTAAAATGGATTGTTGAGCCTAGATAATCCTTCAACCAAATCAAATGGTCATTGAATGAGGCACCTGTGCTGATCAGTCCTGATTACTCCAAAGATTTTATGATTTTTTCCTTTGCTTCTTTTGATACAGTGGAAATTGTTTTATTGTAGAAAAATGTTGAAAGGATGGAGTAGCCTATTTCATGTTTTAGTAGAGCACTAAGAGACGCAAAGGTCAGATATGACATCATGGAGAAGTAGGCCTATGCCTTGGTGAAATCTCTTAAAGATTTCAGAGTCTATGTCCTGCATTCAAAAGTCATTTCCTATGTTGTTTCTACTTCTGTGAAGGACATTCTCATTGAGCTCAACATAGATGGGAGGAGGAGCAAGTGGATTGCCAAAATCCTTGAATTTCATCTAGAAATAAAACCTACCAAGCTAGTTAAAGGTCAAGGTTTAGCCAAGTTGTTGGCTGAATGCAATTGTAAAGATTTGGGGGTTAACTTCAACAACATTTTCTCATAAAACCAACTTGTTGAAGCATTTGATAAAATTCCTTGGGACAGACCTCTATTAGTAGAATGCACCTGGTACAAAGATATTATATATTTCCTGTAGGAGTTAAGGCCCTCTGATGATATGGGAAAGATTAAGGCAAGAGATTTAAAAATCAAAGCAATCATATATTTCTTTATTGACGAGGTCTTGTATTGGAAGGACCCTCTAGAAGTGCTTATGATATGTTTAGACCCACAAGAGGCCCAAAGGATTATGTTTGATTTTCATGGTAGCCTATGTGGGGGACGCCATTTCTGGAAAACCACAGCCTAAAAAATTCTTAAGGTTGGGTATTATTGGCCTTCTCTATTCACTGATGTTTGTGTGAGAATTAGATCTTACATCAATTGCCAGAAATTCTCCGGGAAGCAGTAGCTCAAGCCTCTGCCACTTAATCTTGTAGCAGCTTCAAGACCTTCCCAACAGTGGGGTATTGAATTCAATGGGAAAATTCATCCTTATTCAAGAGGTTAGCACAAGTGGATCTTGACTGCAAAAGATTACTTCACCAAGTGGATAGAGGCTATCCCCACAAGGAATGCTTCCCATAGGGTCATAATTGGTTTTCTGGAGGATATTGTAGTAAGGTTTGGTTTCCCGACTAGAATCATCACTAGCAATGATGCATCCTTTAAGGTTGAACCACTGATCAAGTTATGTGACCAATTTAGGATTGCAGTGATCCACTCTACCCCCTACTATCCCCAAGGAAATGGATTAGCAGAATCCTCTAACAAAATCCTGGTAAAGATAATCAAAAGTTTACTAGAGGATAACAAGAAAGAATGGGATTTGAAGCTCAAATTTTCTTTGTGGGCTGAGAGAATGACAACAAATCGATCCCTGGGCATCTCTCCTTTCCAGTGTGTATACGAGACTGGAGCGGTCTTCCCTTCTCAACTTGCCCTGCCTATAGAGAAATTCTTCCAAGACTGCCAAGAAGAGCCTGATAGCATGATCATGAGAATTCATCAGCTGGTAGAAGTGCAACAGATAAGAGAGAATCTTTTGGACAAAGCGCATGAAGGCCAACATAAAATCAAGCAAGATTTTGACAGAAATTCGAGAAAAGAGGATTTCCAGCTGGGAGATCTAGTACTCAAAAGGGATGCACCTAAACAATACAAGGTAAATAATGATAAATTTGAATCCCTTTGGATCAGCCCTTTCAATATTTCTAAGACATTTCATAACAATACTTACAGGTTGCAGAATTGTGAGGGTGATGAAGTTTTGGGGGGCCTGTAAATGGGCATTTCCTGAAAGATTTTTTTGTTTAAAGCCACAATCAACATCCCACCATTGTAAATACCATTTCTGTTTTTTTTTTGTTTGATAGGAGAATCCACAACCCAACACTAAGACACTGAAGCCGTGAAAAGAGTTCTTAGAGCCTCACAGGGAGGAATCTATCCCCCATGGAGCCTAATGTTAGAACATAAAATTTTCAGGGGCTTGTGAGTCTGTGTTTTCTACCTAGGTTTGCAATTTTTCCTGTTTCTTTCCTTTTGCAGACTCAATTGCAAGTTTTCCTTTCGACTTATAGTTTTCAACTGTTTGTCTTCACCCATTTGATATACTTGTTTTTCCTTAGCATATTGCTTGAGAAATATTGGCCCTTAGCCTTCATGTTTTCCCTAAGGCCAATCACCCCTCTTTTGCCTCTGCCACTGATCCTTTTGTTTTACCAAGACCTCAGCCAACCATTCAAGTAATTGTTCACAGGCCACAGTCACCACCACCAAGCCCAATACTTGAAATGGTTTAATGTGGACTCAAACCAAGTGAGAGAGAAACATTAGTTCAACGACGATCGGGTGATCGAGATCCTACATTTGCACAAAATATAGTGTCAGATGTCTAAAATCGTGAGGTCCATCCTAGTTGTTGGTGCTACGAAGGACACTTGGTGCACGATTAGTGTTTTGTGGTTTTGCGAGATAGAGCAGTCAATGAGAAAGTCATCATCAATTGCGAAATGTGAAATCGCAATAAGATCATAGTCATTGATCAAAAAGGGGAGTTGGACTGTTGGATCATCTTTTCGCTATTTTGCGAGTCAAGAAAGTAAGAAGGAAGGGTATCGAAGACTCGTGAAGCACGATGTCTTGAAATGTTGATGTCGTCTGGGCCATCCTATCAAAGGGGACACATGTCACTTGATCCGATATTCATGATTTCGCAACTCAGAGGTTTGAGTATAGAACACAACATGAGTTCACGATACGTGAAATTTTGAAATTCCTAGGATAAGCACGAGATCATGGTTCGAGGTCACACAGGGAAAGTAAAAGAGTTGGGCCAAAGAACCAAAGCACGCAAGTTGGTCATCGAGAAATATTTTTATGGCCTCGAGGCGCCAGAATTGACTCAAAGAAGTCATGCGCTTGCTTGAAGTATTCATGGGTGTCAGGCCTCGCCCTGATCCCGATGAAAGTAGTTAATGAAAATAGGGAGGTGGTTGAAACCTTGTTTCACCACTTAAATGGAAAGAATTGAAGGCTAGCCATGAAGGACAGACAGTCGGATGAAATTTCCCCTGTCATGATTTTTCCTGTAAAGCCCATACCAATCTGATCTTGCATCTGACAGAAGAAGATCTAGACGCCAAGCCTTGAATGCATGAATAGAGTGTGCGTCTGAAGGGAGAAATTTTTTTTTGAGTATAAATACTTAGTTTTGATATTTTGTTAAGGGGGATAGTAGAGAAAAGCTCCTGTATTGTAAAGTTTTAGTAAAGCCTTTGGCTTCTGGTTATGTATCTGTATTTGAGACCTCTGTTTTAATGACAGTCATCTTTCTTGATTCATCTTGTTTTCCTATGATACTGAAAGAGTTCATGATTCACCGATTCACTTGAATTATTGTGATTTCATTATGATGGATGTTCGATTGTGGTGCTTTTATAATTCTTTTCAGTTTCTTTATGATTTGAACTCAAGAAGATTTTGATTTTGATATTTTCTTCTTTGGGATGTTGGAAGACCCGATGTCCATGGCATACCCTTACATCCTTATCACTAAATTCTTCCCCCTACTCACCCTTACTACAACCTACTGGCTGAAGTCAAATTAAGACCTCACCTACTTGTGCATAAGAGTCCATTTTTCTGAGCTAAGACAATATTTTCTTGAGATTGCGCCCATTTGACCCTTTAATAACCAACCTATGACTTAAAATACTGATGGGTACTGGTCTTACCTCTACTGCAATCTAGGGGTGAATTCTGGTGCTAAAACCTCCCATCCCTTCATCACAGTGGAAATCTAGTTGTTTTAGTTCCCATAGATACCTTGGGTTAGACTTCACCTTCTTGTGGGTGATGCCGAAAGGGACGGTATCTAAGGGTTTTGTTGGTAAATTTATGTTCAACCCTAGGCCTTCTCACTGCACGCTAGCACTTTCTAATCATAAAACTCTATTTATGATGTCACTAATTCCTTTGTCTCTTTTTGCTCTGCTCCACTCTCTCTACTGAAATTTTTTCTCACACACTTCTGGCACCTACCTGTAGTCCATGTATCCTTATGGAATTAGGGAAATCTTAATATCCTCATTGGCTCATGTTTTTCTACCTTCGTGATCCCTTGTGTTGTTGGATTTAATCATTAGAGAATATTTCCCAACAATTCCTTTCTTGATTCTTTTGTGCGACTTCTTGATTTCTAGAACTACTAAAAGAACTTAGACCGATGTGCATATTTCATATCTTGGAATTGGTGTGCAATATCAAAACTTGGTCTGAATCACACTTCTTGTCCTTATTTTCTCATTTAGCATAGGTGCGCACAAAACTTGAATGGGCGCATACCAAACTTGGAAGAAGCATGCATAAAACTTCGAATGAGCATAGACAACTTTGTGTGTGCTAATGTGTGATATTAACCCACAAATTTTGGTGCCAACAATGCGATGAAGTTCAGAAAAGGCCAATAGTCAATATTGGATTGAATGAAGGGTTCATTAATTTTCTTATTATGAAAGTTCTCATTGTAATATTCAAAGATAGATATATGTTTGAGTGTGTGCATGAGATATTCTAGGATGAATTTTTGGTGAATTTGCATGAATCACTAGAAAGGTTTATGGAGAAGCATTGGCATTGGCACTCATCATGAAAATTTGAGTGGACCATTGAGAACCTCATAAAAATTCAATGGTATGACCACAAATTACCTAAGCAAACAATTTGTAGTACAAGGGTGCAATACAAGTGTATACTTTGGAGTTTTTAGTAAAATTCCATTAGTGTTTGACCAATGCACTTGAATTCATTAAGAAAGGACCACACAGAAGGATGATAAAAGAAATATTAGTGTGGATAAATATGTTGATGGTTAAATGGGGTATGTTTTCTAGACCTACCAAGATAGAAATGTAAACCTTGCATGGAGGTATGGATTGGTGGGAGGACCTAATGGAAAATTCGATGTCACAAGTTGATCAAAGGAATGGTGATGGTAAAGGAAATGGAATGTGAAAGAGAACAACATAAGTGACAATAAATACATGTATACATGGAAAATAACTGGTGGCAAGGATAGATGTAAAATATCAATGCCAAAAAAGAGTTTTTGAATAGAGAAGATGATCTTGAACTACATATGAAGTGTGAGATTATGTAAGGAATAAAATAAGTACAAGAAGAATCTTTGACCGACTTTGAAAGTGAAGATCAATAAATTGCAATGATGCAAAGATAAAAAAAGTTCACATATGTGGAGATAACTTCTAAAGAAATGAAATGATGAATACACTACTACATATTGGAAAAATTGCGATGACTACTTGCAACGAAAATACTCTTTCATCGCAAAATTCTTAAGAAAAAGTTCAATTTTTCAATTTTGATCTAAATCCACCCCGTAGTCATCGCTCTATCGAGGGATGAAAACTATTGTCAGTGTTGAGATGATAGTCAAGATGGTGGAATGATGTCTCAATTTCGACAAAATTGTGTTTTCATCGCAAGAGCGATGCCCACTTTTGACCGTTATAAAGTTTGTCGCACTAGTGCTGAATTCATCATTATAACCGTTCTCGTCTTTGCAAAGTGAAAGTGACCTAAATATAAAAAATAAATAGGTAAAAAAAAAATATTTAGGTCACGTTCATTGCAATTGCGACGACGGTGACCTAGATTGACATATAAATATTTGACGATTTAAATATTTTGCGACAATCTTGTTATAACAATGATGGTTATGAAAGGGTATTTTTGTGCGGAAAAATGTCGTGGAATATAGTTAGAGGTGGGGAAAAAAGTAAAGTGGGTGAAAAGGGTGATGGTAGATGTTATTTCCCTTGCCAAAAATGTTGCCTCATACATCCCGTAAGAATTCTAATAGAAACATCTACACAACATTATAGGAAATATCGGCACATTGATGGTGGATCGAATGAATATCGTCCCATGGTAATTAGCTATATATTCATTATATTTTTTTATTTTTCCAATTTTATATAAAATTTTATATATGTATATATATTTTTTGAATGTTTGTTATAGTATATACTAATTTTGCATGATTGTTTCTATTATAAGGTTAGAGTTTCCCTCTAACCTTCCGCAGAATATTGCACCAAGTATTAGTAGAAATGATGTTGTACAAGCTGAGGAACATCATGACCAAGAAAATGAGGATCTCATGGAAGAAGATGATGGGACAAATCAAGTGAATGATCCCATGGAAGAAGATGATGGTACAAATCAAATGATCCAAGATTTGTTTTCACAGCCAGATGAGGATAGGGACAATGTTGGTATTTAGGATGAACCTCTATTAGAAAAGGCAAAGAAATGAATTTATGAATGATCAAAAGAATATCTTATCTCCACTACATTGTTGCTAGTGAACTTAAAGGTTATGAATAATTTGTCGAACACTTGTATGACACAGATCCTAAGGTATGTAATATGTTTCATCTCATATTATACATAAATGTTGATTTTTTCTATTTGTATTTAGTGTTAATTAATGTGTAAAATAAGAATGCAATTTTTACAATTAATATTCTTACATTAACTAGTTATTTGTTATGTTGTAGATTTCTAGGTGAATTTTTGTTACCATCGTCAAATATTTTACCTCGCACATATTGAGGTTTGCATGCCATTATGAAAGACATTGGAATGGATTATCAAACTATAGATGCATGTCCTAATGACCATATTATATATTATGGACAACATGCTTCAAAAACAGAATTTCTGTAATGTCTTATTAGTAGATATCGAACCAATCAAGTAACAAAGAAGGTGCCTAGAAAGGTTCTTCGTCATATTCCCATAATTCCACATTTGCAACAATTGTTTAGATGTGAAAGCATAGCAAAATTTATGGATTACCATGCATGTAATAGAAGTGGAGATGGTGTTCTTTGAATTCCTGCCCATGGTTTTGCATTTAGGGAAATTGATGAAAAATGGGAAGATTTCAAAGATGAACCTCGTAATGTTAGGCTTTCATTGGCAGCTGACGGTGTTAATCCATTCAAAGAGATAAGGTCTATTTACTCAGTGTGGCCTATTTTTTTATCAACAATAACATTCCTCCTCGGATGCCAATAAAGAGGGAGCACATAATGCTGAGAATGATTGTTCTAGGTTTTTCTTTACATTAATTTTTTGAATGTAACATTTTCATTCGTTTCAATTTTTGCATAATATCTTTTGTTTATTTATTTACTTATATATTACATGATATCATTCCTATAGTAATTATGTGTAATTTAAAACAATTAGGTAAGTACTAGTTTAAAGATATGAATGTATATATCGAGCCTCTTATTGACGAGCTACTAAAGTTATGGGTTGGCATCACAATGTATGACATATGTAAACCAATCGGGGAGAAGAAATTTAAATTCCATGAAATACTTTTATGGACAATTCATGATGCCCCTATACTAACAAATTTTTGTGGTATGTAGCCTTCTAATATTTTTCTTTAATACTATATAAGTTTTAAATAATCTCATCGTATAATTGACATTAATCCATTTGTTGCAAGTCTTCAAACAAAGGGTAAATTTCCATGTCCAGTTTGTGGCCCTAAGATGAAGTATCGTCATTCAAAATTTTTAGGAAATATGGTGTTTGATGAGTATAGGCACATTCTTCCTAAGAACCATAGGTATCATACTACCAAAAAACATCTTTTCAATGGGAAAGAAGAGACTGGTTTAAAACCATGAAGAATGATGCCTCACATATGGAGGTTGGAATATACTATAAATCGTCAAGGTACTCAATTTAATAATGTATCGTAGATCATGTAATGTTTTGAATGTTTATTTTAATCATTGAATTTATTTTACCGTATTTTATAATTATTTTGTGATTTCTTTTATGCTTCATGAAGGCCACAATCATCATGAAGGTATTAATAATGGGCTTCCACAAGGAATGAAATGTTATCCCTCTCAATTTATGAGGTTTCCCTACTATGAGGAGCTAAACATATCTCATTTGTTTTATACAATGCATATCGGGAAGAATGTGACTGAAATGTTATGGCGAATCATAGATGGTAGGAGGGACAAAGAAACAATTGTCAAAATTTGTACTTACATTCAGGAAGCCAATCATGCAATGCAAAGTGTGATCCGATATTCAAATAGATCAGATGGAGTAATAGACCTAAATAACCTTCCATGGTTATTAACAAAGCAACAAAGAAATGATGTAAAATAGGTCATTCAAAGAATTAAATTTCCCATGGGTTTTGCTTCAAACATAAATAATATCTTAACGAAGAAAGGTGAATTTGGTGGGGTAAAAACACATGATTGGCATACCTTCATTAAGGTAATAATTTTGGTATACATATTTATATATATTGGCTTTATACATCTTTTATTATTTTTATTTTTTCTTGTCTACTTTGGTCGAAACAAATAACGATTCATTTTTTTGTTACAGTATGTTCTACCATTATCTCTCCCAAATGACTTTGACAACAACGTTAAACAAGTTATATATGATCTTGGAAAATACATGAGGTAAGTAGTTGTGATTTATATGCAAAATGTTCTTTCAAATTATGATTGTACTTAATGACACATGTTTTACTTGTAATGTAATATATTATATTATGTTATTTTGAAACATGTTAGTTTCTTGTGTCATGATCTCATGTTGATGGTTGTCATTGAAAGAAATCCATGAATATGATATAAAGTATTGGAAGAGATAAATTCCTCGTCGAATGTGTGAAATGAAAAAGTATATACCTCCAACATTTTTCAATGCACAACACTACCTCATACACCAAGTTGAGGAGATTGAAATTTGTGGACCTATTCACACAAGGTCAATGTGAATGGTGGAGAGGCATTTGAAATCATTGAAGGCGTTGGTTATACAAAGAATACATCTTGAGGGTTCTATGGTGGAGGGATATATGGTGTATATTAGCCAGTATCTTCCTAAATTAGCAACGCCAACTATGCATGCAGTGGATCGCATTTTGGATGTGAACTCCATCAAAAAAATTGAAGATCAGGAGCATCTGTTGGGGCAAGGTAGAATGAAAAAAATGAGAGGTAATAAATTAATAATTGTGAAAATTTATATTAATAATACATATAAAGTTTCATTTTTTCTGTATATGATCATACTTATTAATTTATTAATATAATTTATTTCATAAATTATAAATATTTATAATTACCTGGATATTGGACGTTATAACTAATATTTAATATTGGTGAATTATGTTTTTTTGATTCAGTTGCTCAAGAGTGGGATGCACTGCATTTATACATTGTGAATAATCTTGACTGGATGAATGTATGGATTGAAAGATGTAAACAACATAATAGAGGTAGGTTATCATGGAAATGATTGTTTGAATTGGTTAGAGAAGCTCGTCGTAACGGAGATTCCAATGTTACGCAAAGGGAAATTGATTTAGCATATGGTTTGAAAGATGGGAAGGTAAGCAAATTCACCCATTTTATTCAGTTATTTTATGTTACATTAATGTGACTACATGTGTACTCTATTTTTCATATACTTTCGAAGTTATATAAATATATGTTAATTTATTAATTGACAATGCATCTTTTACATATCTGACATATTGCAGTTGAAACACCACAAGGCTATGTGGTGCAATGGTCGTAAATTTCGCATCAAACAATTGGATGAAACCAGGAAAATTTATGATAGTGGGATAACTGCAGTATTCCAGGTCACTAATGTTTCCTCTAGGAGTGACAAACATCCCTGAGAATTTGAAAATAGATAGTATGGGTATTTAAACGATATACTTGAGTGTGACTTTAATTCCTTCAAATTAGTTCTATTCGATGTCAAATGGTATAGGTTACGAATACATGAACACGATGAGGAACGAACTGTTATTCAACATGCCAATGGATTTCCAATGATTAAAACAATGGTGTTTGAAAGAGGACATGATCGCTATGTTTTTCCAAGCCAATGTGAACAGGTCTTTTACTCAAATGTTCTAGGCGAAAGGGATTGGTCATTTGTTGTTAGATATGATCCAAGAGGAAGACCAATCAAGTATACTCATTTACAGGAAGAAGATGATATTGAAGATCAAGAAGATGATTCGACAGATCAGACAGAGCCAAAAGATCATGGACGGTCGATAGATGAAGAAGACGAAGAAGATCATGATCCAGACATAGGAGACAATATTGTGATTCTTGATGATGATGTTGATGAAAATATACTCGAAAATGACATTGATGACGATGATGATATCATCAATCCTTTCAACATTGTTTCATAACTAGATGATGATATAGATTTTGAGTTCGATGAAGAAGATGATCAAGATACAAAATAAGGATGATTACATAGATGTTGAGGTTGGATTAGGTATGTGACTATATAATATTTTAATTTGTATGAATTATTCTCTTAAAATAATGTACTTATAATGCCATGGGTTAATTACATGTTTTTAAGCTTTATGCAATGTTTTTATATCCTATGTTACATGTTGTTTAATTATTATTTGAAACCTGAAAATAGTTTCCAATATACTAAAGTATGTGGTGGATTAAAAATATCATTTACAGACACATAATTTCATGTACCTTCATTAATTTTTGTTTTTGTAGTTTCTATGCATGAATATTAATAGGATGTTGCTTTCAATTATTTTCTATTTTATAGATTGGGTTTTGGGGATCAATTGAGAGTGATGTGAGGGGGAGGGGACGGGCCATATGAGCTTTCACCTTCACGTGGTTGGCCTTGTTCAGTAGAGGATAAATTATTCTTGAAACCAAGAGAAGCTCTTTCATTTTTATACCATCATGATCGTATAATATTTCATCAATATTGTTGTCACAGTATTGCATGCATCAATGAAGTTTCGATGAAGATGTTTTTCATTTCTATAGAATTGTTTTTGAACCCCAAATTTTATTTCAATCTACACAATTTGGTTGACGCATCAAATTATCAAATTTTAATTTCAATTTGATAAACCAAATATGAAATTAATCCAAGAATCATTTGATATCGTCACAAGAGAGACGAATGTAAATAATCTTGTGACGAATTTGATATATTATCGACGAAAAAAGTCGGTCGATATAAGTATAGCTAATTCATCGCAAGAATATTGTGTCTAATTTGAATGGTGTTACATGGTTTGCAAGGAGTGTAGGGCTTATATTATGGTGCAATGTAGTGTAGGCTATAAGAACAATCTCTATGCCAAACCTCAAAATGGATAGTACCATATATTGTTCAGAAGACAAATATTCTTTGTATGTTTCCTTTGTGGTGGCTCAAGCCCTCAGTACACATGATGTCAGACAATGAAATGTAACAATTTGACTATTGAATGATAGTGTTATGTCACCCATGGTCAAGGAAACAACTTAAGGTTCTTAGGTCCTATTTGAATCTTCTTAGAATTGAGATTCGTTACATAGTCCTTGAAAAAAGAAAAAAATACTTATGTACAAATCCTGCGACAAATTTTCTATACAAATCACGATAGTTTTCGTATCAATTGTGACGAACTTGCTACACAAATCACAGAAATTGTATAGCAATTTTGTCACTATATAGCCTGTTTTCATCGCAATCGCGACAAACTCTTCAAAAGCTGATTTGTCACAATTTTTTCACTTACTTTGCCTATGTTGTCGAGTGTGCGACGATTTCGCTACTGTGTTGCTCTTTCGATGAATTCTTTACTTAGTTGTATTGGCGATGGTATTTATTTTTTTGTCTCAATTGTGACAACTTCCCTAATTTCGTCACTCTTGCGACATTAATCAAGGTTCATCACACGTGCCACATCACATGAAATGAAGTTTGGGAGAATCAAGATTCGTCACAATATCCATGACACAATGTCGCAAGAGCGTCGAAATAGCTGTCGCAAAATGACCCAAATTTGTTAGTGATACATGACGACACAGGGGAAATAAATACTAAGAATAGAAGTGTAGAGACATTGTTTAAACTTGCTAACTCGAGTGTTACCATGGAAGATATAGAAGAGAGGAACCAAGAAGTGACATTTGAAGATGCTTTTGAGTTTGCACCATTATGGTATTCTAAACCTATGGATTTCCATACTTTCAGGGAAGCATATTGAAATGGTAGTGAACTTGATTCCTCCTACATAATAACCCTTGTGCCTTTTGAATATTGTCAATACATGTTATATCTCTAAAATTCCCTACTTATGCATACAGGGAATTGGCCTTTCTACTTGTACTATTTGCCAAATTACTACTGAGGAACTCTCCTTAAAAAACCATTTTTTGGAGCATGTACGCGACCTAATGCACCATTGCACATGTACATACGCTATATGCATGCTATATAGTCCACGTACATATGCTATATTCATACTAAACAACCTGCGTTTATCTCCAAAAGTTTCAAAAAATAAAAAGTTGTAAGGAATTTGACGGAGTTAACGAGCTATTGGAGGTTTCCCAACCGATTCACCTCTTGTAGCCCATCCCCAAACCGAATAAATATCATTTTTTCATATAAAAGGAGGTCTTGGGGTCCCATTATAACATCAAAAATTAGAATAGAGAAACTCTACTTGAATCATTTATTTTGCAGTTTCTTTTAGCATCTTTTGTTAATTATGCTTTGTTTGGAAGAAAAATAAAATAAAACCTAGTTTTTATGCTAGTTAGGTCTCTTTATTTCTTTGCATTGTTATCCTAAAAAGAAAAATAATTAGAATAGGGTTGTTTTTCTTCTAATCTTGAAATCATTTCAAAAGAAAAATAAGAAATAAAATCCTTTCATTTTCTCTTTTGTTTCACTCGAATTTGCATTGTGCATTTTGCATGGATAGGAGAAAATATTGCATCTTTTTGTTTGAAGGATTGTTCATGATTTTTGCTTGAAGCTCTTTTTAATTTGTAGAATTAGTGTGAAGTCTTATTTTCTAGTGTTATAATTAGTTTCATTTCCCTTCCTTGAGTAAGAAAATTCCCTAAAACAAATGTGCTAATATAAAATATATTAGTAACACTTTTTCTAGGGTTCACCAATAGCTTAGGCTAGGGCCTTGGACTAGGTGTGGAGATGTAAACTCTCCAAGGCCAAACAAAAATAACTTAGGTGTTTGTGCTAGGGTGTGAAAAATCCACCTTGTAATTACTCAATCCGGGAAGCTCTTCTCACACAAGAGTTAAACACAAGGTCGTGTGGAGGATGGTGATGAAGATATCCACTACTGATCCTGACAAAGAATTTGGGAGAGTGTGTATTGGGGGTGAATCTTATAGCATTACTGGCCTGACTTGTGTCAGACCTCTGAGACACTTCAATCCGTCCAAGGTATTCTAAGAGTTATTTTGGCCTTGTTATATTTCATGCCTCAGGAGGATTTTTGAGCTTAGTTACCTTGCACTTACACTCGCCCGACTGTTGAGTGTACCCCCTGGTTGTTGATTATAGGTTGGTGGCCTAGTTTCCATTATATTGGTTGACACATAGGTGACTATGAGGGGTGTATCATGCTACCTGACGCATACTCTGTATTTTCAGGGCGACACCCGTAGGGATCGTCGGTCAGAGGTTTGGGTAACTGCTTATCCTTCCCATTGTTTTCCTTTGTGAATTCTTTGGATGATCAAGACTTCATCTCCCTGGGTCAGAAGCATTCAAAAGGGTGGTTTGTTTGGTTTGTATCGTTTTATGATTTTTTTCTTAGTGGTGTGCTCTGTGCTCCCTTGTTTCCCATAATGAGTTAGTCAGTAATTGCTTTGGGTTTCTGGCCTAAGGTGGTAGACCACCCACTTCGCTGGTCGTGAGGAATTTTCGGTCTTCTGCTTAGAAACGTGGAACCCCCTCTTTATAGGCATTGTTTTTTGTACCACTATTTCACTATATTTAGTGTGTGATACTTTTACGGACTTGAACGATCCCACAAAGGAAGAACCTGTTAGCACAAGTTTTTGATAAAATGGTGTTGTTTCCTTAGGAAATACTCCTTTGGTGAAGAAATGAGGGAAAGGGGTTATTTCAGGACCCACTTTATGATTTTATCCTAATTTCTTGGGAAATTTGATGATTTGGTGAGTTACAACTAAAGGGCATGCTCAAATCTACGGCTGAGCGAGGCACACTTAGATCTACGATCGACATATGATATCAGACCCCCCCGACCTTTCTGCCTTTAATGGGGGGGGGTTCAAGTTGGTGGTTTTCTGGCGCATGCCCCCACTATCATGTCACCTCCACGACAACTTGAATCCCCCCCACCCTCCCTTCGTTCTTTACCGCTTACCGCCTACCCCCCCCTCCGAGCTAACCATTAGACCGCTTTCCCATACCGTCCATGCTATCGCTGACATCGGTCCTCCACTCGCCCGACCACATTCCTGTCCCTCCCCTGCTATAATTTCTCCCCCTCTCACCTCTCGACATCTATCCTCTACTCACACTCCATGTCACCTATACTATTGGCATGTACCTTGTGACCTACCACTTCTCTCTGCCACTGCATCCTCTCCCCTTGCAACATCGTTGTTACACATTATTTTCGTCATCCCTATGATCGTTAATGATGTAAACCTATCTGTTGCCTTCAGAGGGGTCAGTGGCCAGAGTTCCTAAAGAGAGAAGGGAGAAGAACTTCTCCTGAGAAAAGAAATTTCTTTTTCCTATGTAAAAACCTTATAAAAAGGGAAGTTCATAGGTTGCTATATAGGCAGGGTGCGAGAATGACCCATTCTTGCAGGTTTCACTATAGCCAGGGTGCGAGGTGTTCGCAGGTTGCTCTATAGCCAGAGTGCGATAATGACCCATTCTCATAGGTTGCACTATAGCCAAGGTGCGAGAATTCCATCATGTGGGAAAAATGAGTGTTTTCGCGAATCTTCTAGAAGGAGAAGCTTCTATGGTGAGGTGGCATCCGAATGGTTTGGATCTTACTCGCTTTCATGATTTAGTGGGATCATCCTAACCTCCTCACCTTATCTTCTTCAACTTATAAAAGGAGAGGAATTCTCATGGAGAAAGTTAGATTGGATGAGCTTTTGTTAGCTTTTGGTTAGCTTGAGCTTGCGTTAGCTTTTGGTTCTTTGGCTTGGAATTATTAGCTAGCTTAGAGTGGCTTTGAGATTTTCTTTGTCAAGATAGATTGTGAATAGCTATCAGATCTATGGTTTCAGAATCTTTGGAGCAAGAAGTGTGTGGGGAACGAAGGACAGTAGGAAGGGACCTTGCGACATCAAGGAAATGGTTGTAAGTTTCTCTTTCAATTAATATGATACAGTAATATGTTTCTTTCCCATAAAGTTAGATCTACTTTATTACATAACTCCTTGATCATATGTATAGATTAGCTATTGGATATATTATTTTCTTTCACTTTGGTTGGTTTGTGTTGTTTTGATCTTGACCGCACAAGAGCGCTGGAGCGAAGCAAGGAACAACAGAGACCAAGGAAGCGATTACAAGGTACATATATTCTTCTCACTTCTAATTTAATTCAATAGTTAGATCTAGGGAAAGCAGTATATTCTGTCCTGTTTTGTTCTAGATCCAGGTGGATCTAGGGAGATCGGTTTGTGTTCGTAGTCACGGATTTATCCAATAACAAAATTGGCGACTCCACTGGGGATTGGATTGTTTCCTAGTTAGTCTAGTTTCCCTTGCTTTGATTGCTTGATTTATGGTCTCTGAGTCTGTGGGAGATCCATCAAGACTCTCTGGATTTGAAAGTTCACTCAAAATTTTTGTCCTTTTTCCAAATTTTTGTGTTTCCAGACATTCTCGCACTGTACCCTTTAGTGTCCTGCGAGAATCATATAAGTTCGCACCCTACTGTGTAATCCAGTGCGAGGTGTTCGCACCCTACCTATGTCTAGCCTGCGAGAATACCTAATTCTCACACTGTAATACACTGCTAGCCTGCGAACTTGTTTGTGAAATTTTTTGGAATTAGGATATCCTATTTTTTGATGCCCAGTTTTTCTTTGATCAACTGGATTGAACTTTTGGAGCCTATATTGATCTGTGTAGAGTCTTCTTGACATTCTTTGAGTTGCTTTTAGCCACTTTTTCTTTGATTGGTTTTGAAGGATTAGTCTCTTGCTTTGAGTGTCTTTCAATTACAAAGCATGCGTTTTCTTTAGAATTGTTTAGGGAAAGATCAGATTTCTTCTGAATAGTTCACTTTAAAAGAAAACTTTTAGTTTGGGTTTCATTGTTTTAAGAAAGTTCATTATTGCTTTTAGTGAAAATTTTGAAACAATAAGATTTAATTTCTTGCTTTATATTAGATTGGGGGCATCCTTGCATTTGCAGTAGTGAAATTGCATGATTGATATTGATGAGTGCGATTTTTTTTTGGGACATCGTGCATATGGGAATGATAAATGTTTTCTTCTTCTCGTAGCATAGATTTCATCGAAATGACAAGATTGCATCTTCATATCTTTGCATAATTTTTTGAGTCAGTCAAAACACCATATTTTCCATGCCATCTTCCTTTTGAGTAACAACAGCCATAAAATAAAGCGCTTATAAAAATTGATTAGACATTTTTATCTTTTCTGGTAGCAAACCTACATTAGATTAGTTGTAGGGATTTGGAATAGGTGTGAAATATAACTTTCCAAAGCTACAAACAAACATAGCATCTTGAGTTAGGGAGTGTTAAATTCCCATTTGCAACATATTGTCCTGGGAATCCCTTCTAACACAAGGGTCAAGCACTAGGTCGCATTGGTGTTGACATAGTTACTAACCCTTCTTTGTTGACATCGGTGTAGATATTGCACATATTACGGGGGTCACTCAGAAGGTATACCCACAATGAAGAGTGGAAGCCTTTTGAGTTGATTTTGGGCTAGATACCCTGCCCTTGCATGTGGATCGGACTGACGACTGTTCCCCCAGGATTTATTGTTGTTGGTGGTAACCTTAGTGGCCTATCTCTCTAGGTTCTTTACACAAGGTGACTGTGGAGGGGAAAGTCTTCATGGTACCTGGAATCGACGTTGGCCAAACTCACTCGGGCTCCTTGGGGGGTATACCCACGATTATGTGTGGGAGCTTGCACCAGGGTGTAAGTCCGTTAAGCAGGTTGTCAATGTAACTTTTCCACCCGCTCTATCTCAGCCCCTTCTTACTTTGTTCCCGTGACGTTGGATTTCATCACCAACTAGTGC
>ML776968.1:1636787-1666843 GCA_009831015.1 Picea engelmannii | reverse complement strand
ATCCTAACCTCCTCACCTTATCTTCTTCAACTTATAAAAGGAGAGGAATTCTCATGGAGAAAGTTAGATTGGATGAGCTTTTGTTAGCTTTTGGTTAGCTTGAGCTTGCGTTAGCTTTTGGTTCTTTGGCTTGGAATTATTAGTTGGCTTAGAGTGGCTTTGAAATTTGCTTTGTCAAGATAGATTGTGAATAGCTATCAGATCTATGGTTTCAGAATCTTTGGAACAAGAAGTGTGTGGGGAACGAAGGACAATAGGAAGGGACCTTGCGACATCAAGGCAATGGTTGTAAGTTTCTCTTTCAATTAATATGATACAGTAATATGTTTCTTTCCCATAAAGTTAGATCTAATTTATTACATAACTCCTTGATCATATGTATAGATTAGCTATTGGATATATTATTTGCTTTCACTTTGGTTGGTTTGTGCTGTTTTGATCTTGACCGCACAAGAGCGCTGGAGTGAAGCAAGGAACAACAGAGACCAAGGAAGTGATTACAAGGTACATATATTCTTCTCACTTCCAATTTAATTCAATAGTTAGATCTAGGGAAAGCAGTATATTCTGTCCTGTTTTGTTCTAGATCTAGGTGGATCTAGGGAGATCGGTTTGTGTCCACACTCACGGATTTATCCAATAACAATCGCCCTCGCACCTTTACACCTCATCCCCCGAGTACTCGCGCTCACATAGTCTCGGTCACCGTTCTCCAGCCACATCCTTCCACATGGCCATCGTTCACTCATTGTAGCCTATGATTTCACACCAAGCACTTCACCAACTCATAAGCATCAGCGTCCACATCTGCCTGCTAGTGTTCCCTGCAAATCCCAACAAAGATACACGTTCTAAGTTGAATCAGGGCTATCCTGATCCCGATGCGGGTAGTTAATGAAAGTGAGGGAGGTGGTTGAAACATCGTCTCACCACATAAATGGAAATCCAGAAATGACTGGAATATATGAGCTAGAGTCTGACAGAGAACTACATGCGTAGTCTGACAAAGAAGGTTCATACGAAAGAGCTCACATCTGACAGAAGATTGCATGCATAGTTTGGAGGGAAGATGCATAATTCAAGCCTTGAATGCATGAATCGATCGCTCCTTTGGTGCTTGTAGTCAGTCTAAGTATAAGTATGTATTTTTGATATTTTGTTAAGGTCGATGGTTGAGCGAGGATCTTGTATTGTAAAATTTTGATGAAGCATACTAGTTCTCTGGTTATGTAACTTGATTTGAGACTTCTTGATCAATCTAAGTCAGCTTTGTTTCACATCTCTGTAAATAGTTGTGCTAAGACACTCGGGCATGGAGGATCCATCTAAGGGTCGTTATGTTGTTGTAATGAAGGTTTGATTGCAGCAGTATCATGACTAGTTTTAGTCATCTTTCTTCTTTGTCTTGTTTGCCGCTGATACTAAAGTGTCCATGATTGAAGGATTCACATGGATTTTTATAGATGTATTGTGATGTATGTTTGATTAAAGTGTTGTTATGGTGTTCTTCAGTTTCCTGAAACTTTGAATCTAAAAGGATCTTGTGTTTGAAGTTTTTCCTCCTTGGGTTGCTTGAAGACTTGATGTCCATAGAAAACCTCTACACTTTCCTCACCAAAGTCTTCCTTCTACTCACCTTTACTACAACTTACTAAGTGAATTTGATCAAGACCTCAAATGTCTATGCGTGCTAGTATAGTTTTATGAGTTAAAACGATATTGTCTTGAGTCTTATCCATTTGAACTCTTTAAAACCAATTTATAGTGACATATGCCATGATGGGTATTGGGATTACCTTCAATGCAATCTGAAGGTGACTTCTAGTGCTAACATTTTTGGCACTGTTGTTAGGGAACAAATTGAAAACTTTTCCCTGGGATAGAATGACAAAGCTTATTGATTTTGAAGGTGCATCATAGCTCAATACATTGAAGATTGAAACTTGCACTTGGCGACTCCACTATTTCAGTTGTGGCTCTGAAAGGAAGACACACGAGGTCTACTCCATAGCTTCCTCTAGAAATGCCTGAAACTGACCCAGAGAAAATTATCAGAAAAGGAAAGACCTCTCAAGAATGTACTTCAACTGTTGTACCAGGTGACCCTAGTAATTTTCCTAATCCCTCTTTTAAAACTCCAGTAGATTCTTCTCATTCTCTTGTTATACCATCTATTGGAGTTTCCATAAGTTTAAAGTTTAGGAGTGTTCCTATTGATTTCTCCCCTCCTAGTCTCGATTTGGAAGGGGAAATATTTGACACTACTATTTCCCCTGAGGTTGTACCATGGTTTAAACCCAAGACCTTGGAATATTTTCCCACTCTGGGATTTTCCACTCCTTCCCCTATTAGAGTTGTTGCATTTACAGAAGGTGAAACCTCTGTTCCCTCAAGCCTTGTATCCTCTTCTCTAAATCCTCAATTGTTCCCCATTTCTCCTAGAAGCACACTCCCAGTCTCACCTGTCCAAACTCCATCCGCTCCTGTTTCTCCTCCAATTCACATCCCAATTGCAGGTGCTAATCCTCCCAAGAACGGAATGGATGCCATAGTGGCTACTAGATATGCCCCTCTTGTTCTGCCTCAGCCTCTGAATTCTCTCCTAGATGGTGGTTACCTTAAGCATTTTCCTAAGTTCACAGGTGAGGGAGAAATAAATATAGAAGAGCACCTTGCAAACTTTTATAGTTATGCAGAAAATTATTTCATTGTGAATGAAGATGTATGGATGAGAATTTTTGTTCATAGCCTTGATGGAGAGGCTAGGCAATGGTTTAGGGACTTGGTTCCTGGATCTATAGATGGGATTGAAGCCCTAGATGATGAATTCTTAAGACATTGAGGGGATAAAAAAGATTTCCTTTACTATATCACATAGTTTGGATCACTTAAAAATAAAGAAGGGGAATATGTTTTTGACTTTTCAAAGAGGTTTAATAAAATGTATAATAATATTCCTGTTGAGATTAAACCTACAGAAACCTCTGCCAAAATTACTTATGTTAGTGCTTTCGATCCTGATTTTTGCCTCCTGTTAAGAGAAAGAAGAGCTACTTCCTTGGCTCATATGTAATATGTGGCCCTAGAAGTATAATCCAATATATTAGCAGTTGAAAAACTTAGGAGTAGGGTTGTAAGAGACAGAGGAAATGGGAGGTATGTAGTTTCAACCTCCGATTCCTGAGCTTCCCACCCTGAAGTAGAAGAATTAACTAAGATGATAAAGTCACTTTCTGTTGAGGTGGAAAGGTTGAAAATGGAAGGAAGGCAGAGCTATAGAAATCCCCCTAATGTTGAAAATAGGGGTAACTTCAGAAGACCAAATAACTCCCCTCATATTATCCAAAGAGATCAGAGAAACATGGATAGGGATGATCAGAAAATCCAAACCCCTCTCCAAAATAATCTTGTTACTAATGAGGATGGAGAGGAAGAAAAGGTTGATCCTGAAATACATTATCTTGGACACACCTCCTCATTTCCCCATTTAACTCAATATGCATATGAGGAGTCTCTCATGGACAACCAACTAAATGAACTAAGTAAGGGGAAGAAAGTCGACAGCAGTCCAAATAAATATAACCTCAGGTCCAAAAAGAAAGAAGAAAATATCGACATTCCTGATCAGCCTACTAGAGAAGAGAAGCCTTCTAAAGATGTAGCTGACAACAACAAAGAGAAGAAGACACAAAAGCCCCCACCAGTGGCCAAAATCCCTATCCCAGAAGTGAAGGTGATTTTGAAACTTCCCTCCTCTTTTAAATTTGAGCATGAAATTCAAAAAATTAGAATCCTTGTACCCCTTTCAGAGATGGTCAAGAATGAAGACTTCAAAAGGTGCCTCTCTAAAATGTTGCAGCCTAAACCCTCCTCAAATTCCACCGATTCAGTAAATCTCCAAGATGAAAGCCAACAGTCATCTTAGGTCCTTTGATAGAATATAGATATGATTCATCCCCTCTCTTCTATACATCACTAAACATAAATGATAAGGTGTTGCATAACTATTTGATGGATTCAGAGGAATCTCATAATCTCATGCCCAAAACTGTCATGGATGAACTTGGATTAGAAATCACATAACATGACTTATATTCTTTTGACTCTAGGAAAGTGAAGTGTCTTGGGGTCATCGAATATCTGGTTGTGACCTTGTTTCAGTTTCCCATCAAAAGTGTGGTAATGGATATCGTGGTGGCTGATGTTCCCCCCAAGTTTGGCATACTCTTATCAAGTTCTTGGATAAAAATACTTTGTGGAATAATAAATAAATGTGAGATTTTACTGACAAATTGCAACTTAATTTTATCATACCTTATGCATCGGATCAATAAGAATGCAAAACACATAAACTTTACTATTTGTTGTGGGATATCAATTATGGCTTTTACTTGATGCTCATTAATCATTAAAGAGTTCAGCCATTAATAACCATGCTGCAAATTAAGAGAAGATAACAACAAACAAGAAAGATAAATAGAGACAAGAACTTGTTAACGAATTTCACCAATCATTGGCTACGCCTTTGGTCCCGCTTCCAAGTGGAGGACCTCTTTATTTCTCTTCAAATGCCCAAGTTCTCATTACATTGGCCCTTTGATGCTAAAAATACTGCTTTAGATCTACTGTGCAATACCTCCTTGATCAGATGCATACATTCCTCATCAAAATCCTCTAAAAAACATGACAAAATTGCCTCTCAAAACATGAGAAATGGCCAAAAATACAAGCTGCTCCTCAAAATCCCTTCATCAAAAAGTTACCCTCAAGCTTCAAAAATCCTAGTTTATATATTTTTTAGGCTCAACAAGAGAAGCCCAAATTCCCCTGAAGATCTGGCCTCTTTTTGGGATCAAATCCCCCTTCAAATGGCCAAAATATCCTCAAAAAAACCAATTGTGGTCCAAAAATCTCCTATTATAGGCATAAATCAATTCAAAATCCAATAAACATAGGTAAAAAACCTACTTTTCCTATAAATATGGGATATATCCCCAAAATCAGGCATGCGCCCCCTCAAATATGGTCATATGCACTTAATATGGCCAAGCGCTAACCCAAAGGGCTAAGTGTTGGCCCTAATCTTGCACTAGCTCCTAGATTCGTGGTCATATGTTGCTTTTTTATAGCATCGTGTCCCTTCCCATGCACCGAGCCCGTGGTTCCAACTCCATATTGAAAGGTGGAGGGTGCCAAAAGGTGCGCACTGGTGGTTTGATGGATGGTGGTTATGTCATGTGTCGCACCACCGGTCATATTCTATGACAATATACCACGGGCTAGGGCTTAGCCCCAGCCCCCTTCACACCATTTCTTAAATACCATGCAACATATATATTGTTTATGTGACATGATAAAACAAGAAACATGGGAGGCGCATTGACATTGGACCATTTATCAAAGTTCTTCCTCCTCTAGTTGGTCATGGGGTCGAGACCCATTATATCCATAAAATTTTTAACATAGCCACCTACGACAGGGTACCATGTGGCAGCCCATGCCTGGGCCATGTGGCACTTCCACATTAAATCACCACATGCCACATGTCAAGTATCTATTGGCATATGTCTGCATCATCTTCCCAATCAGTTGTGTTGCCACATGTCATCACCTACCTCTTCCATGTCAGCATCATGAAATTATCTTGGTGATGTCATGCTGACGTCAACATTGACTTTTTTCCAGTTTGACCTTTGACTTTTTAGCTATTTGAGAATCTAATTAGAGTGTGATAACTCTCACATACTGATCCCATTTGAGAAAGTAAAAATATGATCAGAATCAGCACAACGAGACGGTCATAATGGAATTGGTTTCATTCAATTATGAGAACTTTCATTTTTGAGCATTTTCTGGACCTGGGGAGCCTCTTGGATCATTCCTCCCCACTTGGAAGCTTTTGGACCACCAAAAGTCTTCTTTTACATAGGTAAGAAGTGAGGGTACTTACTCCCCACTTGTCCTGTATCATCCATCCTTTCTGTTGGGACAACGATCACCTAACTAATCACAACAAACATAAAAACTGAGATAGCATTATTTATCCAAGTAATCATCTCATTTATTGCACAATAATCTACATTCTTGGTCTCATTTAGCAGCCATACACCACTGAATAGCAGCAAACTAAACAACTGTACTGAGTATGAGAATGAAAAGGAAAAAACATGCTTCCCCTTCTGAACAGGAATAGTAAACAAAGTATGCAACTGAACCTCATGTTGTACTTCTTGTGACACTTCATGATTATTTGAAACATATTGAACCATCTCATGTTTAGCATCACTAACTTATGATTTATTATAGACATAAGTGTTAAGTTTCTTGCATTTACCATTCTTTTTAACTGCCCTGTAGCTGCAAAAGATCTGTCAGTTTTCATGCGATGAGAACGAACACTGTACTCTTTCCTATCTTTCTGGAAGAATATTTGTTTTCCTCCTTGTAGAATATGGATTTTCTATCATAAAGGTATGGGCTTCCCAAGACAATTCTACATATGTCCAGTGGCACTATATCAAGATCTACTTCATCAACATAATTAGAAGTGATTGCAATCTCAATTTTACATTGCTTGGTTATTTGCAAATTATTATCACCACATATCCATCCCAATGGATATGGTTTAGGATGTGGCTTAGTTTCAAGTCCCAAGTTGTTTACAACCTCTTCACTGATTAGATTGTCTTGTGATCCACTGTCTACAAGAATATCAACTTTAACATTATTTTTTATGACCCTTATGTGTAAAAGTTCACTCCTTTTACACATCATTTACAATAATTGATTTAGAAGAGCTAGTACTTGCAATAGAATTTATACCTTAGATTCCCATAGATACAACCTTTGTCTCATCACCGGAATCTGATCTAAGATCCACTTGAACTGTCGCAGTTGTGGTATTCTTCCTTCCTTGATTGACATACTTATTTGGCTTCAACTTAAGATGTAAGATCCAACAATGATCTTCATCATGGCATACCTTCTTGCAATGCTTGCAAGTAGGCTTCTCATTTCTTGTTGTGGTTGTCTTCTAATCTTTCTCTTTTATTTTTCCTGAATCCTTTCTTTGCCAAGGATTTGTAGAAAAACTATCACCAACATTCATTTTACTTGATTCAATGTGAATGGATTGTAATCATACTTCATCAAAGTTAGAAGGATTTAGCATAAGAGTAGTGTGCTTGAGATAGGAATGTAAACCACCAATATATTTTAGGCTTCTATATATAAAGGAATACCCAGATTTAAATTTTTCTTACAAAATATTTGAGTATATTCTTGTACACTTTGATTCTTATCTTGCCTTAAACTTTGGAAATTCATCATTTCTTGTTGCATGTATGATAATGGATAAAATTGTTGCTTCAATGTAATAACAAAATCATTCCAGGAAGAGAATGTTTTACCACTTTTCTTGAGATAATCCTTAGTTTTTCTTTCCCACCATATGAGATTTGTGCCTCCCATTTTGAGACTAGCAAGTTGGATCTTTGTTTAATCTTCGACAATACTTTGTATCCTGCAATAGACTTCAACCTATCTAATCCAATTATCTAGCTTTTCTGCATCTAATTCACCATCATAAGTGGATAAATTAAACTTTACATCTAATTTTAATAAAGGCATATCAAAAGAATGATGAGTTTTTCTAGGTTTCGTATCCTTGGAGGGATGTACACTTGCTTCACTTGTAGATGTCTAAGATGAGGGAGAAGAAGGTTTTGAAGGTCCATCACCTCCAACTCCTCCTTCTGCTCTTACTGAAGATTCACCTTCTTCAACCTTTGGATTTCTTCTCTATCCTCTTTCATGGTAAAGTTCCTCTGTGATGGCTTTCATTAATTGAAATGACTCAAAGAAATCATCCCCAGATAAAAAAGGACCTAGTTTTGCCAGTGAAGACATCTCTTGTTTATGCGATCTCCTTTGAATCTCTGAATTAAGATCCTCAAGTTGGTCTTCTCCTGGTTTGCATTTTTCTTTGGTGAGCATCCAATGCTTGCAATTCCTGTCAAACCTTCAAAACCAAATGCTCTGAAACCATAAACTTGATGCAAAAATTTGAGGGTTTACTGACAAATTGCAAGTTAAGTTTATTGTACTTTATGCATCAGATCGATAAGAATGCGAAATACATAAGATTTATTATTTGTTGCGGAATATCAATTATGAATTTTACTTTATGCTCATTAATGATTAAAGAGTTCAACCATTATTAACCATGTTGCAAATTAAGAGAAGATAACATAAAAAAAGAAAGATAAATAGAGACAATAACTTGTTAACGGAGTTCACCAATCATTGGCTACGTCTCCTGGCCCGCTTCCAAGTGGAGGACCTCTTTATTGTTATTCAAATGCCAAAGTTCTCTTTACATTGGCTCTATCCTGTTACAAAACATGCTTCAGATATGCTGTGAAATACCTCCTTTCTCAAATACATACATGCCTAATCAAACTCCTCTCAAAAAAATGACAAAAATGCCTCTCAAAACATGAGAAATGGCAAAAAATACAAGTTGCTCCTCAAAATCCCTGCATCAAAAAGTTACCCTCAAGTTCAAAAATCCTAGTTTATATATTTTTTAGGATCAAAAATAGAATCCCAACTTCCCCTGAATATATGGCCTCTTTTTGGGATCAAATCCCCCTTCAAATGGCTAAAATATCCTTTAAAAACCAATTCTAGTCCAAAAATATCCTATTATAGGCATAAATCAATTCAAAATCCAATAAACATAGGTAAAAAACCCACTTTTACCATAAATATGGGATAAATCCACCAAATTAGGTGCACACCCCCTCAAATATGGTCATATGCACTTAATATGGCCACGCGCTAGCCAAAAGGGCTAAGCGTTGGCCCTAACCTTGCGCTAGCTCTTGGATTCGTGGTCATATGCTACTCGTTTATAGTATTCTATCCATTCCCATGTGTCGATCCCATGGTTCCAGCCCCGTATCAAAAGGTGGAGGGTGCCAAAAAGTGTGTAATGGTGGTTTGGTGGATGGAGTTTATGCCATGTGCCGCGCCTCCTGTCATATGCTATGACAATAGACCACGGGTTGGGGCTTATCCCCAACCCCCTTCACACCATTTCTTAAATACCATGGAACATATATAATGTTTATCTAACATGATAAAACAAGAAACATGGGAGGCGCGTTGGCATTGGACCATTTCTCATAGCACTTCTTCCTCCATTTGCTCATGGGGTTGAGACCTATTATCTCCATAATTTTTTTAACATAGCCACCTATGATGGGGTGCCATGTGGCACTTCCACATTAAATCACCACATGCCACATGTCAAGTATCTATTGGTCTATTCATGCATCATCTTCCCAATCAGCTGTACTACCACATGTCATCACCTGCCTATGCCACATCATCATCATGAAATTATCTTGGTGATGTCATGCTGATGTCAGCATTGACTTTTTTCCAGTTTGACCTTTGAATTTTTAGTTGTTTGAGAATCTGATAAGAGTGTGATAACTCCCACATATGAAGTAAATATATAGATGGAATCAACACAATGATCCGGTCGCAATGGAATTAGTTTCATTCAATTCTGATAACTTTAATTTTTGAGCATTTTTTGGACCCGGGGAGCCTCATGGATCAAGGAACCTTATAGATGGACCTCACATATTATACCATTCCTGTGTTTGGGGGGGAGCATAAAAGACTATACAGGGAAGTTTAGTTGTCCTACATGATTATCGATGAAGCAAACCCCACCAACCATCCTATTTTCGCACTTGATACTGATTTGGGATCCAGTTTATTAAATCTCACTGATGCTCCCAAACCTCCTCTTGAAATCAGAAAATAGTCCATTAATTTTTGTGAATATTCTCCTCCAATCACCTCTGTTTGGAATATGTTCTTTGATGTATCCTCCTCTAGGGAGGGTGCTGGTGTTGGAGTGGTCTTTGTTTCACTTTCTCAAGAGACTATATCTTTCTCCTACAAGTTATAATTTGAAACTACCAATAATGTGGCAGAGTATGAAGCTCTTGTTTTGGGTTTGAAGGCTGCAAAAGACATGGGGATTGAAGAGATATCAATGTTTGGGGATGTTGATTTAATTATACATTAGATAAAAAATATTGATCAAGCTAAGCACCCTAGGCTAATAACTTATAGAAATGAAGTGTGGGACCTAATTGACAATTTTTTCTTAGCTTTCAACATTTCATTTATTCCAAGAAAATAAAATTCCACGGTTGATTCTTTGGCTGTTTCAGCAAGTAATTTTAGAGTCCCTTTTCCACCGAAACTCAAGTATGATGTAGAAGTGAAATATAGACCCTCCATCCCTAACAATGTCAAGCATTGGAAAATGTTTGAGGATGATCTTGAGATCAAAAGATTACTTTATACTGTTGGTGATTTTTCTTCATTACATATTGATCAAGATCATGACTCTGAAAGTAATCCTCATGTTGATGTTTTCCTAAAAAAAATTGTTGATCATCATATTGTTCAGTTGCCTAATAATGATATTCCAAAGGGACTAGTTCCTTTGGAAAGACTATTTGACAGGAATGATGTGGCAGTGAAGGTTAAAAGTTCAACTAATGATGCTGATGTAACTGAGTGCAATATTGGTATAGAGAAGGATCCAAAATTTGTCAAGTTGTCAAGCAGCTTGTCAAGGGAACAAAGGGATGAATATGCTAAACTATTAAAAGAGTTTTCTAATTTGTTTGCCTGGACATGTGAATATCTCAGAACATACGACACAAGTGTCATTGAACATAAGATCTCGTTGAAGGAAGAGGCAAAACGATTTAGGCAAAAATTGAGACAAATAAATACTATGCTACTACCTATTATGGAGAAAGAGGTAAAAAGGATTTTTGATGCCCAGATTATCATTCCTTTGAGGTATTCTGAATGGGTGGCCAACTTGGTTCCAGTGAGAAAGAAGAATGGAGAAATCAAACTTTGTGTCGATTTCCGGAACCTAAACAGAAGCTCTAAGAAGGATAATTACCTCTAAGAAGGAGCACATATTACAGAGGGTGAAAGGTGCATCTAGGATGTCCATGATTGATGGATTTTCTGGCTACAATCATATCTCTGTCTTACCTAAAGATAGAGAGAAAATAATCCTTGGGGTACATTCATGTATGCTAAGATGCCCTTCGGATTGATGAACGTAGGGGAAACCTTTCAACGAGCCATGGACATAACGTTTATTGGAGAAAGGGATAGATTTGTAGTCATCTATCTATATGACATCACAGTATTCTCTAGGTTTGATAAAGAACATTTTTATCACCCGAGAAAGGTTTTCCTGAAATGCAGAAGGTTTTGTCTCTCCCTAAATCCCAATAAATATTTATTTTCCATGCAAGAGGGAAAATTGTTGGGGCAGATTATGTCAGTTGAAGGAGTCAGGATTGATTCAAGCAGGGTAGAAGCTATCCAAACCTTGCCACTCCCTAGATCCAAGAAATAAGTTCAGTCATTCTTGGGGAAAATTATTTTTTTGAGAAGGTTTGTTTCTAATTTTCTTGAATTAGAAAAGTATATTAGAGCCATGTTGAGGAAAGGAAATGAAACCAAATGGACTGCTGAATTTTTCTCATCAGTCCTGAATACTCTAATGATTATTTTTATTTTTTCCTTCACTTCATTTGATAAAGTAACAGTTGTTTTATTGTAGAAGAATGCTGAAGGGTTAGAAAAACCCATTGCCTTTTTCAGTAGGGCATTGAGAGATGTTGAACTAAAATATGAAATCATGGAAAAATAGGCCTATGATTTGGTCAAATCCCTCAAGGCTTTCAGGGTATATGTTTTGCATTCAAGAGTTATTTCATATGTCCCTTCAGCTTCTTTGAAGGAGATTCTCATTCAACTTGACATAGACAGAAGAGGGAGCAAGTGGATTTCTAAAATCCTTGAATTTGATCTTGAAATAAAGACCACCAAATTGGTTAAAGGCCAAGGTTTAGCTAGGATACTGGATGAATCTAATTGAAAATATTTGGGGGTTAATTTCATCAACACTTGCTCAAAAAATCAGCAAACTGAGTTGTCTGATATGGGTCCTCAAGTCAACCCTCCATTGGCAGAATGTTCTTGGTACAAGGACATTATATTGTTTCTACAAAAGATGCGACCTTCTGATGGTATGGACAGGAATAAGGTAAGGGATTTAAAGCTCAAATAATTTAAGAATTGTATCATTGATCATATTTTGTATTGGAGAGACCCTCTGGGAGTGATTTTGAGATGTTTAGACCCATAGGAGGCCCAAAATATTATGTTTGATTTTCATGATAGTTTATGTGGGGGGAATCACTTCTGGAGAACCACAACCTATAAGATTTTCAGGGCTAGATATTTATGTCCTAGTCTATTCACTGATGTTTGTGAAAATATCAGGGCTTTTTTTAAGTGTCAAAAATTCTCTGGAAATCAACAGCTCAAGTCTTTTCCATTGAAGCCTGTGGTAGCTTCAGGACCCTTTCAGCAGTGGGGCCTAGATTTTATTGTGGAAATTCATCCTACTTCAAGTGGTAAAACCAGGTGGATATTGACTGCCATGGATTACTGATCTAGGTGGATATCAGTAGCCACCCACCTTTTCCAACTGGCTCAAAACAATTTTCTGGCAGTTTTGGTAGTTTAATATTTTTAGCAGTTTTTAACTTTCGGGGCCATTTTGAGGGCCTAAATGAAGGTTTTTTTGGGATAGATGTTCTCAATGATAGTTTAAGGCTCTAATTGAGCCCCATAAATGAATTGCCTCGACAATGCCTTTCCAACGAGCTATTGTGTTCCTAAAACAAAAATCATATGCAAAAGTTACGACCTCGAGAAGTTGATGTAATAACTTACCCAAACATGGCCCACATGAATTTTGGCGCTTCATATCCTAGGGTTTGGTTTTTGGATGTCTAGGATTTTTGACATTCTTGTTTATTGTAAAAAGGCCTTCAGAGCCTCATTGTAATCATATTCTTGCAAATGAGCGCAACCGTCACGTCTCTTCTCAGAGATAAGCCACCACCATTCCAACAAGCTTGTGTTCCACTGCATTTTACAGTTTCAGCTTATTTCCTTATTGAATAGAAAACCAATTTTACTGTATCTTTTTTATTTTTTGTTAAGAACCTATTAAGAATCTGTAGTCATTTTTTTTGCTCATAGAATCTGGATAAGTGGTATCAAAGTGGTCTTCTCCTTGTCATCTTAATGCATGTCCCCAACAAGGTCAAAGTACAAAAAGTTGGGTCTCGAGCTTGTTTCTCTTGGGGAAAAAATATCTCGCACACCCAAGTGACCTCTCATGGCAGGAGAAAATAAATTTGACGGGACATGAGATCCTTTCAAAAAATTTCTTGAGGAAGCCCTCATGCAATAGAGGAACGGGATGATGGATAGTTTCACACAAATCCTTCGGTGGCTGCCAACAAGAGACACATCTTCTTCGAGAAGAGGCGTCACCCCCTTCAAGGTACAAATAAACTTCGATATTCCTATATTTGAAGGTCAGATAGATGCAGATGTTGTAGACAATTGGTTGAATCTACTAGAAGGGTATTTTTCTTTCCATAACTTTTCGAATGGAGAAAAGATTACTTTTTCACTCCTCAAAGCCGTTCCCCATGTCAAAGATTGGTGGGAAACTTTCTGTGAGAAAAAGGAAATAGAGGAAACCTCATTATTTATAGTGACGACCACCTTGGAATCATTTAGGGATTCTATTAAGAAACAATACTACTATTATTGGATAAATCGGTAGGTGCAGACATTAACTAATCTCCATAGATCCACCTAGATCTAGAACAAAACACACCAGAACATGATGCTTTCCTTAAGTTTTAGATATTGAATTTAGTAACTAAAGAGGGATAGGTGACATACCATTTAAACGCCGCTTCCTCCCACCATCGCCATCTTAGATCCATTCCAACGCTCATACAATGATGAATCTGCAAAAGAACTCAACCAACCAAAGTGATAGTAATAGCATAAACTCAATATAAACTTATGTATGTGATCAAGGAATTATACAATAAAACACAACAAGATTTATAGGAAATAATTATATTATTGTATCATATTAAATGTGAAAGAGAGATTACAACCATGGCCTTGATGTCGTAAGGTCCCTTCCAACTATCCTTCGTTCCCCACACACTTTTACTTCAAGAATTTTGAGAGCATCGATCTAGTAATATTCACAATCTATCTTGACAAAGTGGCTCACCTAGCCAAACTAACAATCTCCAAAGCTCAATCCAATCCAAGCTAATCCAAAAAGATCCAAAAGATAATCTCATCCAAGCCAACATTCTCCATGAGAGATCCTCTCCTTTCATAAGCTAAAGAGGATAAGGTGAGGAGGTTAGGATGATCCCACTAAATCATGAAAGAGAGTAAGATCCAAACCATTCAGATGCCACCTTACCATGGAAGTTTCTCATTCTAGAAGCATCGAGAATATGCTCGTTTTTCCCATGTATGAGAATTATCGCACCCTACTTATAGAGAAACCTATGAATCTCTTGCAACCCAGCTATGGTGCAGCCTATTAGAATCAAGCATTCTCTCACCCTTCCTATATAGAAACCTGTGAACATCCTCTTTAATAGGGTTTTTACAAAGGAGAATGCAACTTGTTTTCTCAGGAAAAGTTCTTCTCTCTTCTTTCTTTAGGAACTCAGGCCATTGACCCCTCTGAAGGAAACAGATAGGTTTACATCATTAACGTTCATAGGGACGACGAAAATAATGTGTAACAGAGAGCTCCCCAAAGTATGAAGTTATAATAGATTAATAGATGAAATACTTTTTCGAGTGTGTGTAGGGAACAAGGAATAGTCGGTCGGAAACCTGCCAACAAACAAGGAAATACAGTACAATAATATATCATCACTGAGGTAGGCATTCCCATACTCGGAATACAAATGAATCAGAGCATAAATGCCAACACGAGAAGATCCATGCCAAGTAAGACAGGTCATGGCCACCAAACATACACTGTGGATCCATGCCAATATGACTCAAATCTAAACATAGCCACCAAAAATACACTGTGGATCTATTTGTTAAAGACTCAAATTTGAACATAGCCATGAGACATACAATGTGGATCTATGCAACAGTACAAACTAAATATACTCCAACGCAACCTGAATCTGTTAGAAAAGATCCAGGTTCTTCATCTCCACCACTCTATAGTACAAATCTAACCATGCAAATGCATGTGTCAAAGTCGAACATGGTAGAAACCACTTGATTACCGTTCATTAGTGAATACCATTAACAAGTGTGAGGGAAATCACCATTAATGTCAATAAATCCCAAGGTACACTAGTACAATCCAACGAACATGAATTAATGATTTGAAGTCGAACACTCAGAGGAATCTCCCGATCAAGGGTCAATAATGAAAAACCACTGTCGAAAGTGAGGAAACGTGCCATTGAGGCATGAAGGTTCCAAGGTACCAATTGTTTTCTAAGTCTAATTCCTAGATAATGAGTTGAAGTCGATAGGAAAAGACTCGTCACAGGAGGGCCTTAATGTATCCCCCATCAATGACATGAAACATGTAACAAGATTTGATGTAGATCAGAGTAACCAGTGATTCAAGACTGATTCAGGGATGGTCGACGCAATAGAGGGATTTAAGGACTATAGAAATGGCCAACGCAATAGAAGGCTTTTTGAGTTGGACATCTCTTTGAACATATTGACGACACAACAATTGTCTTGGAAACACTGACTCAACAATAGGGATCACATACCAATTTGTAATCTTATAAAGGAGTATGATCAAGAGACGAGCGGATTTTCCAACCTAAACACAAGGCGAGTGAAAGGGTGTCATGTTCAAAAGTGGCTCTTCCATGAAGTACAGGTTTAGATACATTTCTTTCCCAAATTTTCCCCCACCATTTCTGGCAAGTACTTCTTTATTTTTACACAAGTTTGAGGAGGATAACATATGCTTGTTGATGTAATTTCATCCTTTGGATGAGTCCCTTGAATTATGTTTAATGAACCCTAGGAAGGAGTGGTTCGGTCCCATATGGGCCTTTCAATGTTTGTTTTATGAGTCCAAAGAAAGAAAACTCAGGGGTTTTTCATCTTTATAGAATCTAAAAAACACTTAAAGAGAATTCTCTCAGTTCTTTTTTCGTAAAGTAGTCTAATGAGACCAAAAAAGAGATAAACTATTGCTCAACAAACATTTTCTTCAAATACTTTAACGAGTGTGAAAATAACAAGATCGCTCAAAAATCTTTTCATGTTTAGAGAGTCTAAAAAGAGCTTAAAGGGAACTCTAAGGAGTTCCTTTTTTGTATAACCTTTACAAGTCTGAAAAAGTAATAAAAGTATACTCGGTTACATTCTCATTGATTTACAAGCACAAGAAAGAGCAAAGACTAAGCTTGGTAACTTATTCTCATGTATTTACAAGCATGAGAAAGAACAAAGACTAAGCTCAAGATTGTTTTTGTTTTTACACAAGCTTTAAAACAAAACAAAACTATGCTTGGAACTGGTTTCATTTTTACACAAGCTTGAACCAGAGGAAACTATGCTTGAGGTAAGTGGTTTCATTTTTACACAAGATTGAACCATAGAAAACTATGCTTGGACTTCCCAACGCATAACACATGGATGGTTGGTACTTAGCCCCCATCTTAAGAAACTATCGGCTCTAAATTTAGCATGAAGTCTGGAGGCTGAAAGCATTGCCCCCCAAGATTCATTTCATCTAACTACAAAGGAGAATGAAATGAAGCTTCAAATACTAGACGAAGGACTTGACTCAAATAGAGAGGGGGAAAACTATTTCATTTTTTAACGAGCTTGACACAGAAACAAGAACTATGCTCGTAACCTCTGTTTCATTTTTTAACGAGGTTTCCATAGAGACGAAAAAACTATCCTCATAACCTTTGTTTCATTTTTTAACGAGGTTTCCATAGAGACATAAAATTATCCTCGTAAGTGGTTTCATTTTTTAACGAGATTGAAATCAGAAAACCATGCTCAAGTCTGGTTTCATTTTTTAATGAGCTTGAAATCCGAAAATCATGCTCATATACCTCTGTTTCATTTTTTAACGAGGTTTCCACAGAGACGTAAAACTATCCTCGAAAGTTTTTTCATTTTTTAATGAGTTTGAAATCAGAAAACCATGCTCAAAGACCTCTATTTCATTTTTTAACGAAGTTGCCTTAGAGACGCAAAAACTATCCTTGGAAGTGGTTTCATTTTTTAATGAGCTTGAAATCAGAAAACCATGCTCAAAGACCTTTGTTTCATTTTTTAACGAGGTTTCCTTAGATACGCAAAAACTATCCTCGGAAGTGGTTTCATTTTTTAACCAGCTTGAAATAAAAAATCATGCCCAAAGACCTTTGTTTCATTTTTTAACGAGGTTTCCTTAGAGATGCAAAAACTATCCTCGAAAGTCTCTCTTCTTGATCATGGATTCCAAGAGGACAATGCTCCAAAATGACACCATGTCAAGGGACAAAACTCGATCATGGCTTCCAAGAGGTCTTCACTAGAAGGAAGAAACACACTCTGGAAGGACACCATGTCGAGGGTTGTGACAGGAGTAAAGAGATTAGGCTCTAACAACCCTATCAAAGAGATCACCATGTCAACTATTGGATCTAATTCATCAGAAGTTGAAGCAATGGGTGACAACACCACATAATTGACCTATGGTGGGGGCGATATCGTCTGCATATAAGAACCATTTAGGGAGGCAATCCAGTCAGGTTCAATGAATGAAAGTTGATCAATAGTCACAACTCATCCATCATGAGGGAAAGATATCACAGGAAAAAGAGTAGACACAATATCTTTCATGGCATAGACATAATCTCACCCAAGGAGTAAAGCGAAATCCAAGGGGTCTTGGACTACCATGATGTCAATAAAGACAATTTTCCCTCCCAAAGTTACAAGAAACTGAGGAAGGGTCCCTAAAGGTTGACTATTTCTTTTGTTAAAAGCTAATAGATTCTGCGTAACTGGCATAAGCTGAGGAAAACCCAAAGCTTGCCAAGAAAAAGAGGATAAAATACTAACAGATGCACCTTCATCTATCAACGTCTGAGTAACATCTCGACCACAAACTTGCACTATAATATAGAAAGGAATGTGAGAGGGAAGATGAGGTCTAGTTAGCACACCCCAATCAAAACAGATGGCCTCATTACTTGGAGGGGCTTCCACAGGAGAAGGAGGAATACCTTCTGGCACGACAGAGTCTGTATCAACAAGAAAAATGTGAGTAGTATCAGGTTTTCTCTCTAACGGAAGAGTAGGATCAACCAATGATGAGATCGGATCAACCACTTGGGTTGCATTCTCCAAGGGGAGAATTGGGTCGATAGGTGGAAACAGATTGAACACTTGGGTGACACTCTCTAAAGAGAGAGTGGGATCGACCAAGGATGGGATTAGATCGACTGCTTTAGTGTCACTCTCTGAGGGGAGAGAGGGATTGATCGAGGATGGTATCAGAGCAACCACTTTGTCAGCAGGTTCAACTAAGGATGTGACCATATTGACAACATGATCAACCAAATTGACTGGTGAAGGGATAGGAGTGATCATTCCATCAACTATAGGGGGTCAAAAGTAAGCTTGTGATAAGTAGCTGGAAGTTGAGGTTGTGAAATAGTCATGTATTCCAGTAATTTTGAGAATTCGTCCATATGAAGGAAAAGGTGAGCAATATGACTCCCTTTGCATAACATGCACGAGAAATTGATGCTACTTTTCTTCTTCCCAACTATATCATGACTAGTTGACGGGAGGTCATCAACATGTTGTTCAAAGGATAATGACATGGGTTGGCGAGGGTGTGTAGACCATGCTTCTATAACCTTGGATAGACCAGGGAAATCCTTAAGAAGATGTCTACCCTTACAAATCCTGCAAGGGTACTTGGGCTTACAAGTTGTTTGGGTGATCTTGACATCATCAACACTCCCAGAACGATCAACAGTAACTGGTTTTTTTCCAACATGTATGGAAGTGGTTGGAAGTTTGGATCCTTTCTTATTTTTCTTCTTCTTATTCTTTCATTTCTTCTTCTCTTTATTCATTGAATTAATAGCTTGAGAGCTTTCATTCGACGAAGAAGATGAAATGGAAGAAGACCTTGCAAGTGAAGAAGGCAAAGAAGATCTTACTGGTGAAGACAGTGAAGGATCAACATGAGGTTGATGTACACCAAAGAGACTGTACACCAATACACAATTCATGGCCCCCAATCTAATATAAATAAAGAAATTAAATCTTTTTGTTTCAAAAATTTCACTAAAAGAAATAATGAACTTTCTTAAAACAAAGAAAACCAAACCAAAAGTTTTATTTTAAAGCGAACTATTAAGAAGAAATTTGATCTTTCCCTAAACAATTCTAAAGAAAACACATGCTTTGTAATTGAAAGACACTCAAAGCAAGAGACTAATCCTTCAAAACCAAACAAAGAAAAGATGGCTAAAAGTAATTCAAAGAATGTCAAGCAGACTGTAAACAGATCAATATAGGCTCCAAAAGTTCAACCCAACTAATCAAAGAAAAATTGGGCATCAAAAGATAGAAAAGCCTAATTCCAAAAAAAAAATTCAAATGGGTTTGCAACCTAGCTATAGTGTGCAGTGCGAAAATCAGTGGAGTTCGCAGGCTGGACACAGGTAGGGTGCGAACATGTCACACTGGATTACACAGTAGGGTGAGAAAATGAGGGGTTTTCACAGGCCGTAGACCAGTACAGTGCGAGATGGATTGAAATCAAAGAGAATTTGGAAAAGGACAAAAGAGTCTAAGTGAACTTTCAAATCCATAGATTCTGGATGGATCTCCCACATGCTCAGAAACCAGAAATCAAGCAATCAAAGCAAGGGAAACTAGACTAACTAGGAAACAATTTGTTCCCTAGTATGCTCGCCAATTTTTTTATTGGATAAATCGGTAGGTGCAGACACTAACTGATCTCCCTAGATCCACCTAGATATATAACAAAACACACCAAAACATGATTATTTCCTTAAGTTTTATATATTGAATTTACTAACTAAAGAGGGATAGGTGACATACCATTCGAACTCCGCTTCCTCTCGCCATCACCATCTTAGCTCCATTCCAACGCTCATATAATGATGAACCTGCAAAAGAACGCAACCATCCAAAGTGATAGTAATAGTATAAAATCAATATAAACTTATGTATGTGATCAAGGAATCATACAATAAAACACAACAAGCTTTATAGGAAAGAATTATATTACTGTATCATATTAAATGTGAAAGAGAGATTAAAACCATGGCCTTGATGTCATAAGGTCCCTTCCAACTGTCCTTCGTTCCCCACACACTTTCACTCCAATAATTCTAAGAGCATTGATCTGATAATATTCACAATCTATCTTGACAAAGTGGCTCATCTAGCCAAGCTAACAATATCCAAAGCTCAATCCAATCCAAGCTAATCCAAAAAGCTCCAAAAGATAATCTCATCCAAGCCAACTTTCTCCATGAGAGCTCCTCTCCTTTTATAAGCAAAAGAGGATAAGGTGAGGAGGTTAGGATGATCCCACTAAATCATGAAAGAGAGTAAGATCCAAACCATTTGGATGCCACCTCACCATGGAAGTTTCTCCTTCTCGAAGCATCGAGAATATGCTCGTTTTCCCCACATATGAGCATTCTCGCACCCTGCTTATAGAGAAACCTATGAACCTCTCACAACCCAACTATGGTGCAGCCTATGAGAATCAAGCATTCTCGCACCCTACCTATATAGAAACCTACAAACATCCTCTTTAATAGGGTTTTTACAACGAAGAATGCAACTTATTTTCTCAGGAAAAGTTCTTCTCTCTTCTTTCTTCAGGAACTCAGGCCACTGACCCCTTTGAAGGAAACATATAGGTTTACATCATTAACGGTCAGAGGGATGATGAAAATAATGTGTAACAACTACCCTATCGGAAGTTATGATGACTTGTATACCAAATGGACCACACTGCGGCAAGAAAGAGACCAAGCAATGCCAGATTTCACAAAAATCTTCCATACCTTGTGCACCAAGCTGGGTATCAAAGATTTAGAGCAACATCTGGTGCTCAAGTATCGGGGTGATTTGTATAGATACATCCGGACTGAAATGGAATTTCTGGACATATCATCCTTGGGCGTGGCCTACCGATATGCCCTCCAAATCGAGTAGAAGCTTAAACAAAATATGCATCAATTTGGGTCTGGGAACCCCTCACAAAAAAATCCAAGAAAGGGCGGACCCAACCCATAGAACAAAGGACAAAGAAAATATGGACAATATCAGGACAACCATTCCAAGCCATAAGAAAAGAAGGACACTAGAAAGACAAAGACAGATACTGGGAAGTGGTGCGACTTCCATAAGATCCCTTGGCATAACACTGTTGACTGCCACTCAAAGCAATTGCTGGTGGCCAAAGTGAAAGCCTCTGAATCAAATGTGGGTTTTGACTCTAAGTCAGAAGAAGAAAGGGAAAGACAGATCATTGATGTGGAACCCAGTGCCACCATTTTTACCACCAAGATCCAACCTAGTGAACTAGCCGAGCTAGAAGAAGGAGAGTGGCTCTTCCATTCACATATGTGGGTAAAAGGCACCCCGCTGCACTTCATCATTGATATCTATATGACATTCTCATTTACAACAAGACTTGGGCTGAACTCTTGTAGGATATTCAACACCCTGTGGCAGAACAAGCTATAGGCCAACCTGGAAAAATGCTCCTTTAGCATGGACAGGGTCCATTACCTGGGCTACATCATTGATCAACATGGCGTACATGTGGATCCAACAATATCCAAGTCTTCCATGACTGGCCATCCCCAACCACACTCATTGAACTTTAAAGCTTCTTAGGCCTTGCCAATTTCGACCATAGGTTCATGTTGGGATTATCCCATATTGCATGGGCCCTCAGCCAAATAACCAGGGGTGGTGGTAAGATGAAATTTTAGTGGGGACGGTCCCAACAAAAAGCGTCTGATGATTTGAAGCAACGATTATTCTCAACCCCATTACTTTAACTACCAGACCTGCAACAACCCTTTGATATCGAGATAGATGCTTTAGAATATGTTGTGGGATTTGTTCTCACTCAGCATGGACACCTCGTGGCCTATCATAGTGAGACACTATCAGATGATTTCTGTAAGTACCCTAATTATGACAAATAAATGTACTCCATTGTGAAATATTTCCACTAGTGGATACATTACATTATTGGGAAGGAGACAATCATCCACACTGATCATAAGCCACTGCAGTTCTTGCAGACACAAGGAAAATTGCAGAATGATCGCCATCAAAAGTGGTCCATATACTTCCAACAATTCCACCTCAACATTAAGTATAAAATAGGAAGCACCAACCACATTGATGACTACCTCAACAAGCCACCAGTCGCGACACTCACCATGGTGCTAGACTCTTGTGGCCATGAGACCTCTGGATGGCCCCAACTTTATGAGACAGACCCAAACTTCTCCACCACCTGCCAAAAGTTGGGTGCAAATACAATTGTCGATAATTTACATCTTCAGGATGGGTTATTGTGTCATCTAGGACATATCTGTGTTCGATCAAGAAAGTGAGCAAAGCTGATCTGGGAAACCCACTACAATCATGTGGTAGGACACTTCAACATCAAAAAGATAGTGGCAATGCTACAAAAACATTTCTACTAGCCGAAACTTCGACAGGAGCTCAACAAGTATATCAAGTCCTGCACTGCCTATGCTATTGCCAAACCGACCACTAAGAAATAGGGCTTGTACACCCCTATTTATACTCCTAGAAGGCCATGGGAATCCATCTCAATGGACTACATGTCGGGCCTCCCATCCACCAAGCGGGGAAATGACTTTGTTTTTGTGGTTGTTGATCGCTTTTCTAATATGGTGATTCTGGTTGCCTGCAAGAAGAGCATCACAACAGAGGCCACTGCCAAGATCTTCTTTGAATGAGTCTGGGTACATTTTGGAATCCCACAAACTATTGTCTCATATCAGGACAGTCATTTTATCAGCACATTTTAGTCCAGCCTCTGGTCACTGTTGGACACCAAGCTCACCAAATCAACAACCTTCCAGCCCCAAATAGATGGCCAAACTGAGGCTATAAATCAAATGGTTGTGCATATCCTTAGCATGTATAATTCCAAGAATCCTTGCACATGGGATGATATCCTTCCCTATGTCCAACATAGCTACAACCGAGCCCTACATAGCTCAACCGGTTGGGATTCGAACCATTGGGTCCCATAGATGTTGCACTTACCCTTGCGATCACCTCAACTGACTCATCTCCTACTCCAACTGAAGCTGACAAAGCCACCCAATTCATTGAGCAGATCCAGCACATCTTCCAACAGGTTAAATATATCCTACAGAAGTTCAATGATAAGTACAAGCAGTGCCATGATCAACATCGGATGCCACATAAGTTTCAGAAGGGCGAAAAAGTTTGGTTGCACTTGCAGAAAGAATGCCTTAAAGGACCCCATCGGAAGAATTTCCCACTCCATTATGGGTCATACACTATCAACAAGGCCATGGGAGATAATTATTTTGAGCTCAATAATCCTCCTTTCCTTGGCCTGCACCCAGTGTTCAACGTCGATCTCCTTCGCCCTTATTTCCCACCATTATTAGACACCTTAGAAGTAGAAAAACAACTGAAACCAACAGAGTTAAGCCCCAACTGCATACAATAGGAATATAGTGATCATATTTTGGACACACATATCAAGGGCACTCGACCACAAAGGATCCAACTTTATCGAGTCATTAAATCAGGGTAGCTCCTGCACCAAGGAAAGTGGCTCACCTGGGGCGAAATTCAACAGAAATTTCCTCATCTGATGGGGAAAATCAATGCAATGGATACCATTGCTTCCTAAGGAGGGAGGATTAATCCATGTGAATATCGGTGGCCACCCACCTTTTCCAACTGGCGCAAAACAATTTTCTAGTAGTTTTGGTAATTTACTATTTTTAGCAGTTTTTAACTTCCGAGGCCATTTTGAGGGCCTAAATGAAGTTTTTTTGGGATCGAGCTTCTCATTGATAGCCAAAGGCTCTTATTGAGCCCCCTAAATGAATCTCCACGACGATAACTTTCCAATGAGCTATCGTGCGCCTAAAACAAAGATCGTATGCAAAAGTTATTACCCCAGGAAGTTGATGTACTAACTTACCCAAACGGGGCCCACATGAAGTTGATAGAGTGACAACAAGGAGGTATCTTGGTGTCTCTCCTTTTAAACTTGTGTATGGAGTTGAGGCCATTTTTCCTTCTCATCTTTCCTTTCCAGTGGAAAGATTCTTCCAAGACTACCAAGGGGAACCTGATGATATGATCATAAGGATACAACAACTAGTAGAAGTGCAATAGACTAGAGAACAATTACTAGGCAAAGTACATGACCATCAACAAAAGATCAAGTAGGCCTTTGACAGGAAGGTAAGTAAAGAATATTTCTAGCTGGGATATCTAGTACTCAAATGGGATGCACCAAAGAAGGACAAAGGAAAGAATGGTAAATTCAAAGCCTTTTGGATTGGGTCATTCAAAATCTCTGAAGTGTTTTCAAATAATACTTACAGGTTGTAGAATTTGGAGGATGTTGAAGTTTTCTATGGCTCTGTAAACGGGCATTTTCCCAAAAAGTTCTTTGTTTGAGCCATGAGTGTTTTTCATACTATTGTAAATATCATTCTTCTTTTTGTTTTAATAATTGACTCCATAACCCAATGGTAAGGCACTAAAGCTACTAAAGTTCTTAGAGCCTCGCAGGGAGTTCTCTATCCCCCATGGAGCCTATGTTAGCACAATTTCTTGATAAAATGGTGTTGCTTCCTTAGGAAATAATCCCTTGGTGATGAAATGAGGGAAAGGGGTCATTTCAAAACCCACATTATTATTTTATCTTAATTTCTTGGGATATTTTATGCTTTGGCGCGTTGCAGCTAAAGGGCATGCTCATATCTACAACTGAGAGAGAAGAGCTCAGATCTACGATCGACATATGATATCGGACCCCTCCGACCTTTCTACCTTTAATGTGGGGGGTCCAAGTTGGTGTTTTTATGGTGAGAGCCCCCCACTATCGTGTCACCCCCCCATGCTTTACCTCTTACCACCTACCCGCCCCCCTTTGAGATAACCACCAGACTGCTTTCCCATACCACCCGTGCTCCCACTGAAATATGTCCTCCACTCACCCGACCACATGCCTATCTCTCCACCACTATAATTTCTCCCCCTATCACCTCCTAATATATGTCATCCACTCACACTCCATGTCACCTCTGCTATTGTCATGTACCCCCTGACCTATCACTCCACTTTGCCACCACATCCTCTCCCCTTGCCATATTGGCATCACACCTTTACACTTCATCCCCATAGTACTCATGCTCACATAGTATTTCTCACCATTCTCCAATCGTGTCCTTCCACATGGCCACCATTCACTCATTGTATCCTACGCGTTCGTGCCAAGCACCTCACCAAGTCATCATCACCAACATCCATTTCCACCTGCTAGTGTTCCCTGCAAATCCTAACAAAGATACATGTGTCAGGTTGACTCAGGACCATCCCGATCCTGATGTGGGTAGTTAATGAAAGTGATGGAAGTGGTTAAAAACTTGTTTCACCACATAAATGGAAAGCCAGAAAGGACTGGTAGATCTATGATCACATCCGGCAGAGAACTTTATGCGCAATATGACAAAGAAGGTTCCAACGAAAGAGCTTGCATTTGACATAAGACTACATGCACAGTCTGTAGAGAAGACACAGAAGTCAAGACTTGAATGCATGACTTGATCGCTCCTCTGGTGGTGGTTGTAGTTAACCTAGGTATAAGTATGTATTTTTGATATTTTGTTAAGGTTGATGGTTGAGCAAGGCTCCCGTATTGTAAACTTTTGATGAAGCATACTGGTTCTCTGTTTATGTAACTTGATTTGAGACTTCTTGATCAATCTAAGTCAGTTTATTTTCACTTCTCTATAAATAGCTATGCTAAGACACTCGGGCATGGAGGATCCAACCGAGGGTCATTATGTTGTTGTAATGAAGGTTTGATTGTAGTGGTATCGTGACCATTTTTATTCATCTTTCTTCTTCATCTTATTTTCCTCTGATACTAAAGTGTCAATGATTGAAGGATTCACATGGATTTTTATCGTTGTATTGTGATGGATGTTTGATTATAGTGTTTTTATGGTTTTCTTCAGTTTCTTGAAACTTTGAATCTAAGAGGATCTTGTGTTTGAATTTTTTCCTCCTTAGGATGCTTGAAGACCTGATGTCCATAGCATACCTCTACACTTTCCTCACCAAAGTATTCCTTCTACTCACCTTTACTACAACTTACTGACTGAAGTTGATCAAGACCTCAATTTCATGTGCGTGCTAGTCCAGTTTCATGAGTTAAAATGATATTGTCTTGAGTATTACCCATTTGACCTCTTTAAAACCAATTCATAGTGACATATAACATGATGGGTATTGGTCTTACCTTCAATGCAATCTGAAGGTGACTTCTAGTGCTAACATACCCTGTTCATAATATCTTCATGGAAAACGTTATTGACGATACCAACCAAGGAACCCCTTCACAAGGGGATTTTGATGCTTTTCCTTTCTTCGAAAACATTGGTATCCCTTTGATGGCCACTGTGTACATTCCTGGGTTGAATGTGGGACTACCGATTTGGTTGGGTACCATTCCAAATGTTCTAAATTCTCTTGACGCTTCTCAGTTAAGAACCTTATTTCATGGGCATCATGGTGATGCTCCTTCGTCAACAAATTCTTCTCGTCCTCCTTTTTCCGTCTCTAGTGACAGTATAACGACTAGTAATCAGAATTCTAAATGAAATTGAAAGAGGAAGAATAGGGAGAATAAATCACCAACCTATGCGAATCATATTGGAGATAGGTCATCAACCTATGCAAGTCATGTTGAATACCTGCACCCAACATCTATTATTCATGTTGGGGGTAAGTACCTAACCTCTGCAAGTCATGCTGGGGAAAAAGTCCAGTCATTGCTATTCATACTGATGTTAGGTCTATATCCTTTGCGAGTCATGTTATCGACCAATCACCAACATCTACAAATCACGTTGGAGATGTGAAAACAACCAATGAAAGTCATGCTAGGAGCACAAACCTATTTCCTACGAGTCATACTAGGGTTCAACAACCAAAATCTGCTAGTCATGTTGGATATTTTTCAACAACCTCTGCGAATCATGTTGAGGAAAAGAAACCAACCACTTCTAGTCATGTCCGGGGCATTGATTCTATTTAGAAAACTAGATGTATTGGATGTAATCCTAAGTTCCCTTGTAATATTTGCAAGGGAGATCACCTTACTCATTTATTCACTGGCCTTCTAGAGGCATGAAGATTATGGTTCCTGTCTGCAAGCTCTTCTGATTCTGAGTCTTCTTAGGTTTCCTCACAGTCTATTCATCCTTTGGTTGATGAAGTGGTCATGCTGATGCAATCTTCGGCCAACCCCACTCTTCTTTTGGGGGGTGATGTGCCTTCAGACCATGTTGTATTGTAGCCTATTCAGCCTTTGGTTGATGAAGTGGTCATGTCGATGCAATATTTTATCGACCCCACTCATTGTTTGGGGGGTGATGTGCCTTCAAACCATGTTTTCTTGCAGTCTATTCAACCAATGGTTGAGGAAGTGGTTATGTCGATGAAATATTCAGTCAATCCCACTCTTCTCTTGGGGAGTTTTGATTCTACCAAAGTGGTCACGCCTATGCAATATTTGGTTGATCCCACTCTTCTCTTGGAGAGTGTCAATTCTACCAAAATGGTCATGCCGATACAATATTTGGATGATTCCACTCTTCTTATGGGGAGTGATGTGTCTACCGACTATGCTTTTAGCATTTCCTATTCACTACTTTTAGAACAAGGGGGTATTCCACTCACTTCGAGCACAACCCCTCCAAGTCCTAAGATGGTTTCCTTTGATTGGAATGACATTGTTGAGCCTCATATTCCTTCTTCTACACCCTTTCAAATAAGGGTTGAAGTTAATTCAAAAACAAATTACCAATGTATTGTGGATGAAGGAGCCTCCACAAGTATTTTATCCTCCTCATCTAGGTTGGGTTCTCCCGATCTTGTGTTTGATTTGCATGAGTTGAAGGATTTTGACAGACATCCTAGTAAATATTTGGGGATTCTTCCTCAGTTTCCTATCTCATTAGGTGGGAATATTTTCCTTGTCGATGTTATACTAGTGCAAGGCCCGTTAGATTTCAATATGCTTCTCGGGCATGATTATGTATATGCTATGAACGTTGTGGTGTCTACACTCTTTCAGGTGATGCATTTCCCTCACAATGGAAGCATTGTCACTATCGACCAACTGGAATATGATAATCACCATCCTAATTCACTATTAGTTCAGGGTGCCCCTTTATATGTTCGTAGTGTTCATGATCCAAAATCGGATCCAGAAGCCTAACAGGGCTTGAAAAATGCTCAAAAATGAAAGTGCTCAGAATCTGACGAAACCAATGCCATTGCGTCCGTCTCGTCTTCGTAATTCCAACGGTATATTTACTTTGTCAAGTGGGCTTCGTATGCGAAAGTTATCACATTCTGATCGGAAGCCCAAACAGGTAAAAAGTCAAAGGTCAACTGGTCAAAAATTCAACGCTGATGTCAACATATTGACTGTGTAGGAGATGACATGGCACTCTCTGGCTGATGGTGACTGGGTAGGTTCACTGACAGGGCAGACATGTGGCAGGCAACTGGACCAGTCAATATTTGACAACTGGCATTAATCCGTCGAATGGGGAGATGCCACGTGGCCCAGTCATGGGCAACCACGTAGCACCCAGTCATCAATTGAAGTGGCATGTTTCAAAAAAAATGTTTTGGGGTCCATGGGTTTTGAACCCACGACCACCACCAGGCCCAACACTTTAGGAAATGGTCCTTTACCAATGCGCTATGTTATTTCTTATTTAAATGAACCACTTTATATTTATTTAAAGTGTAATTGTTGTAATATGGCCGAAAGGGGCTGGGGCTTAGCCCTAGCCATTGGTTCATTTGAAATGCATATGACCTTAAATTAGGGCGCACGCCTAGGGAGAAGGGGCTAGGCCCAATTTATAACTATAAAGTGGGTTTTATAACTACTTTTTGGGTTTTAATTATTGTTAAGCCTATTTTTAATGTATTTTCTCCATTTTTGGGAGTTATTGGGCATTTATGGAGCCTAAATTTTAGGAGGAAGTTGGAGATGAGTAACCAACTTCCCAGCTATATAACCCAGGCCTGTTTGAGGCCATAGGGGACATTCAGAGCAGATTTATGCTGAGGAGAAGCCAAGCCAAAGCCATTTTGAGGCAGAGAAGCTTTTGAGGAGGAGACGCTGTCGGATCATTTCTGGAAGCTCCAGATGTCCGTTTTGCGTGCCATTTTCTTTGCATGGTTCTATACATCTGGAAGAACATGATCAGATCAGTCTTGTAGCCATTTGGAATTGCAACGATGTACTTTTGAGCTTTTGAGCAGAAATAAAGAAGCCTCTCCTACAGAGAAAAAGGCCCGGAGACGTAGGCAAAATTGTGCCGAACTCCGTTATCAATCTACGTGTTATGGTTTGTTGTCTATTATTTCATTTCAGATATGCATATGTGTATATGGCTGTCATGATTCCTCTTCTTTCCTCATTCTTTCACCAAGTTTCTCAAATGGTTAATTAACACATGCAAAATTAAAACTCAACCATAAGTCATTAAAAGATCCTACGTATCAAGTGGTATCAGAGCTAGTTGACTGTTGTTGGGTATTCTACCCTACGGACTAATAAGCTAGGGCTCTAAGCTCATATGCAGATCATGACCCTCAAGACTTAACTTTTAACCTTCTACCCGAATCTAAAACCCCTTTTTTCACATGCACACAAGGGAAGAATGAAC
>ML776968.1:1572643-1620935 GCA_009831015.1 Picea engelmannii | reverse complement strand
CAATGTTTTCTACATGGATGATAATAGCTTCAGTAAGATGTAACAGGGTTCAAATGGCTAACAATATACTGTCAGTTGTCATGATTGTGTTACAGTTGATCTTGATGAGACAAGTGCACAGGACAGAGTTCAGAGATAGAGAGAAAGCTGGGTGGCCTATCCCGAGCTTGTTGACTGGTCAATAACCTTTTGGGGACCAAAAGGTCTTATTGTGGGGAGGTGTGATCTGAAATCGGATCCAGAAGCCTGATAGGGCTTGAAAAATGCTCAAAAATGAAAGTGCTTAGAATCTGACAAAACCAATGCCATTGCGTCTGTCTTGTCTTCCTGATTTTGGTGGTATATTTACTTTGTCAAATGGGCTCCATATGCGAAAGTTATCGCATTCTGATCGGAAGCCTAAACAGGTAAAAAGTCAAAGGTCAACTGGTCAAAAAGTCAACGCTGATGTCAGCATGCTGACTGTGCAGGAGATGATGTGGCACTCTCTGGATGATGGTGACTGGGCAGGTTCGCTGACAGGGCAGACATGTGACAGGAAACTGGACCAGTCAATATTTGACAAGTGGCATTAATCCGTCGAATGGGGAGATGCCACGTGGCCCAGTCATGGGCAGCCACGTGGCACCCAGTCATTAGTTGAAGTGGCATGTTTCAAAAAAAATGTTTTGGGGTCCATGGGTTTTGAACTCATGACCACCACCAGGCCCAACACTTTAGATAATGGTCCTTTACCAATGCGCCATGTTATTTCTTATTTAAATGAACCACTTTATATTTATTTAAAGTGTAATTTTTGTAATATGGCCGAAAGGGGCTGGGGCTTAGCCCCAACCATTGGTTCATTTGAAATGCATATGACCTTAAATTAGGGCGTGCTCCTAGGGAGAAGGGGCTAGGCCCAATTTATAACTATAAAGTGGGTTTTATAACTACTTTTTGGGTTTTAATTATTGTTAAGCCTATTTTTAATGTATTTTCTCCATTTTTGGGAGTTATTGGGCATTTATGGAGCCTAAATTTTAGGAGGAAGTTGGAGATGAGTAACCAACTTCCCAGCTATATAACCTAGGCCTGTTTGAGGCCATAGGGGGCATTCAGAGCAGAGTTATGCTGAGGAGAAGCCAAGCCAAAGCCATTTTGAGGTAGAGAAGCTTTTGAGGAGGAGACGCTGTTGGATCATTTCTGGAAGCTCCGGACGTCCGTTTTGCATGCCATTTTCTTTGCATGGTTCTAGAGATCTGGAAGAACATGACCAGATTAGTCTTGTAGCCATTTGGCATTGTAGTGATGTACTTTTGAGCTTTTGAACAGAAATAAAGAAGCCTCTCCCATAGAGAAAAAGGCTCGGAGACATAGGCAAAATTGTGTCGAACTCCATTATCAGTCTGCGTGTTATGGTTTGCTGTCTATTATTTCATTTCAGATATGCATATGTGTATATGGCTGTCATGATTCCTCTTCTTTCCTCATTCTTTCACCAAGTTTCTCAAATGGTTAATTAACACATGCAAAATTAAAACTCAACCATAAGTCATTAAAAGATCCGACGGATCAGTTCATGTAGAATATACCCTGCTATGCATAAATTATGTAGCATCTTATACTCAATGTTCAATTTATCCTGAGAAGGAACTTGTTCACTCATGTTTTCCTTCCGGAGAATTGGTCTCATAAATTGATCCATTGGTTTATCCAATGGGGGCATGGCATCCCTTGCTTCCCTCTCTTGGTCTAGGTGATCTCGAGTTTCCTTTTGAGTTTGATCTCATTGTTTGTAGATCATCAAGACCCCATGCTTGTGATTCTTCATTGATAGACTCTACCATTCCTAGCCAGAACCTTCATTGTCATATCGAATATGATCAGTTTTCTTCACCTTTTGGGACTGTCGACCCTCCTCATTCACGTGATTTCTGGGATTTTGAATTGCCTTTGGATGAGGTTATCCTTGAATCCATGACTACAGTTTCTATACTGTGGGAAGAATTACACCATGGTTTGTGTTTTCTTCCCCTTTGTGAGACTTTCTAGGTTGACTATCAAAGAGACTCTTGGTTAGATCCTAGCAGCGGGCTCTACCTAAACTACTACCATGCATGAGGCATAAGGCTGCACAGTACCTTACACATAATGTACAGTCCAGGTTTGTTTTTTTCAATTTTTTTGTTCAGTAGCACCTCATATTTTCCAAAGTTTCTATCTATATTGGATCTATTAACTTTTGGATGAGTGTTATTGGCCTTTTATGCAGGATCTTGGAGACACTTTTTCTTTGAATTTTGTTCATTGTATTGATCTATTTTGATAGGTATTGACTTCGAAATTGGCATATAGGTTAGGTTTTTCCCTACTTTCACTTTTGAATTATTTGTTTCCTGGTTCATTTTTCCTTAGGATCGACCCCACTGAATTGTGACACTAACCTTTCTTGTTGATAAGTGTGTTGTGCTTTATGTGGTAGAGCCTTCCTTCCATGGGAATCTGAGTTAGAACCTTGTTTTCCATTTGGTTCCCATGCCAAAGTACTTCATAGGATTGGGAGTCCTTGTTAGTCCTGCCATGACTACATATTGAAGCCTCATTTTTCTCTCTAATCATCATTCTTGGCCTTACCCATGGGAATCCCTAATGAGCATGGTTTGTGGTTTGTTGTCTTTCAAGCTAGCTTAAATTTTGAAATAAACATCCAACAAGATTGTATTTATTCTTTTTCACCTCGTTTGGATTACTTGAGAAAATCAACCCCCTTGGAGTCTTCTTTAGTCCCTTTTCATACTCTCTAAAATTGAAAATATTGTCAAGCGATCTTGTTTCCCTTTGTGCTCACCAAACTCAAATTTGAAGGCACATCTATCCGGTGGTAGCTTACCCCTTTTTCAGTCTAGATGGCTAATTTTATGAATAAATGTATGCTCTAGGAACTTTAGTTTGCTAGAAGAGTATTCTCACATGTAAGTTTAACCCTTTTTCGGGGCTGATGGACTAAATTTTCGAAAACGGAACATTCTCCTTGGTTTTGGTTTATCTATTTTTTGGGCCTTGGATATTACTTATGAAAAAGGAACCCCCCTATATTCCATTGTTAATCTCTTTTCAGACTCCCTAAATATGAAAATATCACCGAGTGACCTTGTTCCTTCACACTTGTTAAATTAGTACAGAAGAACATCTACTTCGCATGATTTTAACCCTTTTTCCAGCTAGTAGATTATTCTAGAAAACGATATGTCTTAGGAGATTCATCTCGCCGAGAGAGTTTTCCTTAGTTATATTTTATAATTTTTCTGGCTAGGGAGACTAAACCTAGAAAAAGGGTATGAGTCCATAGTTAAGCTCTTTTCAGACTCCTTAAAATTGAAAATATCTCTAAGTGATCTTATCTCAATGAAACTCGTTAAAATGGTATTGAAGAGATGTCTTTTTGATATAAGTTTAACCCTTTTTCGAATTGACTAGACTAATTGCGAAAAAAGAACTCCCTGGAGTCTTCTTTATCATTTTTTAGACTCTCTAAACGTGAAAAAAACACTGAGCTTACCTTCTCTAGGCTAGTAAAAATTCGCATGGAAGGAGTTTTGTTGTGTCAGGCTTAATCGCATTGCGGGTCTCATATTTTCATATTTGGCCTAATTCCAGATCCATGTTTCGCTCAAGTAAACCTTTAAATCATTCCTTATATGCAAGCCTTGCAACACTTTTTTCCTTTGTGATTTGACAAAATTACCATGGAGGAATTTTCCTCGAGTGTCCTTATCCTGCACATGTCTCCTTTCCCTAAGCATCAGTATGTTCCATGTGCTTGGAACCAATTTGCTTGCTCATGACACTCCTTCCTCCTTTATAACTGAGAATTCTTTTATTCTTTTTCAAGCTCATTAAAACTTTGAAAAAGACAAAAAAATCAAATATTCCAAAAAGAGGGGACGAGAAATATACATTCTTTTTTCGGAAACAAGATAGCTGCCCTTGGGAAAAGCACATCCTTCCATTTATTTGCCAAGCATTGGGATTTAGTATGACCTTAGGAATTTGTTCTCACTACATAGATTTGTGTCCTCTTCCATTTGGTTACTCTTCCAAACATATGGAGAGTTTGTGATGCCTCCTGCATCACAAACTTATGTCAATATTATGCTTCCTGAGTCTGATCATCTTTTGTTTTTTTATCCAAGGGAAGTTTTATCCAACTTGAGTCAGTCTTTCTATAGTTTATCTCTTTACTTCCATGAGTCGGCCATCCCATGAGTCCTTTCAAGTTCATATTCAAAATCGATGAATTTCTCTACCTGATCATCGAGATCCTCCAGTATTTTCCCGACGGCATGTCAAAGACCTTAGGGTAGTGAGTCTTACACTCCCATTATACTCCTACCTGATTTTTGAAGATCTTGAAGTTGTTGCTCCAGCTATGAAATCCTCACCTCCAGCCACAAGCATTGATGCTTCTTGAAGATGCATATTATATTGTACTTGAATATCATCGATTGATTTTTCGATGTAGATCCATAGTGTATTTCTCATGGCTACACTTTATATATTTATATGAAATGGATTTGTAGTGTATTTGATTGGAATCCATGATTAGTTCATCCCAAGCATGGGTATGCCTGCCTTGGAGAGATTATTGTTGTTTTGTAGATGACACCTCCCAAACTTTGGTCCCGTACTCACTCGACTTCGTGCATTCCCACTGGTAAATATATTGTAATGTATTTAGGCCATCAATTTCTCTTCTGACCTCACACATTAGGGGGAATCTATTATATCCCTAAAATTCCCTACTTATGCATACATGGAATTGGCCTTTCTACTTGCACAATTTTTCAAATTGTTGTTGAGGTACTCTCTTTAAAAGACCATATTTTGGAGCATGTACGCACCCTGCTGCACTACTGTCTGTGTACATATGTTATCTACATGTTATACATCCCACGTATATACACTAGCTGCATACTAAAAAACCCCCATTTATATCCAAATGTTGCAAAATATAAAAAGTTGTAAGGAATTCGACGAAGTTAACGAGCTATTGGAGGTTTCCTAGCCAATTCACTTGTTGTAAGTTGTCCCCAAACCGAATAACTATCCCTTTTTCATATAAAATGATGTCTTAGGGTCCCATTCCAACATCAATCATTAGAACAGAGAAACTCTAATAAAATCCCTTCCCCTTCTTGCCCAATTATTTGTAGTCCTTTATGAGTTTTTTCCTCAACATTCCCTCTCTAGCCCTTTCTCCTATACAATCCCTTCCCTTTCCCTAAAGTGATCAACTGATTGTGAGACAAAGCATTGGGATGGTGCACTTGGAGAAACATTAAGGGGATCTCGGACTAGTTTCGTGAAGCGTCGTCCTACAAAGGTTGTGATTTTTGATCTTTGGATTTGAATAAATGAATATTTTTCTTGTCCCAAATGATATATTTATGTTTTTCATTTGATTTATGCATAATGGTTTATATCTTACCCTAATCTAGATGAGTAGAGATAGAGTATTTGTAGCATTATTTTCCTAAGTTTTGATGCAGGTCAACTTTGGGAGGAGACCAGCATCTGGGGAAGCTACAAAGATGGAGGAGGTCTACATCGAACGTTAGGACAAAATATACTACTTATGACCTACTTTCCTATCTCTTTTTTTTCATCTATTTAGAGTGTTTGGGTTAGTTTAGGAATTAGATTGTCTTTTAAGGGAGATCATATATGTTCCTGTACTTTGACCCTGGTATAGTAATAGGGGGATTTTCCCCGCTAGAAATACCGCATCACTATTGATTCATGGAGCACAAAGTGCATGGTTGATTAGTAGTTTAAGTAACCGTGCGATGGTAGCTTTGAATAGTGTGAGTGTGACCTCTCAAGGAATCCAAAATCTATATTTGGTGTTATTCAGTTCTATAAGTGTTGCTACATGAGAAATGTTGATGATACAATAGTTAGGACACCATGGATTTGTGTTAGTACAAAGTTAGCAAAGAATGCTGACAACTCAATTGAATGATTCATCTCTATGGTTTACCATATTCCACAACAAAGGTGATGAGGATGTAGAGTATCATAAGTTCCTATATGATTCCATTTTGAATGTGCAAAGAACCCTACATGCTACATCACTAGTGGAATTCCAAACAATGCTACAAGGAATAACATTGGTATTGTACATGAAGTGTAATAAAAAGGCTCCCATGTTTCATGGTGTGACTTTGGTTAATCTAAAAGAAGATTTTGTGAAGAAGTTTTAGAAGACAAGGTTAGAGTACCATCATGTTGTAGAATTAAGGAGATTAAGAAAAAAGTGGGTGAGACCATTTGGGAAGCATTGTTTCAAGACTTAATGAGTCTAATGAGCTATAATATTTAGGAAGTAAAACATAAAGAATGGTTCGTTGGTGGCTTGTCACCCCATATGAACACACCATTGCTACAACAATATATATTGATACAATAATAATCTTTTGAATATGTTAAGTATATGGATTCTATAGGTTTATTGGTTAAAGCCTTAGTTTCTAGGTGTTGGCAAATAATTGATCAGACCAGGGTCCTTCTCAGGTTACCAAAAAAAGGTACTGAAATAGTCTAGAGTGATAGAATTTTCATCTTCCTTGAAGGGAATAAGTCTCACTCGAAGCGCAACCAAGACGAGGAAGATAGGGAAGGGTAATAAGAATACTTAGACAAATCCATACAATCTCAAGATCACTGCTAGTCCTATGCAAGATAGATTAAACCCAAAACTGTCTGAACATTCCTAACCCAGATTAAAGAAAATAGAGTTTCATTTCATTCATAAAGAAGCTATATCCAATTAAGTATATCTGAAATAAATATAATATGAAGAAACATTCAAGATAATCTGAAGCTAAACAAACACAATAGTTTCAAAATTTGGGTCTCTCTTTATGTTAGCATCATATGGTTCTTCTCAATTACATGATTCAACTAAGTTACAGACACAACTCGGTCATGCCAAAGATAATAAAAAAACTCTATACCACTGAGAGACAAGGTTATCCAAAACTCTTTCTCTTTCAACATTACAACAAGTCATGAATCTATTATAGCCTTGGTCTGGTTCCAAACACAGACTCTATAACTCTAGATAACATTTACCCAAAAATGGAAAATAACAAAAAAGAACTCGAACCAATTACAAAAAACCATTTGAACCCTTTACAATCATATTCATCTCATATATATAATCCAATTGGGATCTTCTAGTTTGAGACTTTGAATGCTTTCTTTTCTTGTTCTTGTTGTAACTTCTTTCTTCATGCTGGTGTTGCACTATCCTTCCAACCGTTTTCATTTTCTTTCTTCATTCCACTGTCTAGATCCTCTGTGACTTTCACAACTTCTTTTTACCAAAATTGGGACTGTACCATTCCTTGTGCAAATTATATAAAAAACATGAAGGGCCCAATAGTCTCCGACCACAATCCTTGACTTGTCCTAAAGTCAAATCCTTGGTTCTTCTGTGGTCTTTGGATTAGCCTGTTGCTTTCATTTATCTTCTATCTCTACTTTGCTTCCATTTTCTGTTTGACTTCTTTCCTTTTCTACTTCTTCAAATGAAAGGCCCAACTCTAGGACCAATTCTAGGGCTCTCTTCCTTACTCCTTGGAAATTGACGACTTTGTCCTGCCACTTTCTGGAAAGGAGTGAAGCTTCAGCCATGAACTGTTGTGTCGCGTCTGTAATGCATTCCTTAGGATTGGATGTGACTAGAGAATTCCACTCTGAGTTGGCTGGAGAATCTACTTGATGCATCTATAGATAGATTTTCTGAATGATAGGTCAAAACTCCTGTAGCTCTTTCTTATCTACTGACTCTACTTTGAATAAGGAATTTATCTTATTGTCTACTTGTTGAATCTTTTCAAATTTTTCTTGTTGCTCCAACAGATCTAGGGTGATGGAAACTTCTTTGTTGAGAAATTGGATCTTCGTGCGCAAGTCCTCCAGATTTTGGTTGCACCTTGAAATAATACATATGCAGTTGCTAACTTCTCGAAAGATCTTTATGCATTCTGCAGTTTTTTTTTGTAAGTTTTCTCTTTCTTTATTCCCTTCAAGAACAATTCTCTCCATTTTCTCTTGAAGCTTCTGGGGTTGTTGTTTTGCTTCACGCTGACTCTCCCAAAAATGTTCTTCAAGGTTCTCTATGCGAATGGAAAACTCTGACCATGCTACCTGGAGTATCTTGATCTGCTGCACAGGATCACCTACTGCACTGAATCGAGCATTTGTGGTGTTTTCCTTTAGATCATTGGTAAGGGTTATGCAAGATTCTCCTGGACCTTTTCCAGTTTTTTCTCTGCCTGGATGTTTGCATACTCCTTCTACATCAAGCGTGCTTGTGTGAGGAGTTATTCCTCCTTTAAAAACTCTTCTTCCTTCTAGGCCTACTGGAGCCTCTTCTCCATTTGATCAGTTGAGGCTCTGATCATCTGTACTAGGTGTGTTGTCATCCATTGAGTGAGGTCATCAGAAGAAGTAGTGGCCTCCCTAGGTACTCGAACCTACAGTGGGATTCCACTAGCCATTGAGTGTTCTGAAGGTGTATCCACATCTTCCTCCCCAATAGACTAACCTTGTGTCTATTGCACAAGTCTCATCCTCACCACTGATGGAAGGAATGGGAGCATATTTGTTTTCTCCAGGCAGAGCTACACCAGCTTTGTGCATTGTTCTAGGTTTTGGAGTACTATATCCAGTTTCTCTTGTAATGATGTTGCACTCTATCCTGATGTAGTTTTAAGTTCTTTCTGAACCTCTTGTACTTATGCCTCTTTCTGGAACATGGTTTTTGTGGTTCCTCTTCTGTGGATGGCACTCTCAACATTGACTATTGAGAGAGGGTGTTGAGTGCTTGGGGCTTGTGGTATCAGAACAATTTGACTCTATGTTGAAGGCAAAGTGTCTTGAATAGGTACAAATGGAAAATGTAACTAGCTTGGGACTTTAGGGGTCATACCAGTGAGTTATAGTACATGCTCAGGTAGGTTAGGGGGATCCAACTACACGGGCTCTGGTACAATGGTTTGGGGTTGGATGGTCGTTTCTTGTGATGGACATGGGCATTGTGGGGGTCATGGGTGTTGTTCGATGATTATGGTGGTGGATGTAGTGGTATCTATTTCGGGGTCATCATGGATGTCAATCACCATTTGGGCCGCTCGAGTGCCTGCTTGAGTATGAGGTATGGTCGATGAGATTGGTTGAGGATTCATAATATTCAGTGGGGAGAGCCCTATCCCAGGTTTATCAACTAAAGGATATCCAATGAAATAAGCTTTGAGGATGTCATTGAAATCTTTACCTGACAGTGTAGCCTGATCTGGATGTTGTGGGAATATGGGAAACATCCTCTTATTGCATTCCATAGGTTGCATCTCCTCTTCCTCTTCTAAGTTTGTATGCATCGAGACATATTTACTTTTCTCCTTTGGGCTAGAGCTCGGCCCTACTCCTACTTCCTGCTCCCTTTTATTCAGGAGCTCCGTAGATAGGAGGTAGTTCATTACAAACTTGTGTGGGTTACGTTTCATTCTTCACCATGACATCAATTCCTTTTCAAAGGCCTCCTTGTCTAGATAGAACGACATCATCTGGGAGTGGAAGTCTTTAGCGTTGACATGCCTGGGCCAAACAAATGTGTGGTGGCGATTCAACCCAAATGCAATGTTCCTCATGTTCAGGTTGAGAAACTCTTGTGGTATGCACAACCTATGAGTTGTGTCTAATAGCTGGTTGTACCACTTCAGGAATGTTGCATTGTTAAACGTTGTGTTCTCTTAGTCTGACTTTGAGTGCCAAGGCTCAAACATCTTTTCCAAGTGACCTTTATCTATAGGTGATAGTGGTCTTCCTGAGGGTGGAATTCACTTCAGCATAGAGAACACAATGAGAAAGTATCCATAGGTGAAGGTTCCACCCTTATCCTGAGCTTCCTCACACGCTACCGAGATTTATTCTAGTAGATAGATACACCAATTAAATATCGCTCCATTGGCACACAAATCCACCACTGAGAGGGAATCCAACGTGCACTCACCCTTGTAATAGGATTGCATAACCTTGATACTAATCACATAGCAGGTTGTCCTAGCTATCTCTATTAAAATAGGGTAAATCGTGGTTGTGCATCCCTATCTCTATGTATGAAATATTTCATACAACTTGGGTTCTCCATTTTTCTTCCCATGCTTACTGGGGGCTTGGAACGCTTTTGATACATCCTCAACTTTGAGGGATAGGCCCATGAGTTTATGTATATCCTCTGCATGAATCAAATATCGTTTATCAATCCATAAGATCCTTTCATGCATTCGGATGATAAGGAACTTGGTACACCACACAACCTCACTAGTAGTGTCGAAAACTGGCAAGTCTCAAAGATTCATCATGTTGGAGTTGAAGAGGTTGATAAACTCCAGCTTTGACATGAAATGCATCCCTCCCATTACATATGGAGCCAAATCCCATAACACATTAATGTTCATATGTGGGTACAATACCTTGTCTAACAGGTCGAGGTCGAGGAGCTTCACTTGCTCGACCTTTCCTTTGAGGTCACCCACGATCTCAACTCGGGGATAACGCGGCTCATTTGGAACTACTTCTTTGGAGACTAAAATCTAACTTCCTTTAGTTCTCAACATCGTTTCTCTAGACTACTAAAATACTTAGATCAACTGTAATGGGCTTCGAGGTCTATACTAAGGGTCCGATAATTTTGCAAGATCTATGATAGATCATAAATCTCAAAACATGAAATAGAAAACAATAAATATTACGTCGAGTTCATCAACCCTTATACTCAGGCCAGCTGGTAGGTTTTGTCATTACTCCAAAGGCCACTCATGATTAATACTATAGACACAAAGTTGAGATGAGTTGTCTGACGGGACTGTTAACAAGGTAAATCTATCGAGTGATTGTAACTTTTACTGAAGAAGTTGATAGGGACGTGGCCAGCCTCATGCCTTATCATTTGAATGGTTGAGAATCTCAGGGTGAATACCGATGGAATATTCACGTATCACGGATTTATGGCTTAACATAAGTTTGGACGGGTTATTGTAGTGATCATAAAGACTATGAATGGACAGGGTGCGTGTGGCACATGGACTGAGATTTAGTTCATATTCGATTTCCCTCCAAACACAATGGGGTACCCATCATATTTAATGACTACATTTAATGTACTCATGGATATTCTGATCTTGTTCTGCTAAGTAATAAATTCTACACCAAAGTAATGCTTAGACTGAAACAAAAATGAAATACATGTTGCGACGCAACAATGCACACTCCAAATTTATTAACTGAATTTAAATAAATTATAGAAATTCAAATCTAGCTACTATAAATGCTCCTTTGGATTGGAGAAACATTCCTTTATCTCATTCCTAAGAAATATATTGTTTTAGAAGAGTGCCATTCACCCATCCTGGTCAAAGTATACCATCCAGTTGCACTAGTCTGACTGCGCCAGAGTGTCAGATCTTTGCAACTACAAATGGGCCCAAACAATGCATGCGCAAATTGCCTAGATGTTTCTGGTATCGATTGTCATTACGTAGGACCTTATCTCCTTGCACATATGCTTTGGCCTTAATATGCCTGTCATGTCAGGCCTTCTACCTGGATTTCTGAACTTTTTGATGAAATTATGCTAAAAAATTGGTCTCATCAAGTTGCTACAACTCTATAACCCTTTGTGCAACTGATTCATCCTCTAATATAAGTGTCACTTGTGCAATGTAGAGACTAGGGGTAATGAATTCTGTAGGCACCACAACTTATTTCCCATAGACTATCTTAAATGGAGTATACTTGTGAAGTTTCTTCATGGTCATCCTGTAATCCCATAAAATTGTTGGGACTCTGTCATCCCAATCTTCCCTGTTTGCACAATAAACCTTCGTCAAACCTCTTTCCATAATTTTGTTAAATGCCTCCATTGTGCCATTGGCTTGTGGATGGTAGGGGTTTCTTTTATGAGGTTGGATTAGGAACTTTCTCGTAATATTTTCTATTGTACCACTAACAAAATGACCACCCTAGTCACTAGTTAGCCTCCTAGGACATCTAAACTGAGTGATAATGTTTTCAAAAATATACCTGGAAACAATATTAGTTGAGAAATCCTGAATTTTTTTTGCCTCAACCGATCGTGTTAGGTAATCGGTTGTGGTGATAATATACCTAACCTTTGAGTTCTTATCTGTGGGGTTGATCATTCCAATAAAATCAACCACCCACTTCTCAAATTCTTGCAGAGATTGAACTGGTTGAAGAGACAATTTGTCTTGTCGTGATGGCTTACCTACTCTCTGGAAGACGTCACAAGATCTATCATACTCCTTTTCATCTTTGAAGAGTGTGGCCCACCATAATCCAACTTGGAGGATTTTCTGCACATTTTCCTTCCCTCTTACATGGCCTCCAATAACTCCACTGTGGCACTCCCACAGGATGTCTTGTCTTTCATGGTCCAAAACACACCTCCTTAGGATACTATCTAGGCCCAACTTATACAATTTCCCTGTGATCAATTAATAGTCCGTTGCTTGAACCACCATATAGAATTTTTTATTTTCAGAGTACGTTTCTAGGTAGGCCCCTGTACTCATGAAAAATGCTATGTCTTCTAGGTATTCTGGTATAGCCTCAACTCGGAATAGGTCTACATCTGGGAGATGATCATTGATTGATCTTCCACTCTCCCTTGACTCCAATCTGGAAAAGTGATCGGGACTCACGTTTCATATTCCAGGTTTAATGATCACCTCAAATGAAAATTCTTGAAATAGTAACAACCATCAACAAATTCTTCCTTCCAAGACAGACTTGTTAACTAGATATTTAACGCATAATGATCAGTAAAAAAATTAAAATGAGAGCCTAACAAGTAATGTCTAAAAGTTTGTAGAGCATAAATCATATCCAAACCCCCCCTTTTTATGGTTGTATAGTTGTGTTCATCTTTCGATCGATTCCTGATAGTAAAATAGATGGGATGATTTATATTTCTATCTCCTGGATGTGCTAAGATGGCTCCCAGGGAAATACCTGATGCATCCACGTGCACATGAAATTCATTTTCCCAATTTGGAAATATAAAAATTGGCGTTGTGATGAGATTTTCCTTCAGGATGTCAGACGCTCGATCACACTTTGGTGTCCACAGGAACAACTCAGACTTATTTAGTGTATTTTCTAGGGGTGTAGTAATATTCACATACCTTATGATGAACTTGCGATAGTACCCTATGTGCCCCAATGTTGAGCGCAATTATTTAGCACTCGTAGGCAGTGGCATATTCAAAATGACCGCAACTTTGGTTGGGTTTACCAACACTCCTTCTCGGCATACTATGTGGCCTAACAGATTTCCAAGTGGCACACATAAGATACACTTTCTGAGGTTTAAATATATTTACAGTTCCCTACACTCATCAAACATTAGTCATAATAGAAGTACATGTTCTTTCAGTAGACTGTACACCGTCCAGTCATCCATATAAACTTCTATAAAGTTATGAATAAATTCTCGAAAGGCTGCTGGTACAATCTGAGAAAAAACTGTAGGGATGTTCTTTAGACCGAAGGGCATCACATTATATGCAAATGACCCATATTTTGTTATGAATGTGGTCTTCTTTTTGTCTTTTTCATTAATTCTCACTTGGTGATGCATCGAAAATAAATCCATAAAGGAGTAATAATCCTTCCCCACAACCTATTCTAGCACCTCGTCAGTGAAAGGTGTGGGAAAAGGATCATGCACACATGCATAATTAAGGGTTTTGTAGTCTACAATTACTCTAATGTCATCTGTACCTTTATTTTTTTGGATGACTATGGGGCTAACCCACTCTGCTTCTTCAATTGGAAAAATAAGTCTGGCCTCAAGCATCTTGTCTATTTCCCTATTAACCTTCTATTTCAACCTGGGGTTAATATGATATGGTCTATTCCTTACAGTTTTTGATCCTGGTTTTAGTTCAATTTTAATCTCTCCCATAGCCCCTTTTATCCCTTTTAGCTCTGAGAATTTCATTGGGAATAAGTCCTCATACTCCCGCAATAGGTTATGTATTTCCTGGCTAGTTTTCTCATCCCAGTAATCTCCTACGACAACTATCTTGGGTTTCTTGGTAGTTATGATGTTGACTTTTCACAACTTCAATGGATGGTTATAAGATCTATCAGTCTAATTGGGCATCATGTTATGGATTTCTCTACTTCCTTTTGTTTCCTTAATGGCTAAATTTTTTAGTTCTTCTAAATCATCAGGGTTTTCCAAATCCTTCTCGATTTTTATAGCATTCTATGGGTGTCTTGTTTGTGTCCAACTGAAGGTCATACTGAAGCGCTTGACTATGATTGGGACATACCACTAGGTATGATTTCCATTTACAAACATCGGTAAAAAGAATTTCTTTAATTCTTTGCAGGACTATCTTAAGCTCTAGGTACTAACTTGTAAAAGAGAAGTCCTTGCAAAGTTGCTTAGCTAAAGTTTTCCAACTACTGGTCCAACTTCTGGTCTCTTCATGGATGTATCGGGATTTCAAGATCAGACCTATTGAATGGGGAAATACTTGAACCCACAAGTGAGATGGTACTTCCACAACTTGCCACTGTCTTACGCATTGTTCGATATGTGTTTTAGGATCATATTGTCCATTAAACAGTTGGGAAACTTCAAAATCCATCTGCATCTATGATTTTAGTTTCTCCTTATCTTGAAATCTACATTGGATAGAATGCTTCACATCCTCCCAATTCCTAATTACTACTTTTTGAATAGCACACCACCTAGAAGTGGTGTCTTCCAGGGCTAGGTCTAGAACTACGATCCTTTGATCTTCTGCTATCTTTTCTTCCATGCTAACCAGAAAAATACCAAGGTATGAGGTACCATTGTATGTCAAATTTTCTCTGACCTCAGTTCCATCGCATCTCGTTTCTATGCAGTTGTGCATCGTCTTGAAAATATGTCATATGCACCCTCTTTCCAACTGTCAAATGCTAGTTCTGAGTCTCCATCTACTGATTGTATTCTCCTCCAACTTACTGATCCATTGACAGTCAGATTGATGTAGTATTATCTCATTCCTGCTGTTACGACATATAATTAATCTATATCCTCTCCTTCCATATTGTTGTCTATTGGCTCTATGTATCGAGGGCCTACATGCGGATCCAAGGGCTGAACTAATTTTATTCCATTTGCTTCAAATGTCATAGTATCCCTCTTCAGGTCAATAACAATATATTTATCACAAACCCAATCAATACCAAGTAGTGAAGGATAAGGGTCCTTATCCCCCATGATTTATATAACCTCAAAATTAGCTACAATATTTACTCCCACAACATCTATCTTCACATTCTCCAACCTTCCTATTGGAAAAATACAACACTGATTGGACATTCTCAATTGGATTGGGGAATATGTCAACTGGGGTTTCCCTAAATATTCCCAAGTATTTTTAGGCAATATGTTAACATCAGTTCCTAGATCTAACATAACATCCTTAATATCAAACTTGTCTAGTTGGGTTTCTAGTCTAAACTCTTTCTCGATCCGTATTTTCCTTCTTTGCACTCTCCGAGGATTCTTCTCAGGAAGATTAGTCATTATTATATCTTCCAGCTATTCCTCCATTCCTAAGACTAGATACAGAGCATTTCACAACTTCTATGTTAGCTGGTCATTCCCAAGAATATCATAAAATAACTAAAACCAAAGTTTGACTATATTTTGTGACTGCTCAGGTTGTCTCATCAGGATTACGGGGTTTCAGGGTGCAGGGGTGAGGTAGGGAATTACATAATATTAGGATAAATGGTGGGATAAGGAGGGGTTTATTCTATTTCAAGGCCATGGATACTCTGGAATACTTCTATTGCATCTTTAAAGAATAGCTTTTGTTTCACAGGGTCATACCTGTCCTCCTTGGGCACTGCTTTCTGGATATTAGGCAGATTATCAACATTTTCTCTAGTCTTTGCTCCTTCATGAGTAATGATTAATGTTGGGTAGCTATCCCTTGAATTCCCTCTTTATCTATGAGCCAATAAAGTTTTCTCCTCATTGACGTGCCCAATATTCCCATTTCACAATTAGCTTCAGGCAATCTTCAGTTGCGTGTCCATTAGTTCTACAGTGAGAGCACCATGGTCATCTCAGTTGAGGACAATCCCTAGCCATGTGACCTTGTTCATAAAATTTGTAGAATATACTTGGTCCTCTTCCCCCAGTTCTTCCTCCTCTGAAGTCACCTCCAGCCCCACCTCCTCGAACTCTTCCCAATCCTTGAGGGGTTTCATTCACCCTGAATGATGTTTGATCCAATCTGTCTGCAAGTGCATCCAAAACTCTACATTGATTCATAGAATGCGTGGTATATGCACAAAACTCACAATTTATGATATTTGGTATGGTAGAATACTTATGAATAATAGGAAACTAACTTGTCTCATGCCCATGAGTTCGTAATATCTCGCAATACTCAGCTGACTGCGATGACTAATTTCATGGAAAGGCATGATACATGATTGGGGTATGGAATGATAAATTCACAGATACTTGCGCAAATCCTCTCATGGGTCTTGGTGAGGGTCCCATTGGATTTTGAGGAGGTTCCATTCCCCTCATATGTGGACATTCATTCGTCGAATTCCCCTCTGTGTAGCATCCAGTACACCATAATTGAGGTTGTCCTAGCCTAGGTATCTTCAATTCTTGAATCTTCTCTATCAGTGTTGATATTTTTCCTTGTAGTTGTACCAAATTTGCATCCGTTGGGGGTTTTCTCACCCTTAGACTCCCCGGATATCCTTCCATGGCTTCAGTATTCATTGATTGTTCCAAGGCATCTGTCAAGGTGGGTATCCTTTGTTGTGTTAATGGAATTCATGTCAGAGGTATTAATCCCTGGATATACCACTCTCAATAGAATCCTTAAACTTCTGACTATATTCCCAGGCTGATTCACCTTCCTTATGTTGAATTTCACACAACTCATATAGGGCTTGTTGTTCTGCCTGAGGCAACTTAAACTTTGCTATGAATTTTATCTAAACGTGGCCAAGTATGAACGCCTGTCCTTGTGCTCCTCCTCACTCAATAGCCTTCATGTACCATTTGAGCGCCTAAAGTATCAAGGTATTATGGAATTCAACCAGTTTATTTGCATCTAGAGTCCCTCTGGACCTCCAAATCACTTCACACAGAAACCAATGTTGCTCAACATCCTCGTCTCCTTTACCCCAAAATTTTGGGTATCGAGCGATTGAGTCTCCCATGTTTCCATCCATTACTAATCTTACTGCTCCTATCAAGTAAACCCTAACAGTCCTGGTTGAGATATACCAGGGGATCTCAATATCCTCTCAATATTCGTGCTCACCGAATGTGACTGACTAACTAATTAAATTGAAATAGGAATAGCATAAGAAGGTAGTATAGAATTTACCACTGGTATAGAAGAAACTTGGGGGATGAGTGATTTGGGGTTGGTTCCATTGGCTTCTAGGCAATTTTCTTTGAATCATCTAGGGCATCTTGTTCTCATCCTCTAGAGTGGTCTCATCGGTTGGATTCTTGAGATTTCCTTCTATCGGGGCTGAATATTCTCTTTCTTCTGCAAGATTCATGTCATCTTTATCTTCCCTTGCTTCTACACATTATTATTCTTGTCCACCCTCTTGGGGAATTATTTCTCTCTGCACTTCTCTCTCATTTAGTATTTGACTGACCAGTCTTCCTTGTCTTCTCATCTTCCTCAAATATTCTTTCTTTCCTTCATTGACTTCTCCTTATCCAATTTATTTCCTCAACACCTCAGACTTCTTCATTGCCTTCTTTATCTTACCACACCACCACTTCTCAACTATGGTGGCTCTTTTATAGGATCGCACGTTCCTTGCGTCCATTTCTTACCATTCCCCCATTTATCAAATAACCCTCTCCCCTTTCTCAGGACATTATCCCACCCCAAAGTCACCCCATCCCAAGCGTGGGTGTTTAGGTTGTCATCTCAGTAAGGGCGATGGTCAACATCCCCTCCTCCATCAATAATACCTTAATCCATAGGGGAATTTCTCTCAATAGTCTTCCCCGTGCGTATTTCTTAAAATCCAATTCTATCCTTGAAAAAGACTGGTGGTTCTCAGCTGCAAAGGTAATAATGTATCGTTCCATATTTGTATTGACCCAGAAATCAACTGATCATGTAATCGGGCGATCCAACCGATGAAGCGTTGCAATATTTTATGTATCCCAACTGCAGGTCTTCTTGACTCGTTCTTGGAATTCCTGAGCTTCTTGGAGCCTATCTATCCAATGTAATATTTCTTCTGGAAATTTAACCTAGAATATCTCATACTGTTCGCTTGATCTTTCTAAGTAAAATACAACCTCTCTTGTATCTTTCACATATTTACCTCACAACTTCGATTGTTTCCAAATGAAGGCATAACAATTTCTCTCCCACCACTGGTGAATATCAAATCGGTGGATCCAAGGAATAATTCTCCCTACAGGATCCCTTATGAAGAAGGTCCTAACAACGAAACCATTTTGTTGGTGCATAATTGATCAGATGAGGGTCCTTCTCAGGTTACCAACAAAAGGTCCCGAAGTAGTCTAGAGCGCTAGAATTTTCATCTTCCTTGAAGGGAAGAATTCTCACCCGAAGTGAAACCAAGATGAGGAAGATAGGGAAGGGTAAGAAGAATACTTAGAAAAATCCATACAATCTTGGGATCGTTGTTAGTCCTGCGCAAGATAGATTAAACTTGAAATTGTTTGAACATTCCTAAACCAGATTAAATAAAATAGATTTGTGTTTCATTCATAAAGAAGCTATATCCAATTAAGTATATCTGAAATAAAGATAATACAAATAAACATTCAAGATAATATGAAGTTAAACAAACACAATAATTTCAAAATTTGGGTCTCTCTTTATATTAGCATCATATGGTTCTTCTCAATTACATGATTCGACGAAGTTACAGACACATCTCGGTCATGTCGAAGCTAGCAAAAAGTGCTATACCACTGAGAGACAAGGTTATCCCAAACTCTTTCTCTTTTAACATTACAATGGGACATGACTCTGTTACAACCTTGGTCTTGTTCCAAATCCAGACTCTATAACTCTAGCTAACATTTATGCCAAAATGGACAATAACAACATAGAACTTGAACCAATTATAACAACCATTTGAAACATTTACAATCATATTCATCTTGTATATATAATCCAATTAGTATATTAGGGTTTGAGACTTTGAATGCTTTCTTTTATTGTTCTTGTTGTAACTTCTTTCTTCATGTTGGTGTTGCGTTGTCCTTCCAACCATTTTCAGTTTCTTTATTCATTCCATTGTACAACTCCTCTATGACTTGCACAAATTTTTTTTACCAAAATTGGGACTATAGCATTCCTTGCACAACTTCTATCAACAAAATGAAGGGCCCAACACTAGGTTGACCTCAAGGTTAGTGCAGTTCCAGTATAAGTTGACTACTTTGTAAGAGTACATTCAGTAGTTGGAAAGGTCAAATCCAGGAAAAAGAGAGGCATTATGGTGCATGTTGTGCAAGATAGAATGCCACCTATGGAATTATTAACCCATGACCCATAGATATTATATGGTAGTTTTTAATCTTTTCTTGGGTAGTATGTTAGGAAAATCAAACATGGGACTCTACAAGATATGTAGGAATCTAGGACATGACCCACATCATTGTCCATTGTTGCAAAATTTCATATCTAAAACTATGGTGGTACTAAATTAAAACTTTTCTAGGGTAAACACTCACCATACATAGGACTACCATGCATTATATACACTCATTAAGAGATTGAAAATAATATGTCCATGGTGGAATTGAGGGGAGGAGAAAATTGAGGGAAGAATAAGAATCAAAATAAATATAATTGACCATTAATGAATGATGAGAACCATCCTCCACCTTAGTGTTACAATTGTACTAAACTAGGGAGCATTGTATGTAGTTATCTACAACCACATTAGTGTCATTTTGGGAATTGTCAAAATACTAGGCATAACACCAAGGACTACACTGAGTTGATAGAAAAGTGGGAGGCACGAGATAGAAGCCAATGTTGTGAAAACATGGTTAATATTGAACCATGGATCCTTGATGTGCTGAGTCAAATAAAGTATACATTGGCATCAATATTGTCACCTATGGTGGAGAAAAGATAGGCACAAATGTATGAACCAAAGAACAAGGACCTATCCACATATATTTGTAGAAAGCACCCACATTTCATCCCACATAGTAGAAGGATTTTCTATGAGATACAATGGAAGACATGAAATAACTTGTACACACGTAGAATTTTGACCCACGGGATATAGAGAGACTATGATACATGAATCAATCACAAAAAAGAGATCAAATCCTACTAGTGAAAATGTTTTGGAAATAGGTATAGGAATGGTTGAAGAATTCCAATGGGTATTGGAGGATGGGCAAGTTGTGTCCAATATGAAGAAAGTATTTGGTTGGTTTTTGGGGAAAACTACCATGTCCATTATTTGGTCTTCACATCACATGGAAAGGAATAGGTCAAGGAAAGAATTACGACTTAGATATTTAATTAGAGGATATGAGGTGTGGGGGGTCATGATGAATCTAGGACAATATTCCATAGAAAAAGTCTTGGGAATCCATGGGTAGGCCAAGTTTGGTATACTCATGAATAAAACTATGACTAACAAACCAACAGAGGATTTTTCCAATCTTCTGGTTGGAACAGATGGAGGTTCATCTTGATGGTGTAAAGACATATGCTAACTTTGAATTCAATGAGATATTATATTATAAGGATCCATAGCATACACCACTAGGGATTGATTGGGCCTTTTATAATGATGTTATGCTCAACTTGAAGCATAGGAATATGTCATTTGATAAATAAGGCAAGAGAGTAGTTCAAACATTGGACTCCACATTAGGTTAACACTTTGTGGAACCTACATAGGAAATTTTTATGAAGGAAACCTAGATCAATTGTAGAACCTCATTGTAGGGGCATCAATAGGATTACATTAATCCTACGATGGATGGGGAGCTAAGTTGGCACAATTTTTTCTTATTTGGAACAAATTCATAAGTTTCCTTTAATTAGTGGTAGAATGGAGACCATGAATAGTCCACTTGACAATGTGCATTTTTGCTAGTGTGTAGGTGGATTGGTGCAGATTAAAAGGACTCACTGATTTTTGATGACACGATTGATGTGAAACAATTTTTGGCTCAAGTAGAAAATATGATTGTTCCCATACAAAGAATTGTAGTGTTGGACCTTTCTTTGGAAAATACTCTCACAGAGTGATGGGAAACACATACGATGGTGTCACATTCATGGGAAGTTAGATTAGCATCGTTGACATCTCAATTTTTTCTAGACCTAAGGCACCTTCCAATAGTCTACAAGTCCATCCCTATCAAGTTGTCTCTACCATTTTCCAAAACCACTAACCTTATTATACATGTGGATCATTGTGGGAAGCACTAGATGGAGTAGGCTATTCCACTCTAGCAATCAATAACTAAATTTATGTACACCTTAGATCCAATGATGAGTAATTGGTATCTACAGTTGGAACTATAGAAACATACATGTTATTGGATAGAGATATAGGAAAGTTTCTATGCTATTTTCCAACTCGATGGGATAGAAACATTGCATGCATGTGTGCTCTAGTTCATTTAATGTTACCTATAGAGGGAGCACCCACAATTCCTAACTATAGATTCCATGGATGGAGACACCATAGAGGGGAACAACATACAAGGAAATACAATATCAATATTACAGAGGATCTGCAGTGTCTATAGTTTGAAGATATAGAAGGACACCACATAGTTCAAGATACCAATGACACCAACAAGCCAATGTATTACCATGAGATGTTGTATACAAATCATGTTAATATTGGGATTGAGGTCGAGATAAAAATTATGGTGATAGAAGATGATTTGGATGAGCACACAATAACATAGATTGTATCTCTACTCCATGAATACACAAACTTTTTGCTCCAGAGTTTTAAGGAAATGACAGGTGTTTTAGGAAAACTTAGTCAATGAATATAGAATTATAGCTTTATTCTTGGCCAATTAAGAAAACATTGTACAAGATAAACCTACACTATAAGTAATAGATCAAATAAGATATAGATACAATTTTGGATACATGGTTGATATTTTCATTCGAGTAGTCTGATTAGATTAGTTTCATTGTGATACGGGGAAAAACGATAGGTGGAATCCATGTATTTGTTTATGTATGAAAACTCAATGATACCTATGTACACGACCCCTCATTAATATGTTTTCCTTAATGTATTATTGTTTGACAACACATTTATTACAATAGAGGATGAACACCTTCAGTAACCACTCACACAACCATATCAAATATCAACACACCGATTTTTTCATGTGGTAAAACCCCTATGGGGAAACATCCACATCCCTAGCCAATGTGGCCACTTGGAGAAATTTATTAATTCAAAATAAAAAAATTGCAGAGATATTTACAAGAGAGATTCTCACAATCGATCATTGAAAAATGACCCTCTATGCTCTTTAAATAGAGATCATGGACCAATTTGGTTTTAAGCCATGGAACAATGTAGTCACTACAATCAAGGAGAATATGGACCTCCATATCACTCTACATTGGGAACATATCGTGACCATCGAATTTCCTAACTATAAATGCATACTAATTCATACTAAAGAAACACACTAAGAAACACTCTTTTACCTAAAAACACATTAGACCAAGATGATATTAACTAACTCCTAAGTTTATAAATATAATAGCACCCCCCTTAAGAACAACTTGGGATAGGATTGAAGGATTTACAAAGGAGATAAAATAGGAGAAGGAAGGAGGCATTAAAGCCTATCCCCCCTTAATGATAACTTCTTGGACTCCTAACATAGATCGAAGTTTGGAAAAAATTTCTTTTGTAAGAGACTTTGTGAAAATGTCTACAACTTTATCATCTATAGGGAAAAATAACACTATACAATTACTCGATCATGAATGAGATTTATGATGAACTGTGTGTGTAGCTTGATGTCTTTGTTGTGCTAATTTTGAACCGGGTATTTTGAGAGCTTGATGACACTTTGATTTTTGCACTATAGGGTTTTTAGATGTTGTTGTTGGAATCCAAACTCTGAAAGGAGATGTCAAAGCCACTAGGCTTCTGGACTTGCATTAACCATTTCTCAGTACTATGATTTTGCTAAAGAAAGAGAAATTTTCTATTGTTTCTTAAAGGCCTAAGTGACAAGTCCTAAACCAAGGCTAAAAACATAACCTACAGTATAATTTTGATCATCAAGGTCATCAAATCAATCTGAATTAGTGAAACCAACCAATAAAGGAGTCCCCCCTGAACTGTAATGTATCTCAAAATGAACTACATATTGGACATATCGAATTATTATTTTAGTTGCTTTCCAATGGATTTCATGGGGTGTTTACATAAATCAGGAAAAAAGAAAAACAACAAAGGAAAGACCAGGATGGGTATAATTCAATTATAAGAGGATACCAACTAATGGATGATACAAAGTGGCATCAAATTTAGGATAAGTACAAGTGGTATAAATTTTGACTCCATACTAGAAGGCAGAAGGGACTAGTTTACAATCCTCCATGTGAAAGCAATGAAAAAGGTGACAAGCATACTTAGACTGGGAAAGAAAAACTCCTTCCTTGGTTTGCATAACTTGGAGGCCAAGGAAATAGTGCAAAAATCCTAAGTCTGTCATTTCAAATTTCTTCTTAAGGCTCATTTTCACATGATTTAAATTTTTTGGGTCACCACTAGTGAGGATAAGGTCATCAACATAAAGAACAAGGATTATGAGATGACTTCCTACTTTCTTGGTATATACATTAGGATTAGAATTTAATTTAGAAATTTTGGTGTCAAGAAGAAAGGTATCCATTTTGTCATACCAAGCTCAGGGAACTTGCTGACAACCATCAAGAGATTTCTTAAGGAGACAAATGGGGCTAGAGTCATTTTGGACATAGCCAGGAGGTTGTTCCATGTATATTTATTCTTTCAAATACCCATGCAATAAGGTGGATATGACATCCAGCTGACAAACATCCCATTTATGTGAGGCTGGAAGGGCTTGAACAAGGAGGATGGAAGTCATTTTGGCTACAGGGGAAAATGTTTCATTATAGTCAATTCCTTGAAATTGGGAGAATACTTTGGAAACTAATTGAGCCTTGTGTCTTTCAACACTTCCATATGAAGCATAATTATTTCTATAGACCCATTTACATATGAAAAGTTGTATTCCTTTTAGAAGAGGTACAAGATCCCAAGTATCATTTTCCATTAAAGAAAAATATTCTTCATTCATTGTTGTATCCAAATATGGATGAGCTAAATATTTTACAAATGTCTCTGGATCACAAGTCTCTGAAACTTGATCCAAAAGAGAATAGGATCGTTGGAACTGTGGATGTTTCTGACATTGATATGAAGGATCACAAACAAGATCAACAACTTCTTCTTATGTTGAATGGACCCATCTATGAAGCAAAGGTGTTGATTCAAGTTGATGTTCAATGGACTCATCTGGAGGAAGGTGAGAGGGTGGAGGTGGATTTTCATCCTCGCTATCATCATATGAAGAAGAAGAAACCATAATAGGATAAGAAGAAGGCACACATGTCGAAGTTGGTTCATAGGACAAAGAAGGCACAAATGTCGAATTAGGCTTTCAAGCCAAGAGATTTTTGTCAAATTTAACATCTCTTATAAGAATAATTTCATTACAATGTGGTTGAAGAAGTATGTAACCTTTGACATGTTCACAATAACCAACAAATATACACTTCTCACTTTTATGTTGTAATGCTTTCCTTTTCTCATCAGGAATTTGAGCCCATGCTACACTGGCAAATACAAAAAAGTGACTTACATCTAGTTTAAGTTTATTCCATGCTTCTTTAGGTGTTATATTTGTAAGAGCCTTCGTGGGAGTGCAATTTACTGTGTAATTTTCAAATTTAATGGCTTCTTCCCAATACTTTAGACTTTATTCCTTAGATTGGATCATACAATTAACCATTTCACTACCACAAAAAATGTAATTAGTGACAAAAATAGTGTTGGAATTTAGTTTATTTCAGTTCAGGAATTGCACACCTTTTCTGATGCAAAACTGGGTGCAAACATGAATGTTTATAATTGCTCCAAGTTTAGTGCCAGAATTATTGCCATGAATAGCATCGTAAATGATTAGCACCAAGATCAGCGCAAGGTGTTCCTTCCAGTTTTTCTTCTGATATGCCTTCCAATTTTTCTTCCAGTTTTACGTCCATTTTTTTTTTTTTTCTGATATGGCTTCCAATTTTACTTCTAGTTTTGCTTCTAGTTTTACGTCTATTTTTGCTTCTATTTTTGCTTCCTGTTTGGCTTCTAGTTTTTCTTCCTGTTTTTCTTTTAGTTTTTCTTCTGGTGTGGATTCCAATTTTTCTTCCGATTTGGCTTCCATTGTTGCTTCTGATATGCCTTCCGATTTTACGTCCAGTTTTTTTTATGATATGGCTTCCAATTTTTCTTCCAGTTTGGCTTCTGGTTTGGCTTCTAGTTTTACATCTAGTTTTGCTTCTTGTTTTTCTTCCAGTTTTCCTTTTTGTTTGGCTTCCATTTTTTCTTCTAGTATGGCTTCCAATTTGGCTTAAATTGTTGCTTCCAAAAATGCTTCTTGTTTTTCTTACAGTTATTAATTTAATATGTTTTATTTCAATTTAATTAGTTGAATATAGCATGTCTCTTAAATAACTTATATGATTATGCAGTAATTCATATAAATGCATTTGAAATATTTTATGGGATAACATTTATAAAGAATTTTTAGGGAAATAGACATCCATACAAATTAACAACATCATTATACTTATTAAATCTCCATCAAAATAGAATCTACAACACCCAATATATATAAAATAACAAGATAATTACTATAACATGATCATCATCTATAATTAAAACAAGTGAGTCAAATATCTATAATTTAAGTGGATTTGAAAACATTTATCATGAGCAGTAAATCAAAACCATCATATGTAATAAAATGAATCCAAAAATCATCAACCACTTTCAATATATAAAAATTGATGGGTCAATACTGATAATATCATCATCATATATAACTAAAACAAGTGAAAGTAAAATATGTCAGTAGATCAATAACATGTGAAAATGATACATGCTCAATAGTCGACCTAAGTCAAAATGATACATCATGTACAAATTATATAAATAATAAAAATGATAAATTATGTAAGAAAAAATGATATAAATCAATATGATACGTCATGTCCAAATTATATAAGTCAAAATGATACAACTCAATAATATGGTAGTGGAGGCCGTGAAAATGATACATATGATAGTAACCATTAAAAGAGGCATTATAACAATATATCAAAATGATCCATGATGTAGTCTATATGATCATGAATGTCACTGGCTTATACCAGTAACTGCCTCATCATCATCATCACCATTGTGATCATGGTCATCATCGTCATCATCTGCATCGACATCAGCGTCGATGTCATCTGTATCTATGTCATCATGAGCATCATCTTCCATATCAACATCAGGCCCAACGTGATCCAGATCTATTTGATGAGGATCATCTGGATCTTCTGGAATATCCTTGTTCTGAAGAAAAAAAAAACATTTAGAATGAAAATTTATTATTTATTTCAAGCAATAATTAGTTTCTCTGTTATACATATAATATTACAACATATGAAATGAAACCATAATCACAAAAGGAAAACGATAGTGAAAGAGAAAACATGCCATCTAAAGGGGAGATATACTCACAAACCATGAAGGTAAAAAATTTGAATATTAGCATAGAGGAATGAACTATGTTGGAATCCATTGGGGACTACTGGAACAATGCAATAGTATCTAAGGTTATGGAATTATTTAGAGAATATCATGATTTATTCCCACAAATATTTACTGAGATGAATTGGGCTAAATGGGAATTGGGAAAAATGAGGATATATATGAAACTAGATGTCAATCTTGTCAATAGGAGACCCTATAGATTTAATCACTGGATCAAGGAGAAAGTGAAATAGGAGATTGAAATAATGCTCGCAACAATATTAATTTTCCTAGTAGAAGAATTTGAATTTGGGTGGTATCAGAGTATGTTTCGAATTCAAAGGGTCGAATGATTCTTGTGTTCATGGTCCATTCCCTACCCCTTTAAATGATGAAGTGCTAGACTAGGTAGCATGGAAATATACTTAATCTTTCATTGATGTCTTCTTGGAACACCATTAGGTAGGAATCACTAAGGACAAAAATAAGACCAGTTTTTCTATAGAATGGTGCACCTACACCTACAACATGATGTTGTTCATATTGAAGAATGTGCTAGTAACATTGTCCATGATAGTGGTCACTGTATTTAGAGATTATATACATAAATTTATAGAAGTTTACTTAGATGACTAGGGCATATACAACCTATTGAATGACCACATTGTAATGTTTCCACCGATGTTAAAAGGATATCCCTTAACTTGAAGAAATGCATGCCATGTGTTAACTCCATGTTGAGCATGGAAGGAATTGCACACCATTAATATATTTAACCATAGTTGTAGATCTCCCTTAACTTGAAGAAATGCATCTTCTTCACTCCTTTTGGTATATTTTTGGGTCACATTATCTGTAGATATGTTGTACAAGTTGATCCAGCCAAAATAGACATAATTTTCCACCTAGAATATTCGACCAATGTCCAAATCCTATGGTCTACCATATCCCACACTAGGTATTATAGAAGATTCTTAAAGGGTTACATGTCCATCACTTCCCCATGGAATGATTGAATAAGAAGATAGAAAATTTCACTTGGACTATGAAATGCCAAAATTCCTTCAATCTTCTCAAAGAAAAATTGGTAAGTGTGCACATCTTGTTTTTTCTAAATCAAAGTATTGAATTCCATGTACATGTTAATGGATTTGGCATTTTCCTAGGAGCCATATCAGAACAATTTGGAGAAGTAAAGTTGGATTTCCATATCTATTTTTCCAGTGGGAAAGTATTGAAGGCATAGTGTAATTATACCACTACTAAGTGAGAAGGACTAGAAATGGTGTATTCATTATAGAATTTTTGGCACTAACTTTTAGGGGGGGAATTTAAATTCTTCATAGACCATTAAGCTCTTAAGTATTTGGTGAAAAATATGGTGTTGGAGGGATGGATTTGTTTACGGATGTTGTTATTCCAGGAATTAATATCCAACATAATAAATATAGAATGAACATAGGACATGATCATTTTTCTACAATAGCAACAAGGGACTCCATAGGTTTATTGGATGACCAACTTCTAGACTCTGAATTATTCAATATTGAATTAGAAGAAAATTATTTTAATGATATAATTATTTTTCTCACCATAGTTGTTGCACCACAAGCGTACTTGACAACATAGAAGAAACAATTGGTTTTCTATGTGACAAACTATTAGATAAATAGGTCATTTGTACAAGCTCGGGGTATGGCATCCTTAGATTCTACATCATGGATCATGAAATACTTATAATTTTATGGGAGAGCCATGATGGGGTGGTAGGAGTCCACTATAGTGGAAATTCCATATCTCTCAAAGTCTTAAGGTGGGATTGTGGTGGTTGGATATGTTCAAGAACCCCAAATAATATGCTCAATATTGTGACCTCTATCAAAGAACTAGGAAACCATCTAGTAGGGATGAAATTTCATTACACACAGTAGTTGTGCTACAACCATTGGAAAAATGGGTAGTGTATTTTGTTGGAACTATAAATATGCTCACTAGATATTTGGGTTCTCAATACATTATCAATGCTATTTATTATTTGACTAGATGGGATGAGGTAGAAAAAATTAGGGATTGCAACATCACTACATGTAGCAAATTTATTTTTGAAAACATCATCACTCGGTTTGGGTGTCCCTAGATCCTTACAACCGATCAAGGTAAACACTTCATGATACAAATAATCCATAATTTAACTCAAGTACAACACCATATTGTCATCCCCTGTCATCTGTAAGGAAGTGGGGTCATGGAATCATTCAACAAGCTATTGGAATAGGGATTGACAAAGGTCTATGTGGTCAATAAATAAAATTGGGATGACATGATAACTATAGCAAATAAGTCCTATCAGAAAAAATCACAAAACATACACCTTTTAGCCTCATATGTGGAAGGGAAGTAGTGGTACCTGCAAAATTCTTATTCCCAAGCTAATTTTATTTCCTAAGCTACCAAGATGATTGTGGAATAATCAATGTAGAATCAACTTGCATAACTCATGCAATTAGAGGAGGAATAATTCTTAGCATGGTATCACAATGAGGTTGAAAAGTCTTGATATAAATCTTGATATGTGAACCATATCAGATGTAAGGGATTTGACAAGGGTGATTAGTCTTAATTTACAACAACCAATATCACGATAGTCGCAATAAGCTAAGGATGCATTGGTTAGGACCCTTAAATGTTGTAGTTAATTGATATTTAGGCATAGTATGATTAACACCACTGGATGGAATTATTTGGGAGGGATGGGTGAATGACATTTGCTTGAAACTATTTATTCATCAATATTATTTTATGACTTCCATAGATAAGGGAATTGTACCATAGTGCCATTTTTGTCTTGGTCAATAAGGCTTAATCCTATGAATGAGCCAGTAGTCTATGTCACACTAGTGAACTGCACTTCCACTTGAAACTCAACCATTTTGTTTGAAGTCCAAAAGAGTCCATAAGTTTGAAAAAGTATAATCTTTGGTCATGTCTATGCCTTTCCTTGCACATTTTCAAACAAGCACCACATTTGTGTTCGAATAAATGTTTGTTCACTACATTTTAGTTTGCATCCCACAATATTTTGAGTTGTGTCTAGACCCATGGGTTGTATTAGGATATAGATGTTTTATTTTCATTGTCATGGAACAATGTTTTAGATGTTTTAGTTGCATTGGACAGACCTTACCCATTCATGCTAGAGATATTTTGAGAATTGATTGATTTTTCCATGGATGCATTAGAGGTCCCCACTACACTTGAACAACATAAGTACAAATGGGTTAGACCCTATTGATAGTACTAATAATAGTCATAAAAAATGCCCTCTTACTGTTGCATACCATGTTGCTTATTTTTTTGTATTTATTATGCTATAAGCATCTTTATTTTCAATGCACTCATCTTACTCTTGTTCTAATTTTGAAAGTTGTCAAGTGAACTTTGCACAAAAGTTGATTTTTAATCTAGGGTGTTTGTTTAGTGAAGTCAAAAAATAGATTGACCCTTAATTATCTAAGGAGGTATAATTCTAAGAAGTCAACCACTGATTCCTTCAGTTACCTCTTTGCTTCTTGTTTTCTATCTTTATTATGAACTTGAGTCTTCTAGATATCATTAACCTCTTGAAATGTGTGAACTTTGAAGTATCTCATGTTTATTTCATTGAAATTCTCTTCAAGTAGTCAGAGTCGACAGGTGTCCATAGGCTTGATCTTTGGACCCAATTAGGATTTTTAGGGATTGTGAATTCAATATGATATTTCTTGGATTAAATGTACTTGTTGTTGATCTTTGGACCAAATCCACAACATGCCCTTGAATGGCTTGAGGAGGTGAGTTGCAAATCATGATAAAACTTGAACCAAGACTCAAATGCATGAACCATCAGTCACATTGGATCCAGAAAACTGAGTTTAAGATAGTGGGGCCTCTATGCTATCATTCTGTCGACTAAAAAACCATTTTTTGGACTATCTCCAACACTAGGGTTTTGGTCAATGAGGCATAGTGCAATTTATGAAGAGGAGATCCATTTTAAAGAACATTGTTTTAGGTATTTTTGGCTAGTGTATTCATGTGGGCCTTGGACAAACAAACTCGCGGAAGCTGATAGAACTTTGTTATGTTGTTTGGTTTGGATTTTATGCCCCCATACCAAATTGGCCACTTGTCCCTGAATGGCTTGAGGAAGCGAGTTTCAACTTGCGATAAAAATCAAATCAGGACTCAGATGCATGAACCATCAGTTGCATTGGATCTAGAGAATCAGGTTTCAACTAGTGGGGCCCCTCCGCTATCATTTTGTTCACCTAAAAACTATTTTTTGGAGTATTTATGACACTAGGATTTTGGTCCATGAGGCATAATGCAATTTCTGAATAGGAGGTTGATTTTCAAGAACACTATGTTGGGAATTTTGGCTAGTGTAGCCACATGGGCCTTGGCCAAACATAATTGTGGGAGCTTATGGAACTCTGTTATGCTGGATAGTTTGGATTTTATGCCCCAGGATCAAATTGGCCACATGTCCCTGAATGGATTGAGGAGGCGAGTTTCAACTTGTGATAAAAATAAAAATGGGACTCAGATCCATGAACCATTAGTTGCATTGGATACAGAGCACTAGGTTTCCACTAGTGGGGCCCCTACACTATCATTCCATCAAATGAAAAACCATTTGTTGGAGTATCTTCGACACTAGGGTTTTGGTCAATGAGGCATAGTGCAATTTCTGAAGAGGAGGTTGATTTTCAAGAACATTGTGTTCAGTATTTTTGGCTAGTATAATCATGTGGGACTTGGCCAAATAGACTTACAGGAGCTAACAAAAATTCATTATGCTGCTCGGTTTGGATTTTATGCCCCCGAACAAAATTGGCCACATGTCCCTAAATGACTTGAGGAGGCAATTTTCAACTCACGATAAAACTAAAAATGGGACTCATATGCATGAACCATTAGTTGAATTGGATATAGAGCACCGAGTTTCATCTAGTGGGGCCCCTCCACTATCATTTCATCGATTGAAAAACTATTTGTTAGAGTATCTACGATACTAGGGTTTTGGTCAATGAGGCATAGTGCAATTTCTGAAGAGGAGGTTGATTTTCAAGAAAAATGTGTCGTGCATTTTTGGCTAGTGTACTCACATGAGCCTTGGTTAAACAAACTTTTAGGAGATTACAAAAATTCGTTATGCTGATCGATTTGGATTTTATGCCCCCATACCAAATTAGCTACATGTCCTTGAATGGCTTGAGGAGGCGATTTGCAACTCGCGATAAAACTCTAACCGAGACTCAGATGCATGAATCGCCAGTTGGACTGGATCTGGAGCATAGATTTTTAGCTATTGGGGCCCCTATGCTATCATTTCATAGATCAAAAAATTGTTTGTTGGAGTATCTTTGACACTAGCATTTTGGTCAATGAAGAACAATGCAATTTATGAGGAGGTTGATTTTGAAGAAAACTGTGTCGGGTCTTTTTGTCTAGTGTAGTCAGGTGGGGCTTAGCCAAACAAACTTGTGGGAGTGGAAGGAACTTATTTATGCTACTTGGTTTGAATTTTATGCCCCCAGACCAAATTGACCATGTCCCTAAATGGATTGAGGAGTCAAGTTGCAACTCACGATAAAACTCAAACCGGGACTCAGATGCACAAATTGTCAGTTGGATTGGATCTGAAGAACCAAGTTTTGGCTACTGGGGCAACTTTGCTATCATTTCATCGATCAAAAAACCATTTTTTTGAGTATCTACGGCACTAGGGTTTTGGTTAATGAGGCATAGTGTAATTTATGAAGAGGAGGTCAATTTTCAAGAATATTTTTTTCAGGTATTTTTGGCTAGTGTAGTCACATGGGCCTTGTCCAAAGAGACTTGTGGGAGTTGACAAAACTCTGTTATGCTGCTCAGTTTGGATTTTATGCCCCCAGACCAAATTGACCACATGTCCATGAATGGCTTGAGGAGGTGAGTTTCAAATCATAATAAAACTCAAACCAGGAATCAGATTCATAAACCGTCAGTTGCATTGGATCTGGAGCTCCAGGTTTCTACTAGTGCGGCCCCTCCACTATCATTTCATTGACTGAAAAAACATTTGTTGGAGTATCTACGACACTAGGGTTTTGGGAAATGAGACATAGTACAATATCTGAAGAGGAGGTTGATTTTGAAGAACACTGTGTCGGGTTTTTTTGGCTAGTGTAGTCACATGGGACTTGACTAAACAAACTTATGGGATCTTACTGAACTCCGTTATGCTACTCGGTTTGGATTTTATGCCCTTAGACCAAATTGGCCACATGTCCCTGAATGACTGAAGAGGCGAGTTGCAACTCACGATAAAACTCAAATTAGGACTCAAATGCATGAATAGTCAATTGCATTGGATTCAGAGCACCGGGTTTTAGCTAATGGGGCCCCTATTCTATCATTTCATCGACCAAAAAACTCTTTGTACGAGTATCTCTGACACTCAGATTTTGGTCAATTAGGCATAGTGCAATTTCTAAAGAGGAGGTTGATTTTCAAGAACATGGTGTCAGTATTTTTGGCTAGTGTAGTTGTGTGGACCTGGGCAAACATACTTGTGGGAGATAACAAAACTTCGTTATGCTTCTCGGTTTGGATTTTATGCCCCCAAACCAAATTGGCCACATGTCCCTGAATAACTTGAGGATGTGAGTTACAACTCATGATGAAAATGAAACCGAGACTCGAATGCACAAACCGTCAGTTGCATTGGATCCAAAGAATGGAATTTCAACTAGTGGGGACCCTCCACTATCATTTCTTTGTCCAAAGAATCATTTGTTGGAGTATCTACGACACTAGGCTTTTGGTCAATGAGGCATAGTGAAATTTTTGAAGAGAAGGTTGATTTTCAAGAACACTGTGTCGAGAATTTTTGGCAAGTGTAGTCGTGTGGGCCTTTGACAAACAGGCTTATGGGAGCTTATGGAAATCTATTATGCTGCTCGGTATGGATTTTATGCCCCCGGACCAAATTGTTCACATGTCCTAGAATGGCTTGAGGAGGTGAGTTGCAACTCGTGATAAAAATGAAACCAAGACTTGGATTCATGAACTGTCAGTTTCTTTTGATCTAGAGCACCAGGTTTCAGCTAGTTGGGTGCCTACACTATCATTTCGTCAACCAAAAAACCATTTTTTGGATTATCTCCGACACTAGGGTTTTGGTCAATGAGGCATAGTGTAATTTTTGAAGAGGAGGTCGATTTTCAAGAACACTTTGTCAGGTATGTTTGGCTAGTGTAGTTATGTGCTCCTTTTCCAAACAGACTTGCTAGGGTTGACGAAACTCTATTATGCTGCTCGGTCTGGATTTTATGCCCCCAGACAAAATTGGCCACATGTTCCTGAATGGCCTGAGGAGGCAAGTTGCAACCCACGATAAAACTCAAACCAAGACTCAGATGCATGAAATTTCAGTTGCATTGGATCCATAGCACTGATTTTTAGCTAGTGGGGCCCCTCTGCTATCATTTCGTCGAACGAAAAACCATTTTTTGGATTATCTACGACATTAGGGTTTTGGTTAATGAGGCATAGTGCAATTTTTTAGGAGGAGGTTGATTCTCAAGAAAACTAATTCATTCATTTTTGGTTAGTGTAGTTGCATGGGCCTTGTCCAAATAGACTTGTGGGAGCATACAAAGCTCCGTTATGTTGCTTGGTTTGGATTTTATGCCCCGGAACCAAATTGGCCACATCTCCCCAAATGGCTTGAGGAGGCAAGTTGAAACTTATGATAAAACTAAAAACGAGACTCTGATTCACAAACAGTCAGTTGCATTGGATTTGGAGCACCAAGATTCTGCTAGTGGGGCTCCTATGCTCTCATTCCTTCCACCAAAAACCCATTTGTTGGAGTATGTTCGACACTAGGGATTTAGTCAATGAGGCATAGTTCATTTTTGAAAAGGAGGTCAATTTTAAAGAACACTGTGTCGGGACATTTTGGCTAGAATAGTCGTGTGTTCCTTGGACAAGTAGACTTGCGGGAGCTGACAAAACTTTGTTATGCTGATCGGTTTAGATTTTATGCCCCTGGACCAAATTGGCCACATGTCCCTGAATGAATTGAGGAGGTGAATTACAACTCACGATAAAACTTAAACCAGGAATCAAATGCATGAACTAACATTTGTATTGGATCCAGCGCATTGAGTTTCAGCTAGTGGTGCCCCTACGCTATCATTTTGTCCACCAATTTTTTTTTTGTTGGAGTATTTACGACACTAGGGTTTTGGTCAATGAGGCATAGTGCAATTTCTGAAGAGGAGGTTGATTTTGAAGAACATTGTGTCGGGTATTTTTATCTAGTGTAGTGACATCAAACTTGGCCAAATATACTTGTGGGAGCTTACATAACTCTATTATGATTCTCGTTTTGGATTTTAACCCCCTAGACCAATTTGGCCACATGTCCCTGAATGGCTTGAGGAGGTGAGTTGAAACTCACAATAGAACTAATATTGGGACTCAAATACATGAACAATCAGTTTCATTAGATCCATAGCACTATATTTCAGCTACTGGGGCCTCTACTCTATCACTCAATCAACTAGAAAACCATTTGTTGGAGTATCTCCAACACTAGGGTTTTCGTCAATAAGGCATAGTGCATTTTTTTAAGAGGAGGTCGATCTTCAAGAAGATTGTGTTGGGTCTTTTTTTCTAGTGTAGTCGCATGGGCCTTGGCCAAATATACTTGCAGGAGCTAAGGGAACTCTGTTATGCTGCTCGAATTGGATTTTATGCCCCCAGACGAAATTGGCCACATGTCCCTAAATGGCTGGAGGAGGAAAGTTGCAAATCGTGATAAAACTCAAACCAAAAATTGGATGCATGAACCGTTAGTTGCATTGGATCTATAGCACCAGGTTTCAACTTGGGGCATCCCTACACTATAATTTCTTCAATTGAAAAACCTTTTGTTAGAGTATCTATGGCACTAGGGTTTTGGTCAATGAGGCACAGTGCAATTTCTGAAGAGGAGGTTGATTTTCAAGAACACCGTGTCAGGAATTATTTTCTAGTGTATTCATGTGAGCCTTGGCCAAACAAACTTATGGGAGCTTACAAAACTTTGTTATGCTGCTCGGTTTGATTTTTATGCCACCAGACCAAATTGGCCACATGTCTTTGAATGACATGAGGAGGCGAGTCACAAATCATGATGAAACTCAAACCGAGACTCGAATGCATGAATCATCAGTTGTATTGGATCCAGAGCATTAGGTTTTAGCTAGTGGGCCCCCTATGCTATCATTTCGTCGATTGAAAAACCATTTTTTGGAGTATCTTTGGCACTAGGGTTTTGGTCAATGAGGAATAGTGCAACTTTTAAAGAGGTGGTCGATTTTCAAGAACACTGTGTTGAGTCTTTTTGGCTAGTGTAGTCATGTGGATGTTGACCAAACAAACTTGTAGGAGTAGACAAAACTCTTTTATGCTACTTTGTTTGAATTTTATGCCCTCAGACCAAATTGGCCACATGTCCCTGAATGAATTGATGAGGTGAGTCACAACTTGCGATAAAACTCAAAGAGAGACTTAGATGCATGAACTATCAATTGCATTGGATTCAAAGAAACAGGTTTTAGCTAGTGGGGCCCCTTCCGTTATCATTTCGCCGATCGAAAAACCAAATTTTTGTTAGCTTTTTAGCTTGGGAGGTACTCTACATGTTTGGCTTGTATGCGGAAGTAACCTTGTACCTACACTACTAAACACTTGACTTTGTAATGGGTTTTTATAAAGTTTTTATAATGAGGTTATTTTATGTAAGTGATCTTTTAATAAACTGTACCTTCTAATATTAAAGTGATTTCATCTCATAAAGTGCACTTATGTTATAAAGTGAAAATGTACTTTAATATTTTAAAGTGATTTATTTTGGAGGGAATGAATCATGTCCCTTGATATTGTAAAGGAAAGATTAGATATTGGCCATTATATATAGGGTTGGAGAAGGTGAAGGGTCACTTTCATATTATAAGAGAATACCTAGGGTAGTGTGCAAGACATGGAGAAAAATATTGAGAGATAATTTTCTGAGTAAGCTTGGAGAGGAGATTTAGGGCAGTAGGCTGGGCATTTTTCCCAAGAGAAAGTGGGCACAAATCCCAAGGTTATTTGTAGTGAGGAATTGTTGTAGCTTACAGATGATAAATAGGTCGTACTATATGGAAACGTATAGTTTGTACAATAGTGAGAAGGGCATGGATTTTGAGGCAACATTGCTACAGAAAAATCAAGGCAATTTTCTGGTGTTTTTATTGGTGTTTTGGGCAGTTTTGTGTTGTTGTCTATACATTTCTCATGTGGCATGGTTTCCAAGGTTTTTTTTTCAGTTCGGTCGTATAGGCCGTACAACTTCTTTGGAACATTTTTCAAGACAACAGATTGTGGGGGTGGTTTTTGGTGCCTTTAAGAGGTTTTTCTCTTGCTGGAATTGTATTTTTGTTGTTGCTATTTAATCTCCTGAAGCTGAATAATATATCTCTCATTGGGTTTCCCCACATTGGGATTTTCCTTGGCATTGCCTAAATTTTTGAGTTCAATGATTTTTGTTCATTATGTTTATTTCATTGCTAAAGTGCTTGGCAATGTGTATTTTTGCTTGTGGTATTTTCTGAGTGTGGTTATACATTTCAGAGTTCATTTAAGACAGTTATATCTAGGTTGATAAGTGTACGACATAATTTATTATAAGATGATTTTGTCATTTAAATTTTCTACATGGTATCAGAGGTTGGGCTCTGAGTTACAGTGAGCAATGAAACTTTTGGGCAAGTTTGAAGGGGGAAATATGTTGTGTGTTTTCCTTTGAATAATGATAGGGAATATGGTTGCATGCATTAGATTTGACGATCGATTAGATGACATTTCCAACTATTTGTAATGGAAGGTCCAGATGTAAGTTGTTCTCAAGGTGAACAAGATTCAGAACTATGTCAGTTTTGTTGTTGTGGCTACAACAACAGATCATGTTTCTTTGGATTTTCATGAAGTAAAGGAGGCCAAAGCTCAGAGGATCATTCTAGATGGTGTGAAGAACCTTATCATTCCACATATGTTTGAGAAGAAGACAACTTATGAGATGTGGGAATCTTCGAATAATTTATTTGAGGCTAAGAATTCCAATCAGAAGATGGCCTTGAAAGATAATTTGCATGACTCAAAGATGGCTAAGGGTGAGGATGTTTCATCTTATCTTACCCGACTAGCCCAAGTTAAGGATGTGTTAGCTGCAATGGGAGAGATCATCTCAAAATATGATTTGGGGAGGATAGCCTTGAAAGGATTCACAAAGGAATGGGATGTCTTTGTGAAGTGTGTGGAGGGTCGAGAAAATTTTCTAGAATGGAGAAGGTTGTGGGATGACTTCACTCAGGAGGATATCTAGATGGGGTCTCATAGCAGTGGTCAGAAGGAAGCTAGATCTAAGGAGAATGTTTCTCTTACTGTAAAGGGAAAGAAGAAATGAAATTACGGGAGGGACTTGAGTAAAGTCATATGTTAACCAGTTGGGGCACCTTACTTTTCAATGTCCTGAGAAGAAGAAGAAGAGGAAGGAACATGAGGGGCCTGGGAAAACTGCTACAACATCCATGGAGGACTTTTATTTCAATTTTGATAAGGACTTTTCTTTGGCTACTCTAGTATCCAGTGTCTGTAGTGGAGTATTTGGGGATGATATCATATGTATTGTTGACAGTGGAGCCTCTTATCACATGATGGGAATCTGATGGACATTCCCTATTATCATATAGACAAGTCTTGACCAATTGGTGGAGAGTGAAGGTGGTATGGCGCAAGCTGTATGTGGAGTTGGAAGGGTTAGATTATGACTCAAGTATGGAGGATTCATGGAGCTTGATGAAGTTTTCTTTGTTCCAAAGATGATGGTTAACCTACTCTCAGTCTCAGCCTTGAAGAATGATGGATATTGTACATTGTTCAACAGGGAACATGTATTTATCTACAGGGAGGGAGTGGACCTGGTTAAACCATAGTTGATTGGTGATCATGTGGATAGATTGTACATGTTGCGAGGACAACCTTCAGGATATGATTCAACGTCAGATGAGGAGAAGGAGACTCTTGAGACTATGGTGGGACCAAGTATTCAATATTGCATTACGAGAAAAGAGAGGGAGTCTCTTCTAAGCCCTAGAAAGAGGCTCAATTGGTATGATCAAACCAATGCTCAAGGTGGATTGCATTCTCCTAGGAGCTCAGGGTTCATGATAATTGTTAGGAGGATGTCTGTTGGTTCGAGTTCTGTGCAGGTGTTGAGGATGGCTCTAGGTTCAGAGCGATCTCCTACTAAGAATAGTGTGATGGGATTGGATGATGGTGATGGTAGAGAGTACATCCCTCACTAATAGGGAGTGTTAGATTTTTATCTCGGGAGGTACTTCACATGTTTGTCTTGTATGCGGAAGTAACCTTGTACCTACAATACTAGACAATTGACTTTGTAATGGGTTTTTATAAAGTTGTGATAAAGTGGTTCTTTTATGTAAGTGACTTTTTAATAAAGTGTAACTTCTAATATTAAAGTGACTTTATCTCATAAAGTGCACTTATGTTATAAAGTGAAAATGTACTCTAATATTTTAAAGTGATTTATTTTGGAGGGAATGAATCATGTCCCTTGATCTTGTAAAGGACAAATTAGATCTTGGCCATTAGATCTATGGTTGGAGAATATGAAGGGTCACTTTCAGATTATAAAAGAATACCTAGGGTAGTATATAAGACATGGAGAAAAATATTGAGAGATAATTTTCTGAGTAAGCTTGGAGAGGAGATTTAGGGCAGTAGGTTGGGTGCTTTTCCCAAGAGAAAGTGGGCACAAATCCTAAGGTTATTTGCAATCAGGAAGTGTTGTAGCTTACAACTAATAAACATGCCGTACTGTATGGATCCGTACATTTTGAACAATGAGGGTGTGGATTTCGAGGTAGCATAGTTGCACGTAAATTGAGGTAGTTTTCTGATGTTTTTGTTTATTTTTGGGCAGTTTTTTTTGTTGTTCGTATAGTTATGCTGTGGCACAATTTCTAAGGTGTTGTTCAGCTGGGCCATATAGGCCGTACAACTTCTTTGGCACATTTTCCAAGATAACATATTGTGGGGGTGGTTTTGGGTGCCTGTAAGTGGTTTTTCTCTTGTTGGAATTGTATTTTTGCTACTAATGTTTAATATCCCGAAGTTGAAAAATATATCTCTCATTGGGTTTCCCCACATAGGGGTTTTCCCTGACATTGCCTAAATTTTTGAGTTGATTGACTATTGTTCATTGTGTTTATTCCACTGCTAAAGTTCTTGGCAATGTGTATTTTCGCTTATGGTATTTTCTGAGTGTGGTAATACATTTTAGAGCTCATTTAAGATAGTTATCTCTAGGTTTCTAAGTGTATGATACAATTTATTATAATATGATATTTTCATTTAAAATTTCTACATTTTTGGAGTATCTATGACACTAGTGTTTTGGGAAATGAAGCATAGTGCAATTTCTGAAGAGGAGGTTGATTTCCAAGAACACTGTGTCTGGCATTTTTTCCTAGTGTAGTCATGTGATCCTTGGCCAAACAGACTTGTGGGAGCTTACAAACTTTGTTATGATGCTCAATTTCAATTTTATGCCATCAAACAAATTGGCCAGATCTCCTTGAATGGCTTGAGGAGGCGAGATGCAACCCACAATGAAACTAAAACTAGGACTCTGATGCACATACCATCAGTTGCATTTGATCTGTAGCAATCGGTTTCAACTAGTGGGGACACTACACTATGATTTCTTCATCGAAAAATCATTTTTTGGAGTATCTATGGCACTAGGGTTTTGGTCAATGGGGCATAGTACAATTTCTGAAGAGGAGGACGATTTTCAAGAACACTATGTCAGGCCTTTTTGGCTAGTGTATTTGCATAGGCCTTGGCCAAACATACTTGTAGGAGCTGACGAAACTCTATTATGCTTCTCGGTTTAGATTTTATGCCCCCAGACCAAATTGGCCACGTGTCCATGAATAGCTTGAGGAGGTGAGTTGCAACACACAATAAAACTCAAATTGGGACACAGAATCATGAACTGTCAGTTGAATTGGATTCAGAGAACCAAGTTTCTACTAGTGGTCCCTCTGTGCTATCATTTCATCGAATGAAAAAACATCTATTGGAGTATCTACAGAACTGGGGTTTTGGGCAATGAGGCATAGTGCAATTTCTAAAGAAGAGGTTGATTTTCAAGAACATTGTGTCCATAATTTTTTACTAGTGTAGTTGCATGGGCCTTGGCCAAACAGACTTGTGGGAGCTTACATAACTCTGTTATGCTACTCGGTTTGGATTTTATGCCTCTGGACCAAATTGGCCACATGTCCTTGAATGACTTGAGGAGGCGAGTTGCAACTCGTAACAAAACTCAAATCAGAAATCAGTTGCACGAACTGTCAATTGCATTGGATCTGAAGCATCAGGTTTCAGCTACTGGGGCCCCTATGCTATCATTCCATCAACCATAAAATTGTTTGTAAGAGTATCTCCGACACTAGGATTTTGGTCAATGAGGCATTGCGAAATTTCTAAAGAGAAGGTCGATTTTCATGAACACTGTGTTGGGTATTTTTGGCTAGTATAGTCATGTGGGCCTTGGACAAATAGACTTGTGGGAGATAAAGGGCCTCTGTTATGTTGCTTGGTTTGAATTTTATGCCCCCAGAACAAATTGGCCACATGTCCCTGAATGAATTGACGAGGCAAGTTGCAACTCGTGATAAAAATCAAACTGGGACTCGAATGCATGAACCGTCAGTTGCATTGGATCCAGAGCACCGATTTTCAACTAGTGGGGCCCCTCCACTATCATTTCATTGTCGAAAAAACCATTTGTTGGAGTATCTACGACACTAGGGTTTTGGTCAATGAGGCATATTGCAATTTTTGAAGAAGAGGCTGATTTTCAAGAAATCTATGTCAAGAATTTTTGGCTAGTGTAGTCATGTGGGAATTGGCCAAACAAACTTATGGGAGCTTACAAAACTCTCTTATGCTGCTCGGTATGGATTTTATGCCCCCGGAACAAATTGGCCACATGTCCCTGAATGGATTGAGGAGGCGAGTTGCAACTCGTGATAAAAATCAAATCGAGACTCGGATGCACAAACCGTAAGTTGCATTGGATCTAGAGCTTCAAGTTTCAGCTAGTTGGGTGGCTACGCTATCATTTCATCGATCGAAAAACCATTTGTTGGAGTATCTCCGGCACTAAGGTTTTTCTCAAAGAGGCATAGTGCAATTTATGAAGAGGAGGTCGATTTTCAAGAACATTGTGTGAGGTCTTTTTTGATAATTTACTCACATGGGTCTTTTCCAAATAGACTTGCGGGAGCTGATGAAACTTTGTTATGCTACTTGGCTTGGATTTTATGCCCCTAGAAAAAATTGGCCATATTTCCTTGAATGGATTGAGGAGGCAATTTTCCACTCGTGATAAAACTCAAATCGGGGTTCTGATGCATGAACCATTAGTTGCATTGGATCCAGATCACTGAACTTCAGCTAGTGGGGGCCCTCTGCTATCATTTATTCGACCGAAAAACTGTTTGTTGGAATATCTACGGCACTAGGGTTTTGGTCAATGAGGCATAGTGCAATTTCTGAAGAGGAGGATTATTTTCAAGAACATTGTGTCATGAATTTTCGGTTAGTGTAGTCATGTGGGTCTTGGACAAATACAGTTGTGGGAGATTACGAAACTCTGTTATGCTGTTCGGTTTGAATTTTATTCCCTCTGACCAAATTTGTCACATGTCCCTAAATGGCTTGAGGAGGTGAGTTGCAAGTCATGCTAAAACTCAAACCAGAACTCAGATGCATAAATAATTAGTTGCATTGGATCCAGAGCACTAGGTTTCCACTAGTGGGGCCCCTATGCTATAATTTCATTGACCATAAAACATTTTGTTGGAGTATCTCCAACACTAGGGTTTTGGTCAATGAGGCATAGTGCAATTTCTGAAGAGGAGTTTGATTTTAAAGAACACTATGTTAGTACTTTTTGGCTAGTGTAGTTATGTGGGCCTTGGCCAAACATACTTGTGGGAGCTGATGAAACTTTCTTATGCTGCTCATTTTGGATTTTATGCCCCTGGACCAAATTCGCCACATGTCCCAGAATGAATTTAGGAGGCAAATTGCAACTCATGATAAAAATCAAATCGGGACTCGAATGCATGAACTGCTAGTTGCATTGGATCCGGAGCATCGAGTTTCATCTAGTGGGCCCCCTCCGCTATCATTTCATCCATTGAAAAACTGTTTGTTGGAATATCTAGGGAACTTGGGTTTTCGTCAATGAACTGTTAGTTGCATTGGATCTAGAGCACCAGGCTTCAGCTAGTGGGGTCCCTTTTCTATCATTTCATCGACCAGAAAATTGTTTGTTGGAGCATCTATGACACTAGGGTTTTGGTCAATGAGGCATAGTGCAATTTCTGAAGAGGAGGTTGATTTTCAAGAACATTGTGTCTAGTCTTTTTGGCTACTGTAGTCACATGGGACTTGGAAAAAAAGACTTGTGGGAGCTGATGAAACTTCGTTATGCTACTCGATTTGGATTTTATGCCCTTAGACCAAATTGGTCATATGTCCCTGAATGGCTTAAGAAGGCGAGTTGAGACTCACGATAAAACATAAAACTGAGACTCAGCTGCATGAACCGTCAGTTGCATCTAATTTGGAGCACTGGGTTTTAGCTAGTAAGGCCCCTCCGCTATCATTTCATCAACCAAAAAAACATTTGTTGGAGTATCTACGACATTAGGGTTTTGGTCAGTTAGGCATAGTGCAATTTCTGAATAGGAGGTTGGTTTTCAAGAACACTGTGTCAGGAATATTTGGCTAGTGTATTCGTGTGGGCCTTGGCCAAATAGACTTATGGGAGCTTACAAAACTCCGTTGTGCTTCTTAGTTTGGATTTTATGCCCCAGGACAAAATTGCCCACATGTCCCTAAATGGATTGAGGAGGCAAGTTGCAACTTGCAATAAAACTCAAACCATGACTCAAATGCATGAACCATCAGTTGTATTGAATCCAAAGAACCGATTTTTAGCTAGTGGGGTCCCTATGCTATCATTCGATCGACTGTAAAACCATTTGTTGGAGTATCTTCGGGACTAGGCTTTTGGTCAATGAGGCATAGTGCAATTTCTAAAGAGGAGGTCAATTTTCAAGAACATTGTGTTATGTCTTTTTGGCTAGTATAGGTGCATGGGCCTTGGCAAAATATACTTGTGGGAGATGAAATAACTCCTTTATGCTGCTCGGTTTGGATTTTATTCCCCCATACCAAATTGGCCACATCTCCCTGAATGACTTGATGAGGCGATTTACAACAAGAGATAAAACTTAAATCGGGACTCAGATGCATGGACCGTTGGTTGCATTGGATCCACAACATTGGGTTTCAGCTAATGGGTCCTCTAATCTATCATTTTGTCTAGCGAAAAACCATTTTTTGGATTATCTACGACACTGGGGTTTTGGTCAATGATGCATAGTTCAATCTCTGAAGAGGGGGTTGATTTTCAAGAAAACTGTGTAGGGAATTTTTGGCCAGTGTAGTCACATGGGCCTTGGCCAAACATACCTGTGGGAGCTTATGGAAATCTGTTATACTGCTTGGTTTGGATTTTAATACCTTGGACCAAATTGGCCACATGTCCCTGAATGGCTTGAGGAGGAGAGTTGGAACTCGCAATAAAACTCAAACTGGGACTCATATGCATGAAACTTCAGTTGCATTGGATCTGTAGCACCAGGTTTCAGCTAATGGGGCCCCTATGCTATCATTCCATTGACCAGAAAACCATTTTTTTTATTATCTCCGACACTAGGGTTTTGGTCAATGAGGCATAGTGTGATTTTTGAAGAGGAGGTTGATTTTCAAGAACAATGTGTTGGGAATTTTTGGCTAGTGTATTCACATGGGACTTCACCAAATAGATTTGTGGGAGCTTATGGAACTTCATTATGTTGCTCGGTTTGGATTTTATGCCCCCATACCAAATTGGCCACATTTCCTTGAATGGCTTGAGGAGGATAGTTGCAAATCGCAATAAAAAATCAAACCAAGACTCTGATGGATGAATCGTCAGTTTCATTGGATCTGGAGCACTAGGTTTTAGCTACTGGGGCCCCTACACTATCATTTTGTTGACTAGAAAACCATTTTTTGGAGTATCTCCGGCACTAGGTTTTTTCTCAGTGCTTATTACATATGTTTGACAATTTAATAACTTATTAGGCTAGACATGGCATGGAAAGTGAAGGCATGGAATGACAATGCATGGCAAGTGAAGGAATAGAAAATCATGGCATGTCATGACAAGTGAAGGAATGAGATGACAAGACATGGCAAGGCATGGGAAGGCAAGGCGTGGAAAGGAAAGGCAAGGCATGGCAAGGAAAGTGAAGGAAAGACAAGGCAAGGCATGGTAAGTGAGAGCATGGAATGGCATGAAAAGGTATGTCATGGCATGGCATGTAATGGCATGGAATGGAAATGAATGGCATGGCATTGCAAACAAAGGCATTGAATGGCAAGGCATGGCAAGGCAAGGCATGGCAAGGAAAGTGAACACAAGGAAAGGAAAGGAATGGAAAGGAATAGAAAAACAAGGCAAATGAAGGTAAGGTAAGGGAAGTGAAGGCCAGGAAAGGCATGGAAAGTGAAGGAAATGAATGGAAAGGAATGGAAAGTGAAGTCAAGTAATCACAAGGCATGGAAAATGAAGGCAAGGAATGGCAAGGCATGACAAGGAAAGGGATGGAATCACATGGAAAGGCAAGGCATGTCAAGGAAAGGAATGGAAAGGCATGGAAAGGAAAGGCATGGTGAGGCATGGAAAGGAAAGGAAATGCAAGGCATGGAAAGGAAAGTGAAGCCATGGCATGATAAGGCATGGAAAGGCATGACAAATGAATGCATGGCATGAGAAGGAAAGGCCATGGCATGGAATGCCAAAGTAAGGCATGGCATGACAAGGAAAGGCATGGCATAGAATGACAAGGAATGACATGGCATGGGAAGGAAACACATGTCAATGCAATTTGTAGGAATGCATGTGCCATCCTAGCTCACGTTTTCTACTCATGCATGTTGTAAGCATGTATTTTCGAACCTTAGGAGTTGAGTTGTATTCAATGTTTCTTCTATTTGTGCATGCAAGTTCTATTTTTATATAAGGGGATAGATCCCTAGGTTACTAGGGTTCACTACATGTGGATTTTATATTCTAGGAGGAGGGTGTAGGTCCCTAGGAGGTGCATGGATTCACATGTTTCAATCTTCTCCAGTTGGGAGTGCACCATTCCTCGTACAACTATCCATGTAGGTAGGTACACTAATTAAGGTGATTAGGGTTAGGGTTTGACCTTGCTATATGGATCTCTCCCTTGCATGAATTTAGATAAATTGTAACCCTAAGTATTCCTATTCTATAAAGGAGATGAAGGTTTCACCACTATGTAGCTTAATATAACTAAGTTTTGAGATATAATTATAACTCAATATAAGTATGTTAGCAAGGCAAGCGAAGGCATGGAATGGAAAGGCATGGAAAGAAAAGTTAAGGAAAGGAAAGGAAACACATGGAAAGGAAAGGAAAGCCAAGGCAAGTGAAGGAAATACAAGGCAATGTTTTTATATGTGGCTAGTGTTGAGAGACAAGGTACTTCTTTGAGATTGTTTGCAAAGGAGAAGTAAGGAAGGTTTTGGCATGTGTTCAATTTATAATATGGATGAATAAATTATCACCCATATATTAGTGAAATGCACCTATGTTAGAGAAGTTCCAAGGGAGAGAAGGCCCTATGAATCTTGGATGAGAATCCAAATTATCCAAATAGAAGGAAAATATAAATAAATTAAATGGAAGGGGAAAATCCCTACTAGGAAAACCATGTTTGTTATCAAGATCCACAAAACAAGGGCTAGTATTTCTAAACTCCATAAATTGCAAGGAACATTTCACAAGTTCATAATATTCAAAGGAAATAAAGGGAAAGGATGCCGAAATGGGGAGTCATTGACAAAAACTAGGGAAAAAAAAGGCAAGGAATCCTTCATCATTGACATAAAAGAGTATAGGTGGAAGAAGAGGACCATGAAAAGTTAAGGGTTGTTGGGTTCTATAATTACATGGAAGAATAGATGCGTAGTCACCTATGGATTAGATATGAGGCCATAAGAATAAAAGGAACTCATCAATAGCCACATAAATTTGACATCAAACATCGAGCTAATTCCCATTTTAGAGGAAAAAAAGAGAGGGACAATTTCCCATTTTAAAGATACAGTCACAATTTTAAGGGAAGGCACTCCAATCCTAACAAGCTATATGGGGTGGGATTCCTGTTGATATTCAAAGGATAGAGCCTCAATTTTCTCATAATTTACAGGTTGTGTGTAAGGAGTCTTTGAGGAAGATCAAGCTCAAATGGATTGGGATAAGATTCAATCCTCCTCTCCTACTACATACCACACCTACAGAAGAGATGGATGAGGAGAAGGAGAAGGAAGATTGGAAATAAATAGAGAAGAATGCAAGGCACCATGGAAGAGGTGCCATTACTTATTTTTGTGGAAGAAATATCAACTCCTTGTTGTTAGATCTACCTTTTGTTGTTCATGAAAAAGAATAAAATCAACATTTTCAAGTTTGTTTAGAAATACATCTCACAATTCTCTCATTAGGGATTGAGTTGGTTGTATAAGATGGTGACAAGTGAAACAAGTGGAAGTAATAACTAATAAATCTATATGCACACTAAGAATAGTTTAGAATTGTTTTCAAATTGTGAAGTCTAACCTTTTATCACTTTCCTACAAAATGATCTAGTTAAAATTATACATTTTCTTCTATATTACGTAGCAAGAGTTATTTATTCTTTGGAACAAATCTATAGTATAAATTCCATGGTTATTTGCGTTATGAACCTCCTCCAAGTAAGACACTTATTTCTTTATGAATTGATCCATATTTCTCATTGCTAGACTATAATTGGCATATATCATAGAAATAACCTTGCCACTTTGATATAAATGAAATTAATGCTTATGATAAAAGTAAATGGGCTCCATAACATAGTATTCCAACTATGTATGCATTACAGATTAAGTAATGGTGGGTTAAATATTGCAAAAATTAATACCAGTGTTGGATATATTGTTTGACTTATCAAATGCAATATGATATTGAATTTAA
>ML776968.1:1560404-1572462 GCA_009831015.1 Picea engelmannii | reverse complement strand
GTCAAACAATATATCCAACACTGGTATTAATTTTTGTAATATTTTTGTAATATATATATATATATATATATATATATATATATATATATATATATATATATATATTCCTTCATGTAAACTTTTAAGGCTTACTTATAGATTCAACTCCATGTATGGATTATCTAGAGACTATATCACTAAAAAAGATTTGATAGATTGTCCAATTAACCAAGATATGTTATATTCTACTACTAGTCACATGCTAACAAATTCTCGTACCAACCAAGATATGACAAAGAACTCCCATACCAACCAATGCTTTGCATGCTATCCTACCACTATTAATGTATTATGGATTGGATTTCATGAAAAAAACTATGATATTAAAGGGATGATAACAAAATTCACCATTCCCAACATTGATTTCCATCAAACAAATGTAAAGAGGGCATATTCTTTTCAAATTTCATATGTGCCAATTTTAGGAATTCAACAAAGACAATCAATATGATACAATATTTCTACCCAAGGTGACTTATTAACACTGAAAGAGGTATACATGATAAACAAATAGATGGAAAGGCTATGAGATGAATGAAAACAATATCAAGTATCAGGGATATAACACCTAGATATAGCTGCTAATGGGATATCATCATATTAATCATTGCATGTGGTAGTTGTGATTGTCCCTGAGATTGGGCGAGTCGACAAACTGATGGAGAGATCCTTCTTGTGTACATCTCGACGTATTGATATGAGTTTGCTTGAGACACTCTCACATTGGTAAAGGTTATACCATGACTTGAGATACAACTCAGAGTTCTTTCCAGGGGGATTAACTACCCCTCGATGTGAAATACATGTCTAAGCTGGTATGGGTGCACACATACCACAACTCTAGTAGGTTGGATAATGTGCATGTGGTGAGGCCTATTGATTATCCATAGTATGTTCATCTTAGATTGGAGTGATGTTATAACACCCATATGTTGATATGTTGGTCCTCTCGATGGAGTGATGTTATAACACCATTGGGTAGGTTGGCTAACATGCATGTGATGAGGCCAGTTGAGTAGCCATAGGATGGTCATCCTGGATTGGAGTGATTTTATAACACCCATATGATGATATGGTGGTCCTCCAGATGGAGTGATGTTATGACACCATGGTCCTCCTGACTGGAGTTGATGATAGTTGGTCCTCTTGGATTGGAGTGACGTTATAAAAGCCAAATGATGATATGGTGGTCCTCTAAATGGAGTGATGTTATAACACCATGGTCCTATTGACTAGATTTGATGATATGTGGTCCTCCTAGATTGAAGTGGTGTTTTAACACCTAGATAATGATAAAGTGGTCCTCAAGATGGAGTAATTTTATAACACCATGGTCCTCTAGAGTGGAGTTGACGATAGGTGGTTCTATGGATTGGCATGATTTTATAACACCTAGATAAGTATATGGTGGTCCTCTTGGATTGGAGTGATTTTATAACACCATAGATGATGATAAGGTGGTCCTCCTAGATTGGAGTGATGTTATAATAGCTAGACAATGATAAGGTGGTATTCCTGGATTGGAGTGATGGTATAACACCTAAGTAATGATGGGATAATCCTCCTTGTGGAGTGGACGTGATGCCTTGAAGTGTTGGAGACTCACTATGACATTCTCATTGGAGAATCATTAGCTTTTTTGTTTGTATTTGTCATGATCATTGGAGACTCACTGTGAAATGTGTCTTGTCCTTGGAGGCTTGCTATGACTTGTGTCTTTTCCTTGGAGGTTCGCTCTGGATTGTGTATTTTCCTTGGAGGCTCACTATCACTTGTGTCTTGTTCTTGGAGGCTCACTATACTTGTTTCTTGTCATTGGTGGCTCTCTATACTCTTTCCTTTCACTCTATAGGAACTCGTTGTTCTTTTTCAAGCTGCAGTAGAGATATGATTTGTTGTCTACAGGTTATGTATTACATAGTATTGCATCTCTCCTTTGGCCTAGGGTTTTTGGCAAAGGACTTGATAAAGCCATGATTGGATATTGATTTATAAGGAATTGATCATAGTGAAAGGTGGGTGATTTATAAGGGTGATATGACCAATGGGAGAACAAAATAACTCAAGATACACATAAATAAACAACTCAACACAAGAAACACAATTTGACATATTAACATAACAATATCCAACTAAGTTCTTGAAAGTCAACTAATGATACCTGTTATCACTGAAATTTCGTCCGCAAATAGTTACAAGAATTCAGCATCGCCAAACAATTATGAGGTCACCCATGGACAATAATTAACACACAATCATTTCCAAAGGGTAAAAAACTATACAACTAGTGCAAAAATTAAAGGGTGCTATGAAGACACAGGGCGCCCATGCACATGCGCAAAACAGGAACACAGAAATCGTGCACATGCACACGATGCGTGACTGTTGTTGCAAAAATCCGTGCACCTGAGAAATGACGCATTTATGAGAGTGGTCGGCCTCCCACCCACTTCTAGTTTAGCTTCCAAGTTGATTTGACACTCAAATCTGGACTAGATTTGACTGGGTGGCTGGTCAAAGACCTAGAAATGCCCTAGTTAGCCTCTTTACACACTACAAACTAGTTGGAAAATACCTCAAAGGAATGCTATAAAAAGGCCATGGATACACTTCATTTTTCAAGGAATTCATAGCAAAGTTATGCTGCCATTATTCTCTTGAGGAATCTTCTATCCTTGCCAAGAGTATACTTGCATCATTGCATTGGGCAATCCATCTCACCCCTTGAGTGGATTAGCAAAGAAATCTTTCACCATTTTCATTTTCATTTTAAAAGTTGTAAGAAGAGATTATTTGTGGGGGTCCAAGAGCCCTCCCATGGAAGAAGAAGGGACTCATAGTCCTCTTGCTTCTTGGTGTTTTCTTTCACTAATATCAGCCTTATCATTGGTGACATGGGTCTCATTGTTTCATTTGTCCTTATGTCCCTATATTTATCAATTTAGTTGTTGTTTTATTTCTTAGTTTAATTCTTATTTGTTGTTTTATATTTCTTTCTCTAACCATTTTCCTTATAGTTGTCCTGCTTAGAAAACCCAACTAAGCTTGCAAGCACCTCTATTTTTCTCACTAAGGTGACAAAAGAGGCACAACAGATTGGCGACTCCACTGGGGAAAGGTATCGATTTCGTACCCCATTTGGGTTTTTCTAGCTCTTCTTTTGGTTTATTTAACTTGCAGGTGCATTAACCAGCCTAAGCCAACATGCCAATCATCCAATTCCAAGGTGAATTGAGAGAATTCCATCCAGAATTTTCATTCATTGTCGTGTGTCACCTATGTGCAGGTTTTATGGCCCACAGACGTGCATCGTGCACACATGCGCCCAAGTCATAGTTCTATTCTACGGATGTGTGCCCATTAACTCTTTTTGGTTTGTGCACATGCGCTCAGTGCGCCTCTGTCTCCACTGAGACCTGTGCACCTGTGCAAAAAAATTCACATTGTAAGGTTCTTGAGATTTGGGGAAGTCCCTTAGCCTTCTTAAAAATGATTTTATGCATGTTTTAAGCTGCACCACACTTAGTCCCCTCTTCATATAAAGGGGTTAGTCAAAACACATAGGCACTTAGGGGGTTAAAATCATTATTTCCTCTTTTGGTTTCATTTTCAACACATGGATGGCATGTTTTGGCTAAAAATATAAGTTGGAAATCATTTGTAATCACATTTAACCTGCATTGGGACTAGAAGTTGGATAACAATCACTTAGTATGCTCTTCTCTTGCGCCTCCAAGCGACATTGAGAATGAGAAAAAGATTGTGAAACAATTTCATCTCCCTTAAGAAGATTAAAACCTTTAGGAGAGGACAACAACCCTTCTTGGGACTCCTCTTAGTTTATTTTTTCAAACACGTCTTAATATTATAATGGGCCCATACATGCCCACATGTCACAAAGATAAGATAGTGTTGAAATTTACTTTCTTAGCTTAAAACACTAGGGAAGTTTAAAGGTTTTGTAACAGGCCCATACATGCCCACATGATCACAATCTAGGATAGTTTCAAAGATTTTATTAGATTACATCACAATAGGGAGTTAGGAATATTAACGGACCCACATGTCCACATGCTAGCTTCCTAGGGACTTTTGAATTATGCAAGGTTGTACCAAAGGCACTTAGTTAATTAGGTAATCAACACTTGTAAGGACCAAGCGAAGTCCACATGCAGCAAGGTGACACCTAATTCATTAAAAATTGGCACAATTTCACTCATTCACACACAAAATTCACTTATCACTCACATAGTTTCTTCTTGAAACTTGGAGGTCAAAGTAATTTTCCTCCAAACGGATTCTAAAACACCCCGCCCTTTTCTTGACAACAGGGTTGGTTCACACTCCCAACCTCTCAAAACAACTACATCTAAATTTTTTCTAAAAACTCACTAAGTTTTCCTCCACAGGAGGTGCCAAAATAAATTTTTTAGTCTAGGTAGGATTTCATGGATAGGCATCCAAATAACTCCCCGTCATCTGGTTCTCACATTGTCAAAACCATAGAAGTTGTCAAATAAGGAACTGAAAATCTTCCAAGTCAAGTGTTCCTAACACCATAAGGCAGGGAGATACCCGTGAAGGGTTGAAGGCCAAGGCCCGGTTGTTCTATGTGTCCCCCCTTGAGGAAACCACCTCTTGGATGGGATCCAACCCGTGACCCAATTCTTAGGCCGAAAATCTAAATGTCGCACTTTGGTCGAGGTTCCTAGTGACCAAATTTTAGGACATCTACCGAGGTGGCGATTGTGGGTTGCAATTGCACCTTGATAAAATTTTGTGTGGCTATTGGGAAATATCGCCAGCTCTTTCGGGATATGCCCCCTTTACCCATCATTATAATCGATTATTTCATCCTTCACTAGTCTCTCTTCCGGTGACTTTAGACCCCACTGTTGAGTACTATTGGAAGGTCCAGTGCTATTTGAGAGGAAGGACGTTACGTATTTTAGGACACAAGCATTTGTTTTCTTTGATTCCCCACGCGGATAAAACCCACTTATCCACATATATGCTTCTTTTTCAAACCACTTTATGTATGATGCACTTTTGATTACATTTTGATTTGGATATATATATTGTTTAAAGTTCAAAATTTGCAACAAAGGCTCTTGTTTCTTTATTACTCTCACCACCATTTTCACACATTCAGTCAGCTAGTTGGACATCATAGGGGGAGTGTTTGGTCTTGCCCACTCATCGGCACCACCGTCTCACACTCCAGCGTCTCACACTCCAGTCAGTGCCATTGTCTTAGGATCAAACTTTCTTGGTTCTACATTACTTGGGTCCACTTCCCAAGGTCCTCCATCCACTCGCTCTCCTTTACACGGAAGTGGGGGGCCAAATTCCTCTCAAGGGGGAAGTACCAACCCACCTAGCCCCCCTCCAAGGTTAGGTTCATAGAAAACTCCTACCATGGTGGGAGATAATCCTCAACCAACACTCCTGATGCCATATTTGGCCTCTCTTAACATACCAAATCTAAGCAAACTCACTAATGATCCTATATTGCATGACCCCACATGGCCTGCAATGCCCACCAAACTACCTTCAGACATCCCCAAATTTGAAGGAAAGGTAGGAGATGACCCCGCCGACCATGTCATGACTTTTAACCTATGGTGCTCTTCCAACAACATTATGGATGATTCCATCAGACTGCGATTATTTCAACGCACACTCATTGGCCCATCAACCAAATGGTATGTAGATGAAAAATCAGGGTCCCATGCGACTTTCGAGTCCTTGGCCGAATCATTTTTTACCTTCTTCCAAATACCAATCCACCATGAAAATGGTCTGGAACTACTCTCTAATTTCAAACAAACCTCAGCAACACATATCGCTAATCACATTCACGAGTGGCATAGGTGACGTAGTTTATGCAAATCAGAAACCACCCAACAACAGTGTCTTGACTGGTTTCTTAGATCACTTGTCTCTCTCCTTGGTAAGGATGTAGCTTCCACCTTCCCTCAATCAGAAGAATAATCCATCAATAAGGCTCAACAATATGACCTCATCTATTCACAGTCAGGGTACTTATACACCGTACTCCCTAATATCCCAAAACATGTGTCATTTGGCCAAGAAAAACCTTGGATGTCTCACTCAGCAGACAGACTGATTGGTAATACCACTCACCATGGTCCAAAACCCCAACAACCACCAATGTATGGAACACATCAATACCTTCCGGCATATGGGGCCACCTCTTATTACCCCCCACCCCCTTATCAACAACCATACCCTGTTGCTACGCCTCTACCCATTAGTGGGCCACAGTCGACACCCCCCATACAACCACCTATTCAAACAAGTTATGGTACCCCCTCTACCTCAACTTATAGTACTAGCGAAATCACCATGCCTTCCTATGTACCTTACAGATTGTTACCCCCACAGAATCTGTACTTTCCATTTCCTAGTCCCCCACAACCCATGGCTCCCCCACATCCTCATGCTGGGGTGAATTTTGTTCAACCCTCTCCCGTTCAGCAATATCAAAGTTTCGAACAGTTGAATACAGAAAATCCGACCCACCCGTTGAATAATGCCAAAAGGAAAGGAAGAAACAGGAACAACAACAACCCAGGTCAAGGTGGGAATCAACCCTAGCAGAACCAACCTACTGGGGGCAACCAAAACCAAGGGAATTAGAACCCCTAGGGGGGAAATAACAATAGGTGTCAAGGGAGAAATAATAATAATGTTAAAACCAACTTCCCTTGTGCCCTTTGCGGTGAGTTCGTTCATTATACTCATCATTTCCCCCAAATCATTGATTTTAAACGGCTGAAAGACTTAGGCAGCCTACCACATCCTCCAACATTGCCTGCCCCTCGGCAGGCCCCACAATAATACATGCAACAACCCCCCCTGTCATGCTGCAGAATACTATTCTACACCAAGGTGTGATAAACACCCAACAGGACACACAACCTCCCCCACTTGAGGTGGGACAATACCTCAATCCAAACAATCTAGCAGATCGCATGATCCTCCTCACTAGTGAGGAAGAAATCCTTTTGCAAACATGCAATCATCAGTATCATGCACCCGCTGAGTCTCCTCCCATTCCTCCAAAGAAAATCCCCACACCAATGGGACCCCCGTTGGTGATCCCTCACCCTAACACAAAACCACCTCTTCACATCCCTCACATCCCATTGCATAGGAATGTCCACAACCCACAGGCTAGGGCAGCTCATAATTACAGTTTGGTTGATGACTTAGCACAATCCTCATCTTCCATGTCAGTCTTAAAAGTCCTTCAGACTTGTCCCACTCAATGGAAATCATTACTTTCTGCCTTGGGGGCAGTCGACCCTGTAGATGCTTAACTCATTACATTTGATCTCGACAGTGAAGAACCTCGCCTTCCTACTTTGATCACTTTTCAAATCCTAGTAAAAATACAGAACATTACAGTTCATCAATGTATCATCGATGAAGGTGCATCTACATGCATTATGTCCAAATCTGTATGGCAGAAACTTGGCTCCCCCAAACTCATACCCTCAGCCATTACCTTATGAGATTATGATGACCGATCATCATCTCCTGAAGGGCTCTTCCAAAATGTCCCCATAGAACTCGGGGGAAAAACTATTCTCATTGACATTGAAGTTATCGACACCCCACTCGATTATAATATCCTGTTTGGTCATAGCTACATGTACACTATGAAGGCAGTTGCCTCTTCCATCTTTTGAACAATGATGTTCCCCCACAATGGGAAGATCGTTACCATTGACCAAGTCTCACATTATGAGCCTAACCCAACTGCCAACATCGATAACATTCTTCCTCTTATCCACACGAGTCATGATGCATACCCACTCATCGAAATGGGTCCCAAAATAATCAAAGATCCATCATTGTTAGGAACTTACCATGGAGCACCACTGATCCTTCATCCTTCCAATCAAGTATGCATCGTATCATCTAACAGAACTAACATAGAGGATACCCTTCCTCCTAGGGAGGCTTCTATCATATTTGACATCCCACTAGTCGCAGAACTCCCCCCTCATGAGCCTCCTGTGAATTCGTCGACCCCGCCAGTCCACAATTTCACCTCTCCCCAAGGCCATATCCCAGTTTGGGAAATAGTTCCCCAAGCCATTACTCAAATTCCTTTCTTTTACCCTCCTCCGAGTGTACAAGATTTCCAGGTAGCCGTAATGATTTCCCTCCATAATATGGTGTTAGCAATTCCATTTTGGTACTTACATCCACCAGAGATGGTCCCTCGACCATCCCTTCCCCCCAAAATGGAAGGAATCCCAATGACAATTCCCATACTCACTCCTACCATACCCTCTCCACCCCCACTCACTACTCTCACTACTACAGCTGGGGACAGAAGAAAGAAGAAGGAGCCCGCAACTCTACTTCCCCCACGGGTCCAACCCCCTTGCGCACTATGTGAGAAATATGGATACCAAACCAACAACTTCCCATCTCTACCAGAGTTATAGAATTTGATTCCACTCAATCAAACTCCCTCAACACTCGCCACTATAGCCAATACTACCACTACCACCCCTCATTCAAATAGTAAAGGGTTTTGAACCAAATTCACTTGTGCTATATGTTCAGAATATGGCCATTACACTCACCATTGCCCAGCACTACCACACTTTCAACAGACATTAGCCGCAGTACGCCAAAGATTTTAGAGCGAACCCAGTACAACTTCATCATCCATACCAAAAATCACTGACATCCATTATGTCACAACTTTAGTCAATGAATGTATGTGATTCCCTTGCTCTCTATGTGAATCCTTAGATCATTTTACATACTAGTGTCCTATGATCATTGAATAAAGGCAACGCCAAATGACCCTACTTCAAGGACCCACAAAATCGATGGTTGACCTTACCTTGTCACTAGAGATTCTTCATCTCATTTCTCCCGAACCTGAGGCCCTACCCATGCCTCCATGGTTCTTGGATGACTTATCCGAGGATTCACCCCCAAATCCCCCCAATTCTCCCGCTCATTTCCCTACGAAAATTTTACATGCCACTACCACGGGTACTCCTCAGTATTTTGATATTTGGTTTATGTCAAGCAAACCATCGCAATTTCCTTGCATTGTTCCCCCTGCTTCTCCATCACCAGGGGGCAGCCACACGACAACAGTCATCGATATCACTCTTCACGAACCCTTGTATTCCTGCCAATTCCACTGTGATGAGGACATACTAGAAGAGTTAAACAACCCTAACTACCCATGGGATTTGCTACACCACCGAGCACTCTTCTTTCCATAGGAGGCCTCCACGCCTCCTAACCAACACCCCATATACACAGTCAAAACCAAGGGTTTTATCCCATCGGGGCATATCGACTGCTTCAACAACCCCATTCCTGCCCTGGATGCTTTTGAAGAAGGCAACATGGCCAACATTTCCCCGACCATCAAAATCGACATTTCCATCAAAAATGGCGTCATCGAGGAAATCACCATTGGAGTCACTTGCACTCCTCAAGAAATGACCTCCTATAAAACCCTCTTCCAGGAATATCGGGATATTTTTGCATGGTCATACACAGAAATGCCTGGCCTTGATCCCTCTATCATTGAACATCTCATTGACACCTGGCCCAACATTACACCCATTCATCAAAAAAACACTACACCCATCCAAAGCAGTGGTCATCAAAGCCGAAATTGAAAAATTATGTGTGGTTGGGTTCATCTACCCCATCGCCTATACCTCATGGGTTTCCAACTCTATATCCATTAATAAAAAATAGGGAACTATTCGCGTCTGCACGGACTTTTGTGATATCAATCACACATGTCCCAAAGACAACTTTCCAATGCCTTTCATCGATCAAATTATCGACAACTGCGCAGGCCACAAGGCCCTATCCTTCATGGACAGTTTCTCTGGTTATAATCAAATACAAATCCACCTCGCCGATCAATACAAATCCGCATTCACTACCCCTTGGGGTACTTTTTCATATCGTGTCATGTCGTTTGGCCTAAATAATGTTGGCACAACTTTCCAAAGGGCTATGACATACATTTTTCACGATCTGGCTCATATCATCCTCGCATACTTGGACGACCTCACAACTCGATCCAAGAAACGCACCCAACATCTTGATGATTTACAGATCATCTTCCAACGATGTGTCAGTACAACATTCACTTGAATCCCCTCAAGTGCGTATTTTGCATCACCATGGGGCACCTCCTTGGATTCATCATTTCCCAAAGAAGTATTACCGTGGACCCCCTCAAAGTCCAAGCTATCACCGAAATTCCACCTCCCCAGAATTTACGTCAACTCCAGAGCCTCCAGGGCAAGGCTAACTTTCTACGATGATTTGTCCCAGACTATGCCACTCACGCACACATTTTCATTCACCTACTACGTCACAACATCCCATTTTACTGGGATGAACATGCACAACAGTCATTTGATGATATTAAAATGGCACTCTCCAATGCCCCTTTAATTAGTGCACCTGACTACAATCATGACTATATCCTTTACATATCAGCATTAGTTGTTTTAGTAGCAGGAGTTCTCGTTCAGCTAGGTGATGACAATCATGAGCATGTCATTTATTATGTTAGTAAAAACCTCTCAGGGTGTTAAGCCCTAATGTTGGATCATTACCCCTTAATTGGGGCATATTATATTAGTAATGTTATTTTATTTATGCCGGCTTTAGGCCATTAGTTGTAATTATACCTCCTAGTCTCCTATATATACCAAGGAGACATTTTCATTTTGAATCATCTTGTACTTGAACATTTAAGTGGGGTAAAAGGAGGTTTCCCCCTCGAAGGGGCTTATTATCTGAAATTTTCTCTGTTTCAAGGTGTTGAGTACTTTTCCTGAGGTTTTTCCATGCTATATTGATGTTTGGTTCTTAACATATGGTATCAGAGCTCAAGGTATTGGAGTTTCGCTGCTACATCTGAGACACCGTGGCATTTTCGCTATAAATTTTTTTCTACAATGTTTCAGAAGGAACCGCTTGGAGGGTTTTTAGTAGACATATAAAGGTACGTTGGTTCAAAATTCAGCTCCTGAGACCTTATACTTTCGGAGATACATCTTGTACAAGATAGGGTTCTAGAATCATCCTGAAATGAGTCATTGCGGAATTTTTGCTATAATTTTTTTTTTGTAACATTTCAGACCCTGAACTCTGGAGGCCATTTACAGAAATTAGTAACATATCTGTGGTGAAAATTTTAGCTTTTGGGTCATCTTAAATTTGTAGATACACCTTGTGTAAGACAGGGTATCTGACTAGTCCTATTGACTAGTCTCAAGAAGGTGTTCCAGGTAAAACAAGCATAACTTCTTGCTAGAGTATCCAAATTGAGTGGGACTGGTTGCATTGGATTGTGGACAATCTGTAGTATGTTGGGTGTGAGTTTCAGAATTTGATATCAATTATTTTGTGCGGGGAATTCTATACAAGTGAGATCTCCTGGAAAGAACAAAAATCGACAAGTTGTGAGGAAGTTACCATAAATTCCACTTGGCAAATCCAATTTTGATCAGACCTGTGGCATTGAAGAGAATAAATATCAGAGAAATACCTAAAAGAAAGTTTTATACCCAGAAGGGACGAAACTTGGGAGATAGAATAGAATAAATATTGTCTAGCAGAACCACCTCAAAATCAAGACTCAAAAGTGATATTTGGCCAACATGCCACCCAAAAAGGGACCTTCTACACCAAATAAGCCTCCATAAAATCCTAATTGGACTCTTGATGAAGGTGAAGAAATGCGTAGGGACATAAATGATTTACAAAAGAAGACAATAACTAAAGATGAACTACAAGAGATGATAGATACTAAGATGGATTCAATGGAAGATAATTTAATGGATTCAATGGAAGCTAAGTTGGATACTAAGATGGATGGATTAAAAGGCGAGATCATAGAAGTAATGAGAAATTTTGTAATAGAGAAGATACCCAAAAGTGAAAATGCATCCCATGAAATTCATGATGAGGACACAAG
>ML776968.1:1527626-1557264 GCA_009831015.1 Picea engelmannii | reverse complement strand
GCATGAAACAACAAGCAGATCAACATCGTAGTGAAAGAAGTTTTGAAGTAGGGGATTGGGTGTTTTTAAGACTACAAACATACAAACAGATGTCCCTCAAGCAAGCCAAGAAGGATAATAAATTATCACCAAAGTACTATGGAACTTATAAGGTGTTGCAAAAGATTGGTACTATGGCATACAAATTGGAGTTGGCTACATCTTCATGAGTACACCTAGTTTTCCATGTTTCATGCTTAAAGAAGGTTATAGGTGACAAGATCCCAGTTCAAACTATATTTCTAGAACTTGATGAGGAAGGAAAAATCATATTGGAGCCTGAAGCCATCATTGACACAAGAATTCACCAGCTAAGGAATAGATCCATTTCAGAGTATCTCGTTAAATGGAGGAAACTACCGGCTGAAGATTCCACTTGGGAAGATGAGTCTTTTATATAGAAGCATCTAGAGTTACTCAAGCTTTGCGGACAACACTTGTCTCAAGGGGAGGGGCATGTTAAGCCCTAATGTTGGCTCATTACCCATTAATTGGGGCATATTATATTAGTAATGTTATTTTATTTATGTCGGCTTTAGGCCATTAGTTGTAATTATACCTCCTAGTCTCCTATATATACCAAGGATACATTTTCATTTTGAATCATCTTGTACTTGAACATTTAAGTGGGGTAAAAGGAGGTTTCCCCTTGAAGAGGCTTATTATCTGAAATTTTCTCTGTTTCAAGGCGTTGAGTACTTTTCCTGAGGTTTTTCCATGCTATATTGATGTTTGGTTCTTAACATAGGGCCACCCTTGAAGTATAAACATGAAGATAAATTAGCTCTTGCAGTCTTCCTCGCAGTCCAGAAACTGAGTCACTACATTATGCTTTGTACAACTAAGGTTTCAGTAGATTCCAACCCTATGCAATACTTTCTCAGTCATCGACAAATTAACGAAAAATTTGCCCAATGGATCGTTATCCTTCAGGAGTACAATCTTGAATTCTTAAAACCCAATAGCAAGAAATCCCTCGTTCTCACCGAACTTGTCATGACCCTCCCCTCGGACACAACCAGTGCCCCCGTCAATATCGACTTTCCCGATGAACACCTCTTTTACATCACTTCGGATGATCGTTGGTATGGTGACCTCCTCGTCTACCTCCAAACTCAAAAGTTTGGTAACCACCTTTCATGAGATGATCATCGTCATATTCGCCACCAGGCCCCCCACTACCTCCTCATCAGAGACATCTTATACTGGCGAGGGGTCGACACCATTCTTCGTCGATGCCTGGCCATTGACGAGGCTGATACAGTCTTGAACGACTGCCATAGTGGCGCATGTGGGGGGCATCTTTCGAGAATATTCACTGCTCAGAAGATTATCTGAGCAGGTTACTTTTGGCCTACCTTGTTTCACGATTACATTAACATCATGAAATGATGCGAGAAGTGTTAGATTTACGCCAATAAATCCCGAGCACCAACTGCTCTTCTTCATCCAGTCCTCCATGCCAACCCTTTTTGTAAATGGGGCATCGAATTCATGACTTGTAATCCTTCCTCCAGCAATGGACACAAATACATTGTTGTCGTAGTCGATTAGTTCACCAAATGGGTGGAAGTTATTCCCACCTTCAACAATATCGCTGACACCGCAGCACGTTTTTTCTTTAACCACGTCATATCTTGCTTTGGATTACCACTCCAACTAGTTTCTGATCACGGGAAACACTTCGAGAATGAGAATTTTGTCGAACTCTCATCTTGGTTAGGATTCTCCCATGATTTTGCCTCACCATATTACCCTCAGTCTAACGGAAAGGTCAAAGTAGTTAACAAGGTCCTCAAGACCATGTTACAGTGCACGGTTAATAAACATAAGACCAATTGGCATCATATGTTATTTTTCGCGCTATGGGCTTACCATATGGCTTTGAAAACAACTACTGGTTTCACACCATTTCATCTAGTCCATGGGGTGGAGGCCACTCTTCCCATCGAGAGCGAAATTCCCACCTTACACACCGCAATTGAGCTATTACCTGACACTACCCGAATGGAGTAGCGCTTGCTGAACTTAGAGTCCCTGGATGAATATTGTCGATCCTCATTACAGAACAATGAGGTAGCTAAAAAATGATCAAAGGCCACCTTTGATCGACATGTCAACCTTCACTCATTCCACGAAGGCGACCTCGTCCTTGCTTATGATATCGCTCATGATACCTTTGGTCATGGAAAATTTGAGTCACTATGGCATGGCCCCTACATCATCCAACATTTCCTTACCAAAGGAACATACATCCTAGACTCTCCTGAAGGCCTCTCTCTTAAAGAACCCATCAACGGGTTATACTTAAAGAAATTTTATGCTTAAACATAGTCATTCTACTTTATGTTATTTCTTTTATAGTGTTTTTAATCTTTTGTCCATCCCTCACATCTAAACTATCATTTGTGCTATTGATAGATGATTCCTCCACCAGCCTACCACATCGGTTATGCTGACGGTGCCAGCCGTTTGACACAAAATCTCACTTCGACCACTTGGGCTCTCTACACCCCCTCACATGAAATGCTCCATTTGAGCAAAATATGTTTGGGTTCAGTGACTAACAACCAAGTCGAATACACTGTTGTCATTGGCCTCCTGGTTGATGCCCAGTATCATCGTATTCGTCACCTTAGCATCTTTATCGACTCTCAACTAGTCGTTCTCCAGCTCAACAATGTGTACCGCATACGCGATCCTTGCCTCTTTCAAAAATAACTACAAGTTAGACTTTTATATCGACATTTTGATTCCATTACATTTACACATATTCCAAGACAATTGAATCAAATTATAGATAAATTAGCTAATATTGTGTTAGACTGGCATATATCACATCAAGATACCTCTACACATACATAAACATATCAACAACCTGTCACAGCATATATAGATTATACATCAACAACACATTACCAAAACACATGTAAACACCACATAGATCTCAAAATGTGTACTCATGTATATATAAAACGGTCCACAGTGCCATCCAAATGTTTACATACAAAAATACAAGTATCCGTAGGCCAGCGAAGCACCTCGGTACAAAATGGGCTCACCAGCCTATATACAAAAATCCAAAAATACATAGAACACCACTCAAGGTGCCTCTAAAGCACCACCTCCTGCCCCTCCCTCAGGCAGTGGTCCCCCACCCACTACTGGTCCCTCCTGACCAGGAGGTAACCATCCAGTCATAGTAGCACCTGCTACTGCTGACCATCGTACCATGACCCGCCATGGTGGTAGAATCCCCACACACTGCTCTAGGATGCCCTCATCCTGGATATGTGACCACATGCCCTCAGGTACACCCTGTAACACTGCCTCCAGGCGACGACGAATGTCCTCAAAATATGCTCTGACATCCGCCAGAGGAGCATGTGATGGTTGGGCACCTGGGTCATCAAAATGGTGTCTCCTCACTGCTCTCTCAGGATCAGCTAGTCTCGCCCTGACATCCTCATGCCGACATCTCTCTCCTACTCGCACCCCTCCCAGGGACGGTCTCTTCAGCTCCTGGCGAGCCAGTGCCCTCAGCAACTCCACCTCACACCCGCGAGGTGCCACATCTGCACATACAAACAAACAACATATAGTAACAACATCTATATCATATACATATGTCATGCTATCTCAAAAAACATATATATAAAACTCACAAACATACCTCGATGGTCAAAAACCTCCCTTGGAGGTAACACCATGTCTAGATCCTCTCGAAAGTCAACACAAGCATAGGGGAAATGCAATATCACCTGCGGCATCTACCGCCACACCTGTGCCACCTCAGCTGTAAATAAATGACCACCCTCGCCACCACTGTGGCGAAGAAAAACAGTTGACCACCGCTTTAGTTGTGGCTCTTGTGCCCCAAGTGCACCCAATAAAATCCTAGGGTGCAACATAGGCACCCTCTCCAAAAACCAAGCCACTAGGATTGACCCAAAGGCAAACTCTCCTATATCAGTAGACCGACAATGGTCCAACTGACCTACCATCCTGGCATGCAGCATAAGCCCCCAGACGAAGTTCTCACTAGCCAGTACCCTGTCCATCACACATAATTGACCACCACTGATCTACTACGTCCCAAGGGACCCATACACTCTCACAATCATTGCTGCTATACAATGATGTGCTAGAGCATCCATCACCCCAATGCTCACAACAGTGCCTGACATAAATTTCAGCCCCAAATAGAACCTCTGGCCCATTCTCATTAGTGCCACATCCCTAGGTAGCACCAGCTCCATCGGTATGGGTGTTCCCCGAAACGGGAGCCCAGTCAAAAAATATATGTCCTCCACCGCAATGAAGGCAATATGCTCTCCCCGCACTATGAAGCAATGCAGGTTTGGACTCCACATTTAGATAAGGAACTGCAGGAGATACTCCTACACCCATATCAACGGGCACTCAAAGAACTTCAGCAGCCCACAGGCTACCAAAGTGGCACGTACCCCCGTATCCTCAATTGCCACAACATCTCTCTGCTGGGACTAATCCTGCTCTCACCAACCAACGAGAACCATGCAAAATGATCACCTACAACCACATAAAATAGTCCTAAGTCATCCAAATGGACCATAAACAACATTAAAAAGATAAGTTTTACACCCGTCAACCTTGCCTCCAAGGCACGACTGTTTAACCCACAGACGTGCACACATGCACGCCTGTTCACTCCACAGGCCCGCACGTATGTGTTCCTATCCACTCCACAAGCATGCTTGTCCATCCTTCAGGTGCACATGAGTGCACGCCTACTCAGCATATAGGGGCGCCTTCATGTGCCCCTGTCACGAACACAAGAGCGCACCTATCCAATACACAACTGCACACACATGCGTGGCTGTGAAGCCAACAGGCATGCACATAATGCTCGCCTTTCTCCCCCTTATAGGTGGCCCCATGCATGCCTATCCAGTGGGCAGGCATGCACTTGTGCACGCATATGTTTGGATTTCCCACACACGTGGGGGCCCACACACATAAAACCCCCTGTACGGCCCTCCGTACTGGCCTTGCCCAAAAATGGAAACCCTACTTCTATGCAGGATGATCAGACTACTAACCTAAAGCTCGTTGGTCCTCGATAAGTTGCCTCATTCTCATGGAATCTCCAAATCTCCTATGAATACTTTTCATCTAGTCACTATAGCAACAAGTACAAATGAGGTGGCAATGTGGGCCCTACAGCTATATAAAGGACTTTTTCACCGAACTTCCACTCACCATTCCGGGAGCTCTGGGTGTCCATTCCCCAATCTGTCTTCATCCATGAGATCATCATCCCGTCATCTACATCACGACAATCCTTGGGCCACTTTTCATCCTGAGCCCCTGGGGTGCCATTTTTTCATACCTCGACCAGGTACGCATGCTCATATTTAAAAATTATCAAATAAATGCTCGTATGTTCGATTTTCTTCAGACATTGTTCACGTCGGGTATTTGGTTTTCATGTGTGCAGGTACTTGGTCATCATACATCAATGCAACCCCTTCAGGTATATACTCAGCACTAGCATGTAATCATTCCCTCTGAATCTCACTTGCATCTCCAGTCACATCCTCTGACATTTTCCTCTAGGATCCCCATCTCCAGCTCTATAGTACCAACACCTCCATTTGCATCTTCAGTACTGTCACCCAGTAGCACTCTTACCCACATGAGTTGTCCCATTCATAGCACCCTTTTTCACCATTGACACTCATGTTGTTTTTCAAAAACCCTTTAGGGATGGGAGTCCCGATAGTCTTACATCATGTCGTGAATCAGACACATACTCCTTCTCCTCATTAATCTAGCTTTCTCATCAGACTCCCAGATTATCTCTTCAAGGTTCTATTTTTTACTGCACCTCTACAGTATCATGAACCCTCCATTTCATCCACAATCAGTTTGCCCATCTGCAAATTTCCCTTCATTTCACCTACCTCAAACAGAAACCCACCCATGGGGCCCCCATGCTCCACCAATTCTCCAAGCAAATTGTGCCCTACCCAGGCCAACCATGTTACATTGGGGCACTCGTTTCTTTATTTGTACACTTATCCCAAAGTATTCTTTATTTATTGTACAAATGCCTTTGTTTCCATCATTTACATTACCTTTTTTGTCGTCCCCTTTGGCGTCTTTCTTCCTTTTTTGGCAAAAGCAACCCATGTCGCCCTTGGTTGGGGCACTAATTATCATCTACCCTTGACAACATCGTCCATATATTTAGAGTATCCCACCAGCCACTTACCTCTTCCCTCTGAGTTTGTTCACTTTGTCCCACCTCTGGCACAACTTATCCCCTGTCTTGTTGTCCCCCTGACATTCAACCTCGTTGAACGGTTGCGACCACTTTTACCTCACATATACCCCAACCAAGGGAAGTCTTGAGTCTTCCTACATCTCGACTTCATCCATGTACCTCTTCCAAATTCCTAAACTCACCTAGTAGATTTCACGAAGCCCTTTGCTTTTGAGAGTCACGTCCCCCTTTTGTCGACATCATCACAATTTTCCAGAAGGGCGACAATATCTTGACTCTCATTACCTTACCAATGAGAGCTCTCAGATGGCACAGGGTGAACCACAATTGCTCCCTATTGTCATTGACCCCCATAAACATTCGATGCCAACACTATCTCATGTTATGGTGGGTCTTACTTTGCAACTATTGCAGTTATTTCTTATATTTGTTGAAGACTTCTGAACTTGGCTAAGCTATCAATGCCTACCGAATCCGTGATACTTCTTACAGATTTCACTGCTTACTGTTCAGAGTATGTTCCTATGTAGAATTTCCTTCTGCCTTTATCATGACTGCCCCCGAGGGCACTGCATTTGTCTACATCAACACTTCATTCCTCTTTTGAGTTACATGACATGAGCATGGGGCATGCCCGCCTCGTTTGTACACAGTTTATTTTTACACACCTTATGGAAGGTCGGGTTCTACAGGTTCCCTTCTCCCTCAAATGGGTAACTCTTGACACTCCCACTATTTCTCTCTCTTATAAAAACACTCTCAGTAGAAGAAACATTGATGGATTTCGGCTATATGTATGCTCCTAACCTCATCCATCAGGGGGCATCTGTTATCACTGAAATTTTGTCTGCAAATGGTTACAAGAATTCAGCATCGCCAAACAGTTATGAGGTCACCCATGGACCATAATTAACACAAAACCATTTCCAAAGGGTAAAAAATTATACAACTAGTGCAAAAATTAAAGGGCTATATGAAGACACAGGGTGCGCATGCACATGCACAAAACAGGAACGCAGAAATCACGCACATGCGCACGATGCACGACTGTTGTCGCAAAAATCCATGCACCTTAGAACTGACACATTTATGAGAGTGGTGGGCCTCCCACTTACTTCTGGTTCAGCTTCCAAGTTGATTTGACACTCAAATCTGGACTGGATTCGACTGGGAGGTTGGTCAAAGACCTAGAAATGCCCTAATTAGCCTCTTTACACACTACAAACTAGTTGGAAAATACCTCAAAGGAATGCTATAAAAAGGCCATGGATACACTTCATTTTTCAAGGAATTCATAGCAAAGTTATGCTGCCATTATTCTCTTGAGGAATCTTCTATCCTTGCCAAGAGTACAATTGCATCATTGCATTGGGCAATCCATCTCACCCCTTGAGTGGATTAGCAAAGAATTCTTTCACCATTTTCATTTTCATTTTCAAAGTTGTAAGAAGAGCTTATTTGTGGGGGTCCAAGAGCCCTCCCTTGGAGGAAGAAGGGACTCATAGTCCTCTTGCTTATCGGTGTTTTCTTTCACTAATATCAGCCTTATCATTGGTGACATGGGTCTCATTGTTTCTTTTGTCCTTATGTCCCTATGTTTATCAATTTAGTTGTTGTTTTATTTCTTAGTTTAATTCTTAGTTGTTGTTTTATATTTCTTTCTCTAACCCTTTTCCTTGTAGCTGTCCTGCTTAGAAAACCCAACTAAGCTTGCAAGCACCTCTATTTTTCTCACTAAGGTGATGAAAGAGGTGCAACAATACCTTATTCTCCATTCAGATAATAAAATCAGACCAATTTTTTTCTTGTATCATCTCAAATTCTAATTGTGATGGATAATGTCCATATTGTTGCTCCTATCAAAACATGGTAGATGGACTAGTTAAAGTAATTAATATCCAATCATTTACTTTTTTGTACAAAATTAAAAAAATTTATCATTTCAAATATTAAATATACTTACATATTTTCATATAAAGGCTTCTAAACCTGTTTGGCCACTGTGATGTATGGCACAAAACTTAGCAAGCCTAGCCTTTGAGGCCTTGTCCTAAAAAATACACTAATTCGATTTAATTATGCACCGGTAAAATAAAAAAATAGTTTAATGAATTTGAAATAATCTTATGACCAAATTCAAATACATGTTTTCTCTCCTCACCGGACTTCCTTCATGCATTTTCTCTCTCATATGCTTTCACCATCTTTTTCCATACTTTCACACTTACATAAATTGGCCTTCTTTTGTTCCTTAGCTAGAGAGGAATTTATTTTATCTTTTTCATTTGGTTGCAACAAAATCTCTTACAATTTTGAGTCATTTTTTTTTATCGTCTTTACTGACCAACCTATGCCAATTTTAGTCTCCATGCAATGGATGACTATTTTTTGAAGGTGCATGGGGATATTCAAGAATGGAATATGTAGATGCTCTTTGAAGCGTTGAAGGAATGATTCCTTCAACCGACGCATGAACACTTTCTCGACATCTGTCATTATGATATTCTCAGAGACAACATCATATTCTACCTCGGTTTCATATGTACCAATGCAATATGCATAACATGTGTTGGTGGTGGAAGAAATTTGTGTTCCAGGAGTGGCTGGGACATTGGACGTCTCTACTCCCTGTTCCACAATCTTAGAGGTTATTGTGATTGATTTTCTCCTTGATATTTTTCAGGATCTAGGAGTTGATGGGGAATCAATTGATTCCCTTTGATAGGGTTTTTTTGGTTGGACTATTTCAATGCCTTTAGTAGATTGTTCTTCCACGTATTCGGAAATCATGGACAAGTCCATACCTTCTAGTTTCTTCACCAATTTTACCCCCAATATAGAAGCCATTGCCTCTTTCATTTTATCATTTTCATGTCCCTATATATGTACAATAAATTTTTTATTTTAAATTTAAAAATAAAAAGATAAACCCTATATATATAGAGGAAATTTCTTCTTTTATAATTTTGAAATAAAAAACTAAAAAATACAATTCAAACAAGCAATGGAAACATGTACAAATATGTAAATTGAGTATTAAATACATCATTATGGAAAAGAATCAGATACCTTTTCTCATTTCCCTCTACTACTTGACATTTTTTGGTGTCCTAGGGAAAATTTGTTTCCTCCAAACTGTGGAAAATACCTTCTCTTTACTCTGTATGTTTTGCTCCCTTCCCTCTAACTATTATAAATAGTAGTAGTTATAATCCTTCCTATTAAGTCATTTCTAGTTAGAATATTTCCCGTGGGTGACACCATTCCCCTATAATAGGTCAGATGTACCCTAGTTTTCAAAGGGGTCGCTCCAGTTCCTTTGGATCGAGATTCCACAACATCCCTTCCAGTTTCGAACCCTATTCCATGTGTGTATTCAGTGTTAGGAGCATATTCTACATATTTAGATCGAGACTAACATGGACAAGGATATGAGTGTACATTTCCATTAAATACAATGGCATGATGGGTCCACTTGGGTTATATATAGGATCCTAGTTAGTAGAGCCAATAAAGGTTTAAGAGCGAGTTAATTGCTTTTATTGCATTTTTGTTTATTTTTTCATTTTGTTTGAATAGTTGACGCTAAATTGGGCTCCATTAGCACTGGGTTTAGCTATGACTATTGGACAAAAATGTAGTCATTTTGGGGTGTTAAATGCGGTGAAAAGTGCACCTAATGTAGCACATATAGATAGAAAGAGTTGGCTCCATGAGGGTTATGGGGTAGGGCATAAGGGTTAAGGTTTGAGCAATAAATATTTAGGGTTTTGAGTTGAATTATAGGTTCAATATTATGGTTTATGGGTCAAAACTTTAAGGACAAGGTTTAGTACATAGGGGATTATGGTTATGGGTTAAGGACTAAGGTTTGGGGTTTAGGGTTATTATTAAGTATTTTAGTTTTAGGGTGAAGATTAATTTTTTAATTAGGTTAATGTGTAAGGGTCGACTAGGTTAAAGGTCTTAGGTTCCAATTATTTGGGTTTAAGGTCTAGGGTTTAGGGTTATAGGTTAACAATAAAATATTTGGGTTAAGGTTAAAATATCATCATTAAAGTATAGGGGTTTAGGATAAGGGTCAATGCAAATGGTGTGACGATTAATTCTTTGGGTTTAAGGGATAATGGTTAAGGATTGAAGCTTAAGGAATAAGTAATATCGATAGTGGTTTGGATATGAATTAGGATGATTGATTTACAATATTAGGTTGTCATGGATATCGGATGGACCAATTGAAGAGGAATATTTGTGACTTATTTAGTGGGAAAAGATATAATGTCAATTCATTACTCAAGTTCCTAAAAATATACGAGGTTAAATGTCCTTCTTTATATATTCCACCATTTAAGGAAAAATTACCATTCTAAGAACACAAGGTCTATGTAAGTAGGATTTAGTTAATATTGAATGTTTTAGAAAGCCACGGTTAATATATCTTATTAGGTCACTTGATGTTGATTCAATTAAGTGGTTTAAAATTGTTTTATAAATGCATTGTTGACTTCCATAAAACATCCATTACAAAATATTATACACTTTCCATCTATGATAATGGTTTGTCAACAATATATGCTAGTATTAGAATGAAGACTTTTTCAATTGGACATACTATTAATGAATTTATAAAACCCAAAATTTAATGACTTTTTCAAAACCCAAGATCACATGCATCCTTACAACATTGGATGGCTCCAAATTGAGAAGGAGAACTACATAACCAAGGAATGTATATTTCCATCCTTGGAAAACACGAGGTAAAATGTGGCCACATCACACCTTTGAATATCTACAATGATGTATTATTAGGAAACCCTACTTGTGAGAGAAACATGGGGTCTATTATCATGACCTTGGAGCATCAACATTGATTCAATCAAGGGTAGATTGATCTATGTTTTCAAGGTAAAGTGAAAACTAAATATCTTTGTGGTTTAAACCACATACTTTTATAAGTTAGTCAATCACTCTTTGCTTTTATAAGTTATTCAATCACTCTTTGTGGTTGCAACCACATACTTCCATAAGTTAGTCAATCACACATGTAAATGGATTATGTGGACTAGCTAACCAATGTATTGTATGAAGCTATCATGACTAAACTAATGTCCACCACTAACAACCCAAAATTTTATTGCACTTCTTGAGGTTCATAGTGGAAATTAGTAGGAAATTTCATTACATTTCAATGAGAATAGAACTAAGAAGTGATTCCTCTTAATCCCCCACTATTATTTACTATGTAGGAGGACCTCACTAGTGTTGTGAAAAAACTATATAACTTCTTTTTCACTATAGTTTTCAATTATTCTACCTAATATGCCCCCAACATGATACAACCTAGTTCATTATGCAATTATTCACGCTTGATCCCATTGACATTTTGGACAATATTATCATGGACTTGTCATTAGATGGTATTATCTCTTAATGCACATTACATATATCACTATTTCATTAGAGTAGGCACTCAACTAGTATATTAAGATTGTATTAGAAGCTTACCTCCATGCTAGATATTCCATTGCTAGTTGTGCACTCATCCAGATGTAGGGAACCTAGTGTGATGCAATACAACCACTTGGTAGTCTACCATTAATAACAACCTATATGAATATCATTGACATAATTACCATTACTCTTTATATTTATATTCCTAAACAAATCAAACATATAATTCAAATGTTGATCTCTTATAGCCTTACAATCCTCCTTTTCTTGAGCAAAGAACAACTTCATTGGATCCTTTAATTGAGATCGATCATAAGTTCAATACACTAGCTCCTTTTTACCAAGACATAGATTAAATGAATCGACACACATACACAAGGCTATACAAATATTCTGCATTGTCAAGTCAAGTTAGTCCCTTGCATAGTCCAAGTATTTCACATTTGAGCAAGTGAGAAAACAAATTGATTTGTGGATAACACACTAAAATTTTATGCATCAACATTAACCTCCATTTCCTACAATAAAAACATTTCTACTTCCAATGCAATGGAGACCATTTCTACCTAAGGAAAGGGACTCTTGATCCATGCATTGACCTAATTCGTGTTCGCGATATATATTCATAATCACTAAATGTGATTAAATGGGTACTTGCAATGATATTTGTCACACGTTTTTTTTATTCCTTGTCCTGACCATCTCAACTATGACCCACACCTAATCTACAATATGTGATTGATCCTTGTTCAACAAATCATTTATGTGGCATTACCAACAGATCAACATGTAGTATGCTATTGTGCCAACTTAAATTCAAATTCCTTGACATCATCAATGGGATCTCATAGTCGACCGAGGTGATGTGTCCATTGTCTCTAATGATTAAAATTGATTGTATTATCATCATTAAGTCCCCTAACAACTAACATATTCTCAAAAACACTAAGAGTTTTCTATTCCTTTTGTTAGCATGGCAATAATCTCATTGATAGTAGATCTACACTATAAATATATAATTCTAATCATTATAAATCATCATGAAATTGTACATTGTTAAACAAAGTTTTGCAATGATATCTTTCATGTTATAAATCTCTATCGTATTTTCATTATAGCTAGAGATGCAACAAGTTCATGTCATTGCCTTGATCCTTGCTATTTATTGTAGCTCATCCATTTATATTGGAATATATGCATATTTGAGCCAAATATGGGTCACATTATGTTTATCTTTTAGCTCTATTATCTCTTTGTTCCTTTACTAATTTACGTCAAACTTTATCCCTTAAGTATCATAACTCTACAAACCCATTCTATACACTTATGCAACATCAAGACACTTGTGCATTCATTATTTCTTTGGCATGGTTGAGTTTCTATTTATAAAGGCTCATTGTCCATTGCGATCTACTTAGATGATATTATTCATGTATCATATAGAGCATCTTTCAACATCTAGTCTTTGCAATAAAAACATTCTAGGGATTCAACTATGCCCTAATAACTCTAAACTACAAACGTAAACATACTTGCTTTTAGAGGGAGTTGCAATCTCTAACCTACAACTTACATAATGAAAATTGGATATTTTGACAATAAGAATATGGCTCATGAGGCTATATGCATGGTCATAGGAGGAAACAATTATGTTAGGCCCTACATGAGGCTTTTAGGCCTTGAATGATAATCATAACTACTCATACGACCACACATGACCTCTTACTAGTCTTCTAGTCACTTAAAATAGTGAAGATGATATGGGGCCCCTTGCATGGACCATGAAAAGCGAGCATATTAACAAGATAATATCAAAAACATTCTCTTAGTGTATAGATGGTATGTGACTAATGTCATTGTTGTGTATTAGAAGATCCAAAGGAGGCCATGGACGTGGACAATGTAGACCTACTAAATCAACAAGAGGAAAGTGGATGGTAATAGAATCAGATATTGAATCTGTAGATACAATAAAGGTAAGGAGACAAAGAACCTCAACCAAAGGAGGATGGTTTTTATGAATTCACAAATGTTACAACACAGACGAGATAAAGTTACATAAACTATGTTGTTTTTTTCAAATCCAAAACATAATATCAATATGTCAAATATATGAGTAAAGTGATGTTTTGTGTTGGATAACATGTTGGTTGAAATGATATAATTGGTGTACTACACATCATTGATTATTTTGTGTATTGTAGGGGCCAGACGATTCCATGGAAATAGATCATGTCATATCAAATAAGGACACAATGGATGTCGCAGGACATCGGGTAATCAAATTTTGACTTAACTTAGGAAGCATTCTGTGATACATCCATCCTTTTTCACATTATTATTAAAATCTATAGTGTATTGTCCAAACTTGAAATAAATTAATGCATGTTATTGATTATTTCAGATGGATATTGGAGAAAGTGCACATCCTAAGTGTTCAACTAGAAAAAGAAAAAAAAAAAACATATTTACGTGGGCATGGACCTAAAACTTTTAAATCACAAAGAACACATTGGATGGAAGAGGATATGACAATGGATCCTCTAGACACAACAAACAATTTCACTGAATAAGAGGTTGGTCAAGACTATAGTACATGGGGAGAGAATTGGTGGTTGTCGTATCAACGAGGTGGATTTTTTTCTTTGAGAGGTATATGAAAACTCTATAAGGATATGTCTGACAAAAGGCAAATCTAGAGGGTTGCATGGATGAAGGGTATGTATTGAATGAATAATTTTTCTTCCTATGTGAATTCCTTGGTAAGGATTTTGAAAATGGGCCACGCTTTTGGGATGAAGAACAAGCATCAGATATTATTGATGGAGAAAAACCACAATATAATGGTGTTCAAGTAGAAATTAGTAAGTAAACTCATTATCATTGTGGTTGTTTTTATTGCAATCATTAATTTACTTTGTAATTTATTTATCAAATTAACAAAATGTCCTTTGGAGTTTGAAATAAACATGTTGACATGTAATAGGTGTAGATGAAAGTGCTATAATCGACAATTTCATTCTGCACCACATGGAATTTATGAAAAAATGGATTGATTTATATGATAAAAATATAGAAGAAGTGTTATAATAAAGGAGACAATTTAAGATATTGAACCCAAGGAATACCCCATTTCCTACTGATCTGCAAGGGGTGTTAGAGAATAACCCTAACTTACATTAGTGTATACCTAGATTAGACTCATAGATCTTGGTTAATACATTCCATCACACTTTATTTCACCTAATTTGGCCACATAGAGAAGAAGGGCGCCTCATCCCTAGATTTTAGGGAAAACTATTATTTTTAGATCAAGACTCAACTCCCGGTTCTTGATTTTCTTGATTTTCTTGATTTATTCTTGATTTATTACAACTCCCCCATGAAAAAACTCATCCATTATTTGGGAATGCACACCTCCTCTTTGAGTGAGAGATTTATTCCTTAATTAATGATTTATTCCTTTACTATTATTAGTAATTGCTATTTTGGGTCAGTTAAGTGAGTTGGAACTGCTTCTCTTGTTAGTTAAGTGAGATTAAGTGAGATAATACACAACACTTGACTATTGTGGGAATTAATAATTGTGTGACATGTGTATTTAGTGGTCTAGGTTGAACTATGTGGTCTCCCTTAGCCTATGACACCTATTTTAGCTTTTTCTAGCTTTTTTTACTAGAATTTCTATGTTGGAAATTCTATATATTCACCTCCTCTCTTCTTTTTGAGGTTGGTTTCTCATATATATTCATTTTTGATTAATATAATTCTCTGATTTATGGATCAAAAAATTTCTCTCATCTCTTGAATAACAACAAATTTTATGTGTTCAATTTAACTAGAATTCTAGATCTATCGAGGTTTCTGCAGGAATTCTACATGGTATCAGAGCTAGATTGAATCTAGTGGATTGTACACGATTTTATTTGTAGGTATAGATCACCAAGAGGTGAAGCAAGAAGAAATGGATAATCTCTCTCATCCCACAAAACTTGTTCTAAATCCTTTCAATTACTTCAAATGGAAGACAAAGATCTCTCTGCTCCTCCGAAGCAAAGGGCTTTACAGGGTAACAATGGGAACGAAGAAAGAACCGACTGCTACATCGGAGAAGATCAAGTATTTCAATAAATTATATGAATCAATTGGGATAATATTCCTATGAATTTCCAGATATCTCCTCTTTCATGTCAGTGGAGCCACTACTCTCGATGTGGTCTAGACCACATTGTAAGGACTATTCGACAAGCAGGATGCAATGAGAGTGCATCAACTGGAGAATGAACTCATATCCCTAAGTCCAATTCATTTCAACAACCTAAAAGAATTATTCATCAAGTTAAAATCCCTCCTCGTTGAACTTAATGCATGTGGAGTCAAGAAAGAGGAAGATCAACTTATCCTTTCAATTCTCTCGAAATTAGGCCCTGAATATTCCATATTTGTATCATCTTTTCAAGCATCTAAATTGACTCAGGAAACATGGAAAATGCATCCATTGAATGATTTCATTGAAGTATTGACTCAAGAGAAATATAAGTTAGTCCAAATGGGTTCTATCAAGTGTTACAACAACCAAGAACTTGCGGCTACTAATGCTCCAAAGAGTAGTGGAAAAGACAAGCAAAAAGGAAAGGGTAAATTTCCTGAATCGAAGAAGGAGATATCCTCACAATATTTAGAGAACTCTTCTAAGACTAAGGGTAATAAGAAGAAGGAAAGAACACTTTGCAACTACTTTTCCAAAGGTTTTCATCCTGAATAAAATTTCATGAGGAAGACTATCGATGAGATGGCTAAGCAATTGCAGCAGCACAATGCAAAGAAGAAAGATGATAACAGAATGGGAGGGAGAGCACAAGATGGTCATGCCTTAATGGATGTCACATCCACTCCATCATCTTGTATCCTTGATTCAGGTCCATCGAACCATATGGATGCATCAAAAGATGAATTTTCCTCCATCGAAGAAAGCACCAGATCCCCAATTTACTTGGGAGATGCCACACCCGCAAAAGTGTGCAAAGAAGGAATTATTGATCTTGAAGGGGGCTGCTTCAAAAATGTGCTTCATGTTCCCTCATTGTCCACAAATATTCTCTCAATATATCATATTAGTCATTCTGGCTCTATAAGGAAGTTGGAATTCACTCTAGAATCCGCAGTGATTACCGACATTTCCACAGGCTCGTAGCTTGCACATGGAATTGCAGATCACGGTTCTCGTTTGTATTTCTTCTCCCACTTTGTTCCTAAATCTATTAGCACTGTATTTCTGTCACAATATAATAATATCAGAAGGTTATGACATGAAATATTTGGCCATCTAAACTATAAGTAATTGCATCAACTCAACAAGGAAAACATGGTAGAAGGATTGCTAGCTATTAAATTCACGAGCGGTGTATGTCAAGGATGCATTATTGGCAAGCATCTTGAGAAAAAGCTTGACAAAGGGAAGGCACAGAGAAATTCTTCACCTCTTGGGATGATTCACAGTGACATCATGGGCCCATTCCCACAGCCTTCAATCAATAAGGTTCGATATGTACTCACCTTCATAGATGATTTCTCTCGCTTTACTTGGGTATTCATTTTCAAATTAAAATCGGAAGTATTTGAATGCCTTATAGAATTTAAAGAACTTGCTGAGAATGAGTTTGGGTGTAAGATTAAGATACTCTGTACTAATAATGGAGGGGATTATGTCAAAAATTATTTGTAGCAACTTTTTATTGATGCAGGTATACAACTACAACACACAGTGCCATATACATCACAGCAGAACGATGTTACGAAGAGGAAAAAACGGTCCTTAAAAGAGATGGCCAATTGTATGCTATAGTCAAAATCATTAGCTCCCAAGATATGGTTTGAATCTATTAATTTTGAAACATACATTCAAAACTGAGTTCCTCATAAATCACTCAAATGCACCACCCTTTTTGAATGTTGGACCGGTACGAAACTGAAAGTGTCGCACTTTCGCATTTTTGGTTCATGAGCATGGGCTCACATTCTGACAGATAAGAGGAATGATTTGGAGCCTCAAAGTGTTGAATGAATATTTTTTGGATATCCTAAAGGTGTCAAAGGATATATATTTCTGGACTCTCACACTGAAAAGTTCATTCTAGCTCAAAGTGTGAAGTTTGAAGAAGAATCACTGCATGATTTTTCAGAAGACCCTGCCGATAAATAACTTGTTGTCACTGATGAGGAGGAGTCATAAAATTCTTCGAGAACATAAGAGAAGCCATTAGAGAATAATTTTGGGTATGATACATAGGATTAGGAGTAGTTCATGGCTTCTCCAACTCAGTTTCCAACTTGGGCAAAGAAAACCCTGTAAGATGCGGGTGAACTAGTCGGTGATCCTGTAGATACAAGAAGGACTAGATCACAGTTTTTTGGGGCTCCTCAAGCCCTGGCTGCCACAGAACCATTGCTTCCCATAAATTTCTATATGAAACTTGGTTCATATCCATATTTACACTCTGAGGCTGATGGAAACCCACTTTGGGAGGCTGCCATGGATGAAGAGTACTATGCTCTTATGGACAACAACACATGGGACTTGGTTCCACTTTTGAAAGGAAGAAAGCTTATTTGATATCGATGGATATATCAAAAAAATATTGCTGCATATGGTGATATAAAAAAGTACAAATATTGAATTTTTGCAAAAGTATACTCACAGGTACATGGCATAAACTGCGTAGAGACATTTGCACCTGTTGCAAAAATGGACTCTACATGACTAGTTTTGGCCATTGTCGCTTCTCGCAGATGGGAAGTTCATCACATGGATGTGAAGAGTGAATTTATTCATAGAGATCTCAAGGAGGATATATATATATAGAGTATCCATAGGGATACATTCATAACTCTTCCCTTGTTTTTAGATTAAAGAAATCTTTGTATGGCCTAAAATAGGCTCCCAGAGCCTAGTATGCAAAGATTGATTCTTTCCTTCTTTCCATTGGATTCATTCGATGCAAATCTGATCCAAATGTTTATTTGCTACAACATGATGATTCCACTTTTCTGATATTACTTTATGTAGATGACTTACTGATGACAGGGAACCTTACTTCAACTATTAATTTGGCAAAATCGGCATTGCAAGATCGATTTTCCATGACAGATTTGGGATTGTTGCACTACTTTCTTGGTCTTGAAGTTTCTCAGTCTAGTTTAGGGATCAATATGGCATAGTATAAGTATGCATAAGATCTACTTGTATACTTTCAGATGATAGAATTCAAGCCAACATCATCTCCCTTTCTTTTGAGGGTCAGATTTGAGGATGCGGGTACTACACCTTTGGTGGACAGTACACTGTATCGGCAGTTGTTGGGAGTTTGTTGTATCTCACTCACACCTGAACTGATATCTCTTTTGCAGTAGGAGCTTGTTCTAGATATATTTAGGAGCCTCATGAGCTTCACTGGAAAGTTGCAAAGAGAATACTTAGATATGTGAAAGGTACTCCCAGCTTTGGTATCTTTTATGCTGCAGATCGCCCACTTTCACTGATTGGGTACACAGATTTTGATTGGGCTGGCGATGGTAAAGACCACAAGTCCACCTTTGGTTATGTTTTCAGCTTTGGTTCAGGGCCATTATGTTGGTCTAGCAAGAACAAATCTATGATTTCTTTACCTACAGTAGAGGTAGAGTATAGATGTGCAGTGAATGCAGCTACACAGGCTATTTGGTTGCAAGGGATTCTCTCCGAGTTTGGTATTTAGTATCCACGTCCAACTGTCATATTTTGTGACAATCAGGGGTCCATTCAGATATCGATTGATTCAGTTCAGAGGCAGAGGACCAATAACATCGATATTCACATGCATTACATCCGTGAGTTGATCCGTGATAGAGTCATTTCACTGCAGTACTGCCACACAAAGCAGCAGGTTGCAAACATCTTCACCAAGTCCTTCACTGAAAAGAAATTTTCAGAACTAAGAGCCATGCTTGGAGTGGTGGAGATAGCTGAGTAGGTCACTTTTGGCCACTCAACATTTTTTTTCCTTTTTTTGGGGGAGGGGGGGGGGGGTTCCCATGGGGTTTTCCCNGGGTTCCCATGAGGTTTTCCCTCTTTCCTCTTTTCATGAGGATTTATTTTATGTAATGAGTACCTAAAATGGCCAAGTTGTCAAGACAAAATTTTTTTGTCATGATAGTTAGGCTTAAGGGGGGGTGTTGGAGCATAACCCTAACTTACATTAGTGTATACCTAGCTTAGAATCCTAGATCTTGGTTAATACATTCCATAACACTTTATTTCACCTAATTTGGCCACATGGAGAAGAAGGGTGCCTCATCCCTAGATTTTAGGCAAAACTGCTATTTTTAGATCAAGACTCAACTCCCGGTTCTTGATTTTCTTGATTTTATTGATTTATTTCAACTCCCCCATGAAAAAAATCATCCATTATTGGGGAATGTGCACCTCCTCTTTGAGTGAGAGATTTATTCCTTAATTAATTATTTATTCCTTTACTATTATTAGTAACTGCTATTTCAGGTCAGTTAAGTGAGTTGGAATTGCTTCTCTTGTCAGTTAAGTGAGCTTAAGTGAGATAATGCGAACCACTTGACTCTTTTGGGAATTAATGAGTGTGTGACATGTGTCTTTAGTGTTCTAGGTCGAGCTATGTGGTCTCCCTTAGCCTATGACACCTATTTTAGTTGTTTCTAGCTTTTTTGACTAGAATTTCTATGTTGGAAATTCTATATATTCACCTCCTCTCTTTTTTTTGAGGTTGGTTGCTCATGTATATTCATTTTTTATTAATATAATTCTCTGATTTATGAAGAAAAAACTTTCTCTCATCTCTTGAATATCATCAAATTGTATGTGTTCAATTTAATTAGAATTCTAGATCTATCAGGGTTTCTGCAGGAATTCTACAAGGGGAATGGGGCAAATATTGCACACTAAAATGGGTTACTGAAAAAATTCAATATCAAATAGAAGATGTAGGTATAGATTCAAACACAATAGAATATGAAATCAACATGTCTAGAGGATGTGAAATAAAGGTACAGTTGGAATTTTACAAAATATTGTTTCCTTACAATTTTGACACTATTAACTATTTTAATATTTGTCATTATATTTTTTTTAATCGAAATAAATGGTATGTCATAGGAAAGGAAACATCCAACAATGTGGGAATATAGTCGACATTATCATGTAGAACGTGTATATGTAAAGAGATGATCCTTTGATTTTGGCATCATGGTTGACTTCAAGCAATCCAGTCGATCAAGCTCAAAAGATAAGAATATTATTGAAGGAAATCTACAATATGTTGGGAAAATACAAGAAATTATTGAGTTGGATTACAACTCTTTTAAATGTTGTATTTTTAATTGTAGATGGTATGAATCATTTGAGAGAACACAAGGACATGATACCCATAGTGGATTTTTTTCTATAGATTACTCAAGATTCCTATCGGAGGATAAGGAGCCTTATGTTCTACCAATTCATTGTGAGAAGTTATTTCTTTAACTCAAACAAGAAGCAGTAGTGATCAATAATCTATTAATACATTGTTTATTGCGATTATATACGTGTGTTTATTATTCATTAAAAAAATTATATCATACGTCTAATATATGCATGTACTCATTCATGTGTAGGTATTTTTCTATGAAGATATTTTACACCGGAAATGGATGTTTGTCATACATTATGATCCAATATTAAGGCATGTATTTGACGATGCATTAGTGGATATTGAGAAAAAAAATGATCGCCAACAAAATGAGATAGAGGGATTAGAGAACATCAAAGAAATTGACATCCATGATGATGTTGAAGATGGTTATGTTCAGGAACAAGAAGACAACAATCTAGAGTTAGATGATGTTATGGATGACAACAATATGGATGGTATAGAAAATGTTGATCCAAATACATCTGGTAACAATATGGATGGCATACAGTCAAATTTCAATGATGATGAAGATGATGCAGGTCAAGATGAGGATGATGATAATATTAACTACTTGAAAGGTGATATGAACATTGACAATGATACACTAGATGACATTGTTGCAGACAATGATGTTAATGACCAAGACTTCTAAATTTTTAGAATTATTTGTAATCCATGTTTAAAAAATGATGATTCTTATGGCCTAAACTTTGAAATGGTTCAATATTATTTGTGACAATACAAATTACCTATTGCAATATCCTTAAAGTTTTCAAGATATGGTATGAATTGTTGGTAGAAAAAAAATAGGATTACTTGGATGCTTCTTCCATTAATTTTGTATCAACATATATTCATAAAGACACAAAAGTTAATAAAATATTAATGCACGTATCTCACAATGATTTGAATAAGAAAAATTGTTAACTTCATTATTTTTATATTGTTTGCATTTTAATGTTGGGCATAATTTTTTATTATGTTTTATTAAGAACTAAACATAAAACCATTAAACAAAATAAAAGATTTTAATCACCTATAATTAGGCGAAAATTTAATAAATTATGCTCAATTTTAGTTTCCTATTTCATATCAAAACATGAATATTCAATCTCAGTGATTTCACTAAGTCTTAAAACCCTCCCATACCGTCAATGCATTCACCTAGTCCAACCATGTAAAATTTCAACGCATACAATCACATTTTGAAGAAATTTCAACATTGTCCCCATTCACTGCTCATTGTGTCGGTTCGGTTGATGACATTGCAAATGGGCGTGTTGGAAGACATTCCATGACATTTCAAGAGAGTTTTGACCAATATTTTGTAGATGGGAATGACGAATGATGAAAATGAGACTGCATAATGAAGGTTCATGCAAAAATGGAGGATGTCTAAGATTATGCAGGGATGTCAAGAACTCTTGAGTCTTGAAACCCTCGCATGTCGTCAAGGAATGTGTCACCTCTAACCATGTAAAATTTCGATGCATACAGGCATAGTTTGAAGAAATTTCAATGTTGGCACCATTCACTACTCACCATGTGGAATTGGTGGATGACATTGGTGATGGGTGTGTTGGAAGACATTCCATGAAATTTCAAAAGAGTTTCGACAAAGATTCTATATATCGGAATGAGGAATGATGCTAATGAGACTACGTGATGAAAATTGATGCAAACTTGGATGATCTAAAAGATTGTCCGAGGACATCAGGAATATTTGAGTCTTGAAACCCTCGCATATCGTCAAGGCATGTGTCTACTCTAACCATGTCAAATTTTGACGCATACAGGCTCAATTTGAATAAATTTCAATGTTCACGCCATTCACGAGTTATCGTGCAACATCGATGGATGACATTATTGATGGGCATGTTGGTTGAAGATGTTCCATGACATTTTGAAAGAGTTACGACAAATATTCTATAGATGGGAATTATGATGAGTGGTGACAATGAGACTACATGATAAATGTTGGTGAAAACATGGACTATCTCAAATATTATGCGAGGACTTCATGAAATATCCTTGAATATTCAGACCCTCTCATACCATCAGGGCACATGTCTAGTCTAAAAATGTCAAATTTCGATGCATGTAGGAACAATTTGAAGAAATTTCATCATTGTCCCCATTCATTACTCACCGTGCGAAATTGGTGGATGACATTGGTGATGGGTGTGTTGTAATATGTTCCATGAAATTTCAAGAGAGTTTAGATAAACATTCTGTAGATGTGAATGAAAAAATATGACAATGAGACTGCATGATGAACATTGATGCAAACATGGATGATCTCAAATATTATGCAGGGACATCAAGAATCCTTGAGTCTTGAAATCCTCGCATACCGTCAAGGAATGTGTCTAGTCTATCCATGTCAAATTTCAACTCATACATGAATAATTTGAATAAATTTCAACATTGGCCCCATTCACTATTCACTGTGTGACATCGGTGGATTATATTGGTGATGGGAGTTTTGGAAGACGTTCCATAAAATTTCAAGAGAGTTCTGAAAAATCCCTAAATACCCTAACCCCTAATCCATTGACCCTTAAATTGTTAATCCCTAATCCCTAAACCCTTAAGCCCTCAACCTTAGTTAATCACTAATCCCTTAACACAAAATCCCTAAATCCCCTAACCCCTAAGACATCGACCCTTAAACACTTAAACCCTAATCCCTAATCCCTTAATCCATAAACCCCTATGACCTAAGCACTTAAAGATTAATCCTGTAGCCCATAATCCCTAATCCATTAACCATTAAATTACCTAACCCGTAAATGCCAAATCCCTTAGCACTTGACTCTTAATTCCTTAAACCCTAACCCCTAATCCGTTAACCCTTAGTCCCTGTACCCCAAATCCCCAAATCCCATATCCACTTAACCCCCAACACCTCAACTAATTAACTATTTATGCACATACAACCCTAAATACGACGATATTTCTGGCGCTATTAGCGCCTAATTTATCGCCTACATGTTTTGGTAGGCGCAAAAAATGCCAAAAATAGTGTCGAATTTTTCAAAACATTGGAGAAAAATACTCTAAAAAAATATTTGGAAGCAAAAAAGGGAGCAAATCACAAGGATTTGTTGTAGTGTTTATTTTATTGTGCAGTTCTTTCTCAGAAACACCATTTTGTTGTGGTTTATATGGAACAACGTGTTGCATTTGGATTCCTTGTACAATGCAGTAACCCGTAAAATTAATTTTCACATATTTTCCTCCATTATCTATTCTTAACCTTTGAAGTTGATATCCATTTTTTTTTCTACAAGGGCCCTGTAGGCCAAACAATTGTCAAAAACTTTAGTCTTAAGTTTTAAAAAGTAAACCAAAGTGCGTCTAGAAAAGTCATCAATGAAATTTAAGAAATACTTGCACCCAAAAAAAGAAGGAGAATAAAGTGGATAACACAAGTCACTGTGAACAAGATGTGAAGGGGTCAAGGCATGCCAAGAGGCATGTTTTTCAAAACTTTCTTGATGATTTTTGATGAGAACACAACTGGCACAAACACCATCTCTACACGAAACAAAAGGAAGACCAATCACCATCTTTTGATTGCATAGTTGTTGCAATGAGTGATAGTTTAGATGATCAAACTTCTCATGAAAATGTATGCTCAAGCCATCGCTATGAGCAACAAAAATTGATGGAAAAGATAATGAACCAAAATTTTCAAACTTGTACAACCTAGTAATATCATCAGCAATTCCAATTGCAAGAACATGTTGAGGATATTTTAGATCGTTGATTACAACTTGGCAAGGTGAAAACTCTACATTTTTACCTTCACTTGAATGAGTGATTTGATATACTCATATAAAGTTGCAGGAAAGACTTGGAACACATAATACATAATTAAAATTACCATTATATACCTAGACTATTATAGACCCTACAAAACTAAGAGATCTATCATCACCAACAAATATTTTCTTGATGTTACTGTTGGATCATGTTGTCATTGATGCCAATGGTTTGATTATTTGGGAGATTGTTGGATCATACATCATTGATGCAAATGGTTTGGTTTGATTGATGTCATTGATTGATTGATGATTGATATTTATTGTCCTTGATGAGAATGATAGATGTCAAAGTGGAAACCAATTGATAAAGATGGATCATTGATATGATGCCCTTGATGAGAATGATAGATGTCCAAGTGGAAACCAATTGATAAAGATGGATCATTGATATGATGCCCTTGATGAGAATGATAGATGTCCAAGTGGAAACCAATTGATAAAGATGGATCATTGATATGATGCCCTTGATGAGAATGATAGATGTCCAAGTGGAAACCAATTGATAAAAATGGATCATTGATATGATGCCCTTGATGAGAATGATATATATCCAAGTGGAAACTAATTGATAAAGATGGACCATTGATATGATGCATTGATGAAGATGGATCAATGAGTTGTCATTGATACATGATGCATAGTTTATACATATGATGCAGTGGTGAATTGATGCAAAGATGAATCATTATTGTCTTATCATGGTTGATAAGGTGTACAAATGGATGAACTCCAAAGTGGTCCCCTTGTGGTGAAATCCATCACGAGAAGACGCTTTATGGATTGAGTTATCCTAGAAGAATGGTTGGAGGACCCATGCTTGCATGTGGATTAATGAGATGAATATCAATGAAGTTGTTGGTGAAACTATCCTAGATGGATAGTGCTTGACATACCATTTCTAGTGGTGTGTGGAATGTCACATAACTCCTCACGGTTTGAGAGTTACGACTCTATGAAGTTGAAGGACCCCCATATGATGGCTTGAAGCCCTAAAAGGTCAAAGAAGTCAAAGTGCTTGAAAAGAAGAAATCATTATTTAGATGATAAAGTAAAGTGACAAAATCAAGAAAGATTATTTAAATGATAAAATGAAGTGACAAAATCAAGAAGGAATATTTAAATGATAAAGTATTGGAGAACTTTCTATTCATGGAAAGTGGTTAACCCTAAAATAAGGAAAATAGGTTAAGTGACCTAGAAATGGGTTAAGTAACCAAAAATTGGGTTAAGTGACCTAGAAGATGAAAGTATAAATAAGAAGCTAGGATCTCTTGTAAAATGTAGATTTAGTAAGAATCCTTTTTGTGGATCAATGGAGAGATTCTTGTGAATATCTTGTGGAGTATTGATGGAGAGATTCTTGTGAGAGCATCCTATTGGTGTGGATAACTATAGAAGTGATCATTATTATATAGACTATAACTATCTTTCGGATAACACTAATAAGTTTCTTAGGAGAAGTCTAAGGCACACATTGAAGTTAAAAGAAATGATCAAGGAACAAGAAGAAAGCAATAAGACTAAATTAGAAGAAAAGGAAGAATAGATCACAAGACTAAAAGATGGAAAAGAAGATATGAATGTAGAAGAAGAGATTAGTAAAAGTTTTGAAACTATTGTCCATCTCAAGACCCAAATTGAAGAAGCCAAAAGAATAGAGGAACTATTGAAGATTCAAATAAATTAAAAGGAAGAGTCATGTTGTAAGCTAGAAGATGAAATTATTGACCTTAGAAAGAAGGTAGAAAATTCAAACAAATTCTTCAATAGATCACTAATATTGGATAAGATCTTAGAAAGTCAATGACCATCATGTGATAAATCAGGTCTTGGATACAAAGGAGAAGATACACATGTTGAAGCAAGCACCTCAAAGAAGCATGAGGTAAGTCCATCAAAGAAGGAAAACAATGTTGCAAAACAACCATCTACACAAGGCAAAGAAAATTTCAAAAGAACAAAGCAAGGATGACATCAAGAAGCTATTCTTGGGACACCAAAGCAAAGGTATGAAAGTATTTTTCATGGGTATTGTTATTCATGTAATGGATATGGTCACAAATATTTTGAATGTAGATCTTATGAAAGGAGATATAATGGAAGATTCTATAACACCACAAGTTGTTGGAGATGTGATCAAGTAGGACATATTGTTGTTCATTGTAACTCTATGAGATGCTACAGCTGTAGTGGATTTGGCCACAAATCCCAGGAGTGTTGGAACACAAGTTCTGAAGAGAAGGGTCATCTACAGTAGTGGGTGAAGAAGACAGAGCAACCAGATCAGAATGAAAGATTGAAGGGAAGTTCAAAAGTGTCATTTACTAAGGCACACACAGGTAATGGTGGTGATAGTCACATGTACACGTGTGCTGACCTTGAATAGGTCGTGAACACACGTGCTCAATTGTGCAATAGGCTGCATGTATGTTGAAAAGCCTTGGAAAAAATGCAATGCACATGGCTTGGAGTTTGATGTGATGGTATAATTCTGTATTCCAGGGTCATACATTATTTATTGCAATTTCTGACATTGTTTGTTGCAGGTTTTCATGGTGAGATCACACAATGGTATAATAAAATAAATATTGGGTGCATGGCACTAACCCAAGAGTATGGATTGATGTTGATCTGCTGGGATTAATTATTTTGTGATGATGGTGGTGTACATGGCTGGTATATCTTATGCTGTATTATTGAAAGAATATTTTGATATCATGGTGCATGCATTTTTCATATGGACCGGGCTACATGTTGAGACATATGGTTGGATGATTGGAACATGTTTTATGGAGGACTTGGCATACATGTATGGGACTCATCATTTTGTGGTATTGGTGCATAGTAGTACACTCATATATGGTATTACTTGATTTTCACAACATTGGTATTTGTTTGATACATGATTGTGGCACTTGGTTCATGATGGAGACGTATCATGAGTGATATGATACATTGTTTGGCATGTTGGTAGATGCACATGATTGGAATATTGGTGGATGCACATGTTTGGCATAATTGGTAGATGCACATGTTGGCATATTGGTAGATGCACATGTTGGCATATGGTGGATACATTTCATGGATGATATCTTTTGGCACATTGTTGATGTACATGGTTGATGTACATGAGTGTTGTGCATGGTGGGAACATTTTGGTACATGATGCACTTGGTGGATATATTGTTCATGATTCTCTATTTCATTGTTGACATATATTTTGTTTCATGATGAATGGTATAGCACAAGTCTGATGCATGAACAGGTCCAAGGATTGTCATATGGTAGCATATTGTTCATCTTGCAGAGAAGATAGGGGGAGACATACCCTTAGGGGGAGTCATTCTTCTTCCCATGATTCTAGGAGGCGATATTTATCAGATACATACCTAGAAAAGAGACCTATATTTGAAGAAAGAGGACAGAAGGATAATTCCAGGGGGAGAGATGGTCACAGGAGGAGTATGTTCGATGTATTTTCAGCATTACATAAGATTGATATCCCTTGTTCAAAAGGGGAGAGATTATACAGCGGCAACAAGACAGGGGGAGCAGCCCCAAGAGGAGAATGGCTCTTTTCTATTGATGTCAAAGGGGGAGAGATAATCACATTGATGTGATTGATTTCTATTAATGGGAGAGATTGATGTGGAGAGATAGTCACATTGACTATTGGTGAAGAGCATGCCTTGTCTACATGTTGACATCAATAATTGGTAATTGAAGTTGACATCAATGTTGGTATTGCCATCAATGCCAAAGGGGGAGATTGTTGGATCATGTTGTCATTGATGCCAATGGTTTGATTATTTGCAAGATTGTTGGATCATATGGCAATGATGCAAATGGTTTGGTTTGATTGATGTCATTGATTGATTGATGATTGATATGTGTTGTCCTTGGTGAGAATGATAGATGTCAAAGTGGAAACCAATTGATAAAGATGGATCATTGATATGATTCCCTTGATGATAATGATAGATGTCAAAGTGGAAACCAATTGATAAAGATGGATCATTTATATGATGCCCTTGATGAGAATGATAGATGTCCAAGTGGAAACCAATTGATAAAGATGGATCATTGATATGATGCCCTTGATGAGAATGATAGATGTCCAAGTAGAAACCAATTGATAAAGATGGATCATTGATATGATTCCCTTGATGAGAATGATATATGTCCAAGTGGAAACCAATTGATAAAGATGGATCATTGATATGATGCATTGATGAAGATGGATCAATGAGTTGTCATTGATACATGATGCATAGTTTATATATATGATGTAGTGGTGAATTGATGCAAAGATGAATCATTATTGTCTTATCATGGTTGATAAGGTGCACAAATGGATGAACTCCAAAGTGGTCCCCTTGTGGTGAAATCCCTCATGGGAAGATGCTTTACGGATTGAGTTATCCTAGAAGAACATTTGGAGCACCCATTCTTGCATGTGGATTAATGAGATGAAGATCAATGAAGTTGTTGGTGAAACTATCCTAGATGGATAGTGCTTGACATGCCATTTTCGGTGGTATGTGGAATGTCACATAACTCCTCATGGTTTGAGAGTTATGGCTCTACAAAGT
>ML776968.1:1455502-1499969 GCA_009831015.1 Picea engelmannii | reverse complement strand
AAATAACACTGCGAAAATAAACAAAGAACATCAAACACAAGACACAGGGGTCACCAATGGTTTCAGGCTGGTGTATTAATGAAACCAGAGCACGCTAAAGAAAGAGACCAGAGGTTCCTTCTCCCCCCAGCGGAAGGCTCTTCAGGGCCCTCAACACAAATTGCTTTCCTTACAAGTGAGATGAACTGCGCACAGCAGTGAAAGAACTCTGGGTGATGCAGCTGATGGATTGTTGTTAAAGGATGAGCCCTTAACCATCTGAACAACATAACGATGCTTAGAATTCCTTGCCAAAACAGTGAATCCTCACGGCCTTTTATAGCAGCTCCCGGGCGGTCACGTAACCTTCTCAAAGTGTGAACAGGGACCCGTTTAGGGTTTATTTAGGTCATTAACCCGTCGATTTTGCAGATCTGGCTCTGATTTGAGAGTCAAATCATCTTGGGGGGCGGTCTGTAGGCGGTTGGGAGGCTGACCTATTCAATTAATGCACCGTATTAGCATATGCGTGGGTTTTTGTGTTGACAGACGCGCGTCGAGCACGCATGGACTAATAACACGTCTTTGTCCCGCGCATGCGCGCCCGCGCCACACTGCTGTAAAGTGCCCTTCAAGTTGTGGTTACTTTGTATAGTTTTTGGCCCTTCTGGAGTGCTATGAGATTAATTCAATGCCATGAATGACTTCATTGCTGTTTTGATGATGTGGAGTTCTTGTCGCCATGTGCAGACGAAATTTCAATGATAACACGGTTGATCAAGATATTTTCTACTATTCTACCGCTCTAACGTGAAAATCTGATACACTGGGGGTTTCTGGATGCTTTTAGCTGTGTGATTGAAATTTTCTTCAGTTATTGTGTTTGCATGTTGGTTATTGTGGTTGCATGTCGGTTATTACATGTGCATGTTGCATAATGAAGGTTTAACAATCATATAAAGATGCATGCAAGAGTATAGAATGTCAACTGCTCAATATCATGAATAATAATTGTTCATGCATGGAAATACAAATAGCCTACTAAAAATATAGAGTCTAGACGTCAGTCAAATCTCCTAGATCTGTACTAGAATACAATAAAATAACAAAAGGAATACCCGTGACTGTAAGAAGACAACAGATCTGTTGCATGCATGGATAGATAGACAAAAATGAGCGATCCCAGAGAAACATGAAAACCGCTACCAGCTGGAAAACTCGATCTAAAGAATCCACCGTGAGAATGGGCTTGAAACTACTCCAATCAATGCGCCCTGGCCTCTACACTGGAATAACTATCTTTCGGAACTCGGATCGGACCTCTACGACACTGGATCTGGACCCCTGGGGGGTTTGCGCCCCTCCTTGAGCACTGGATGTGCCCCAAAGGATTCCACCATTGGAATTGGCTGCTATATATCTCAAAATGACCTTCTCGTCCAATGATGAAATGGGGCAGAAGGGTTTGGCCAGATATGATAGGGAACACCTGCATGCAACGTCAAATGTCTGTCCGAAATGACTGCACCCAAAATGGTTGGATGGATCGATCTGCAAGATTCCACCATCATAATCTGATGATGAATGGCTCAATGGAAGTGCCCTGTCTGGATCTCTACTGGGTCGGAATGAATCTGCAATCGGGACAACGGTATACTGCAGATCTCTAAACCCTCAAAATGACTTTCGCCCTCCTTGGCTGAGCTGCGCCCTCCACAATAAACTCTCCTGAAATGAACGGTGAAATACCTGGATGGTATCTCCGATGGGCTAGGGTGTGTCTCTCAACACCGAAACCAATAAATGGTGGTGGTTTCCTCCAGAAATCCACAAAACAGTAAGGTTGGCTCTCCTCCTCCTCTCGGAAGTCTCAACATCAAATCATAACAATGCATAATGAGGAATTAGGTCAAATTCCTCTCTTTATATCTTTCCCAACCTAATTCTTTGTTGACATCACTTAACCTAGGCACCTTTCCTCCTAAGTGATTTATTTGTCAATTAAGTCACCCCCTTATCACCTTTCATTCTAATTCTCTGTTGACTTAGGATTAAGTGACTTTTCCTAAGTATTTTGGCTTAATTTATCGTTTAGCCTTAATTCCTCCTTATTTCTCGATCTGGTTCCCTATTTGTGCCTGACTATAGTCTACAACAACCTATAGACTACTAAGTCACTCCCTGTTGGCCTAATCTTTGGGATGGGACATCAAAGTCCTCCCTTCCCGAGATTGCTTGTCCTCAAGCAACATCAATCCTGGGTGCTGCAGAATATGCTCTCCCTCCCATGTGGCATCCTCCACTGGAAGACCCCTCCATCTAACCAAACACTCTCGGATGATCTTTCTCCTCAATTTGTGTTCTCTCTGTTGTAATACCTCCTCTGGCACTAGTTCCAATTGTCCCTCCTCATCCAAGGGTGGCAACTCTTGTGAAATGCTAATCTGTTGTCCCACCGCCTTTTTAAGGCAAGAGACGTGAAAGATGCTATGAATCTTGCTACCCTCTGGTAGCTATAGCTCGTATGCCACCTCACCTATCCTCCTGATGACTCTGTATGGCCCATAGAACTTTGGCTTCAGTTTCTCTGCCCCGCTCCTCTTCAAGGAAGACTGTCGATATGGCTGTAATTGCAGGAAAACCAAATCTCCTACATCAAAACTGCGCTCAACTCAGTGTCAATCTGCATATATCTTCTGTTGATTCTGAGCTGACTGCAAATTCTCCTTTGCTGATTGCAGGATCCTGCGACTCTCCTCCACCCAATCCTTGGCCCCCGAGACCCTGATGTCCCCAAATGCATCATCTATAAAGGAGGGTGCATCGTATCCATACAATGCCCTGAATGGTGACATCCTGATGGACATATGGTAAGTTGTGTTGTAGAAATACTCACCCATATGTAACCATCTCACCCAAGTGCGTTGTTGTCCCCCAACATAGTTCCTCAAATACCCTTCCACCCATTTGTTGACGATTTCTGTCTGCCCATCTGTCTGTGGGTGGTAACTGGTACTCGTAGCTAACTCTGTGCCTGCCAATCTGAAAATCTCCTGCCAAAATGCGCTGATGAAGCGTCCATCCCTATCACTGACTATCTGCCTGGGTAACCTGTGCAACTGAAATACCTCCCTGAAGAACAACTATGCTACCTATATGGCCTTGTAGTCTGTGGGTATGGCGAAGAAATGTGTGAACTTGGTCAGTCTGTCGACCACTACAAATATACAGTCCCTTCCCTGCACTCTAGGGAGGTTTATAATGAAATCCATGGAAATTCTCTCCCATTTCTGCTCTGGAATGGGTAGAGGCTGAAGTAACCCTACGGGATGTGTCTGCTCGGACTTGTTCTACTGACAAGTCATGCACTCTTGTATGTGTTTCGACACGTCATCCTTGAGACCCTTCCATGAGAATCTCTCCCTGATCTGCCTATAAGTTTTGAAGTATCCCTGATGCCCTGCTATTGGTGAATCATGACACACCTTCAGAATCTTCCCTTTCAGGGTGGATCCTGGAACCAAGTAGATCCGGTTCTTGTAGAAAATGATGTCATCAAGAACTCAGAACCTATCATCAATAACTTGCTCATCCATCACCTCACAAGAAAATTTGTTTTTGGAGTATTCCACCAACAAATGAGCTTTCCAATCTGTACAGATATCCATCATCGAACATCCTGCTGGTCTTCTGGACAATGCATCTACCACAACATTCCTTTTTCCCTTGAAATACTCAATATCAAAGTCAAATGCTTGGATCTTTGAGACCCACTTCTACTGCCTCTCGTTGAGGTCTTTCTTTTCAAGGAAATACTTGAGACTGTTATGATCAGTCTTCACTACAAACCTGTTGCCAACTAGATACTGCCTGAATTTGGTTAAAGCATGCATGATTTCTAGCATCTCCTTGTCGTAAATAGGATAGAGTCTCTCTGACTCATTGATCTTCCTGATCTCAAACACAATGGGGTGGCCCCCCTGCATCAATACTGCTCCAATCCCCACCCCTGATGTGTCGCACTCTAAGACGAATGGCTGAGAAAAGTCTGGGAGGGATAGAATAGGGCATGTGCTCATAACCTCCTTCATTTTGTTGAAGGTATACTATGAATCCTCTGTCCAATGAAAAGCACCCTTCTTTTTCAAGTCTGTGAGTGGTGCTCCCAACTGTGAAAAACCCTTGAAAAACCGCCTGTAGTAACTGCATAACCCAAAGAATCCTCTCAGCTCCGTGAGATTCTTGGGTGTTGGACAATCCACAATGGCTCTGATCTTTTCCTGGTGAACCTGTACTCCCTGCCCACTGATGATATGCCCTAAGTACAGTAGTTCCCTCATGCCAAATTCACATTTGGATTCCTTGGCATATAAAGACTGGGTCTTCATAATATCCAAGACCTTCTCCAAATGTGCCAAATTATCATCCCATGTCTTGTTGTAGATCAATATATCATCGAAGAATACCATAATGTACTTCCTCAATTGTCCTCTAAAGATATGGTTCATGCAAGACTGGAAAGTGGCTGGTGCGTTGGTCAGCCCAAATGGCATGACCAAGAATTCAAAATGTCTGAAATGGCATCAGAATGTTGTCTTCTCAATATCCTGCTCTCTGATGTTGATCTGATGGTATCCTGAATGTAGATCAATCTTGCTGAAGAACACTGCCCCATGTAACTCATCCATCAACTCATCTATGCGTGGAATAGGGTAACGATTCTTGATCGTTTTCTTGTTGAGCGCTCTGTAATCAATGCACATCCGTAATGTGCCATCCTTATTCAGTACCAGTACTACTGAAGATGCAAAAGGACTCCTACTGGGCATGATATGCCCCATAGTGAGCAATTCTTTGATTGCTTCCTCAATTTCATCCTTAAATTTCTTGGGGTGTCTATAAGGTGTTGTAATCATCGGTGTAGCCCCTGCCTCTAACTCAATCATGTGCTCAAAACACCTGTCTGGCAGTCTCCTTGGTGGTATTGGCCCAAATACTGGCTCATATCATCCCAGAAGCTCTCTGATCTGTGGATGGTACTGCTCCCTACCCTCTGAGTCTTTTTGCATGGTGATCCAACACTCTGCTGCGTAAGCCACATCACCATGACGAAAAATATGATCCATCCTCTCTGTCGATACTGCCTGAGGCACCCCTGTAGACATACCTCTCAGCACAACTCTCGATCCACTGTCATCTCTAAAACTCATGGTCAACGTCTGATAGTTGAACCCAATCTCCCCCAATGAATATAACCACTATACCCCCAATACGACATCCATATCTAATAGGTCAACTACATAAAATGTGTCAGTCAGGGTGTAGTTTCCAAATTTGACCTCTAGATCATAGATCATGTCTAACCATGACATCATGTATCCATCCGCCACTTCCACATGGAATCCCTCAAACTCCTCTGTGCATAACCCTCTCCTGCCTACCAAGGATGCATCTATGAAGTTGTGGGTGGCCCCACCGACAACTAAAGTTGTCATGTGTTTCCCTTGTACAAGGCCCTTAAGCCTGAGGGTGTTGTACCTGGGTACTCCTGAAAGGGTGGCTATGGTTCCCCCTTTCACCTCTCTATGAGGTTTGGCCTCCTCCTAGGGCTTGGCCCTGGCTGGTATTTGAGGTTTCTTCGGCTGCTGCTCTCGCTCATGGGTGGTCTCAGTCTTTGAATCACTATCTGTAGGTGCCTGAATATCCTCATCCTCCTCCTCACTGCCTGATTCCACCTCAATATAGTGGATCTGTCCCTTCCCCATGCATCTATGCCCAGGGACCCAAGGATCTCTGCAGGAGAAGCAAAGCCTCTTCCTCATCAAATCCCATTGTGTATCATCATCTAACTTGGGCTTGTCCTTCCACTCCCTTGGAGGATTCTTCTGATCCTTGTCTCTCTGTGGTACAAAGGGTTTAGTGAAAGGTTTAGTTTTTGGCACCGAATCTGCCAAATCGCTGGTGCATCAGATGACATCCTGCAAGGAATGAGGCCGGTATGCCTTCACCCAACCTCTCAAGGGTTCTGTGAGCCCTTCGGTGAATAGCATGACCAATCGCATCTCAGATATGTCTGTCACTGCCACTGTTACTCTCTGAAACTCTGAAATGAATGCCTCTGCTATGCCAGTTTGCCTCAACTGGGCTAAATCTCTGAAGTGGATCTCAAGATCCCTCCTATCAAATCTATCCATGAGTCTCTCTGTGAACTCTCTGTAGGAGGTGATGTGATCGTGACCCAATGTTACCAATCCATGATACCACCACTCGTGTGCCTCACCCTCCAAGTGTAGGGTGGAAAAACTGATGGCCTCTGCCTCTGTCATCTGGTTGAGCTTGTAGTAGGTATCTAGTTTCTGTACCCAAGCTCTGGCAGTGCATCTGGATGATCCGTCAAAAGAAGGTATGGTGAGTTTACCAACTTTTCGGATGAAATCAATGTTATGCCTCTACTGTTGTTGCTGCTTCCCTCCCCTCTGGGGCTCTCTTGGACGGTTCCTGAGTCTGAGTCCACAATACTCGACTAGGGTCATGTCCTGCTGAAAGTCACAGCCCAAGGCCACATACTCTCTCCGATACTCTACAATGTCCTCTGCATGTGTGACCGGTCTCTGTGCTATCAGTATCTGTGTTGCTACTGGGGCTGCCCTCTGGAAACTGGGAAACAATGGACGTGGAATCCTACCCGCAGAGGTATATGTGCGAGTGGGTGACTGGGGTCTACTGCTTGCCCCTGAGTTCCCATGAGCTGCATGTGGGCCTTGAGTGCCCGGAATATCTATCATAGCCAGTCTATCTGCTACCTGGGCCAAAGACTGAGACATGGTCCACTGGCTAGCTAGCATGTCACTAATCATCTACATGAATGCTACGTTTGAATCCACTGGGGCCTTACCACTTCCCTCTGGTCACTCATACCTGTCACCTAGCCTCTTCTCTGCTTCGCGCTCAACCTCGCGCTCTACTCATCACCCTGCTTCTCTAAGTGCCTCTTCCTCTTCCTCTGAACTGGGAGGGAAGGGAGGAAAGTTAGGTTTGTCCCTTCTTCCCTTGCGTCGATTTTACGTGACATATTTGTCACCTTCATGCTCACGACCATCTAGTTATTTTGTTGGATTCATGGTCTGTAGTCACAGGCTGGTAGGACTAAAGCTCTGATGCCACTGAAATATCCCTGATCCGACTGATCAAGATATTTTCTACTGTTCTACTGCTCTGGCGTGCAGATCTGATACACTGGGGGTTTCTGGATGCGTTTTAGCTATGTGATTGAGATGTTCTTCGGTTATTGTGTTTGCATGTTGGTTATTGTGGTTGCATGTCAGTTATTACATGTGCATGTTGCATAATTAAGGTTTAACAATCATATAAAGATGCATGCAAGAGTATAGAATGTCAACTGCTCAATATCATGAATAATAATCGTTCATGCATGGAAATAGAAATAGCCTACTGAAAATATAGATTCTAGATGTCAGTCAGATCTCCTATATCTGTACTGGAATACAATCAAATAATAAAAGGAATACCTATGACCGTAAGAAGACAACAGATCTGCTGCATGCATAGATAGATAGGCAAAAATGAGTGATCCCAGAGAAACACAGTAACCACTACCAGCTGGAAAACACGATCTAAAGAATCCACCATCAGAATGGGCTTGAAACTGCTCCAATCAATGTGCCCTGGCCTCTACACTGGAATAACTATCTGTCGGAACTCAGATCAGACCTCTACAACACTGGATCTAGACCCCTGGGGGGTTTGCGCCCCTCCTTGGGAACTGGATGCACCCAAAAGGATTCCACTGTCGGAATCGGCTACTATATAGCTCAAAACGATCGTCTCATCCAATGATGAAATGGGCAGAAGGGTTTGGCTGGATCTGATAGGGAACACCTGCATGCAATGCCAAATGTCTGTCTGGAATGACTGCACCCAAAATGGCTGGATGGATCAATCTACAAGATTCCACCGTCATAATACGATGATGAATGGCTCAATGGAAGTGCCCTGGATGGATCTCTACTGGGTCAGAATGAATCTGCAATCGGGACAACGGTCTACTACAGATCTCTAAACCCTCAAAATGACTTGCACCCTCCTTGGTTGAGTTTTTCCCTCCACAATAAAATCTTCTGAAATGAACGGTGAAATACCTGGATGGTATCTTCAATGGACTAGGGTGTGTCTCTCAACACCAAAACTGATCAATGGTGGTGTTTTCCTCCAAAAATCCAAAAAACAGTAAGGTCGGCTCTCCTCCTCCTCTCGGAAGTCTCAACATCAAATCATAACAATGCATAATGAGGAATTAGGTCAAATTCCTCTCTTTATATCTTTCCCAACCTAATTCTTTGTTGACATCACTTAACCTAGGTGCCTTTCCTCCTAAGTGATTTATTTGTCAATTAAGATGCCCCCTTATCACCTTTTCATTCTAATTCTCTGTTGACTTAGGCTTAATTGACTTTTCCTAAGTATTTTGTCTTAATTTATCGTTTAGCCTTAATTCCTCCTTATTTCTCCATCTGGTTCCCTGTTTGTGCCTAAATAGAGTCTACGGGAACCTATAGACTACTAAGTCACTCCCTGTTGGCCTAATCTTGGGGACGGGACATCACACTCAAAGCATCAACAACTTTGTTAGCTGTTCCAAAAATATGCTTAGTCACAAAAGTAAAATGTTGCATGTATTCAACCCATTTAGCATGTTTTTGGTTCAACTTCTCTCGTTAAGTCACAAATTGCAAAGAGTGATTATCGTTGTACAAAACAAACTCTTTGGGAACCAAATAGTGTCTCCATTTCTTCAGCACTTGTATGACTGCGTATAATTCCTTGTCATATGTGGAGTACTTAATCTTCGCTTCATTCAGTTTTTCACTGAAATAGACGACCAACCTGTCATCTTGGCTCAAGACCGCTCCAATTGCAAATCCACTCGCATCACACTTGACCTGGAATGTCTTGATGAAATCTGGCAAAACCAGAATTGGTTGCTCAATGATTTTCTTCTTAATAAAATAGAAACTCTTCTCTGCCTTCTCCGTCCAGTGAAAAGATTTATGTCTTTTTTTCATCGTATCCATCATTGGTGCGCTGATTCCAATGAAATTTCGAATGAATTTCCTATAGAAACTTGCCAAACCATGGAAGCTTTGAACTTCAAACACACTCTTCGGCCATGGCCAATTCTTAATTGCATCTACCTTTTCTGGATCCATCTTCAACTCATTTGCAGAGATAAAAAAACCCAAATAAATGAGTTATGTTCTCATAAATGATAATTTCTTCACATTGATCAACAATTTCTCTTGCTGTAATCTCCTCATCACTGCAACTAAATGCTTTAAGTTCTCTGCTTCTATTTTGCTGAAAATTAATATATCATCAATATATACAATGACGAATTTCCCTATGAAATCCTTCAGGACTTCGTTCATCAACCTCATGAAAGTACTAGACGCATTCATTAAGCCAAATGGCATGAAAATCCATTCATACAACCCTTCATTTTTCTTGAATGTTGTCTTCCATTCATCACCTTCTCTCATTCTAATCTAATGATATCCGCTTTTCAAATCAATCTTTGAAAAAAACTTTACTCCACTCAAGCAATCCATCAAGTCATCCATCCTTGAAAATGGAAATCTATGTCTGATGGTAATATTATTGATTTCCCTTGAGTCTGTACACATTCTCCAGCCTCCATCCTTCTTTGGGCTGAGCACTATCGGAACAACACATGGACTCAATCTCTCCTGAATCAATCCTTTGTCCATTAAGTCTTGGACCTGTCTCTTAACCTCTTCATTTTCCTATGGCGTCAATCTGTACGCGGATTTGTTCAGTAAACTGGATATAGGTATAAGATCGATATGATGTATTATACTCCTAATACGTGGCAACAAACAAGGTAGTTCATCCACTACTATATCAACAAACTCTCCCAACAACTCCTGGATTCCTTCTGGTAAATCATCTATCCTCGTATTGGTCAAAACAATTCTGGGTTTCCTGACCACAATGAATTGTGCGTTCTCCTTCTTCTTAACCTCATTAAGAAGTTCCTTCCCACTCATGAGAAGTACAATGTTGCTCATTTCTGTTTTCACCTCTTGGTTCTTAATCGGCAACAACATGTGAGTCGTACCAATTTTCTTCAGGGTGTATGTGTTCTTTCTCCCATCATGAACTACATTTATTTCATATCACCATGGTCTACCCAACAGTAGATGACAAACATCCATGGGAATGACATCACATAATATTTCATCTCTATATCCTCCTATCTTAAATTCAACTAAACATTGTTTAGTGACATTTACCTGATGTCCTTTTTGTAGCCACGAAACTATGTATGGGCTTGGATGTACAACAGTCTCCAGCTCCATCTTTTCTACCATCTCTGTAGATACGATATTATCTATGCTACCGCTATCCACTATGACTTTGCATACTATATCCTTAGTTTTGCAAGCAGTCTTAAACAAACTGTTTCTTTGGGCTGGGTTCTCTACCTCCTTCTTCGGCTTCAAAATAACTTTCCTCATCATTAAGGATCTTCCACCCTCAGCGTCTTCTTCCTCAACATTCGGTCCTTGAACTTTGACAATGTGAGTTTCACCACCATCTTTCTTTTTATCTGGACACTCATAGGATTTATGTCTGATTTTTCCACAGACAAAGCATTTCACTTCACCTCCTCTACCTCTTCCTCTTCCTCTGGCTCGAGGAAAATTATTTCTATTAGCATACTTCCCTCCTTATGAGCTTCCTCCTCTCTCATGTTGAGTTTGAGGTTTCTTATCCTCTTCCTTAGGATTCTGAGTTCTGTCTTGGACAATTGTTTTTCCTCTGGCTTGACTTCTACCCCGGCTTCTTTGACCTTGCTTTCGGCTCAGCTTCTCTTCAGTTTTCAGAGCTATATGATAAGCATCTTCCACAGTTTGAACGATCATCATGCTCATCTCATCTTGGATGTCATATCACAGACCATTCATGTACCTGACAAATTTTTCATCATCACTTTCCTGATAACCTGCTCTGATGTTTATCTTGTAGAATTCTTCAGTGTATTCTCTCATTGACATAAGCTTTTGTCTCAAATTCTGCATCCTCTGAAACTGAGTGATTTGATAATTCCTAGGTATGAATTTGGCTTTCATCTTTGCAACCATTTTATCCCAGCTTTTGATTTTCTGCTTGCCTTTGCAACGTCTGTCAGCCTACAGTTCATCCCACCACAGTGTTGCATGCCATTTAAGTCTGGTAATGACATGTTTAACCTTCTTATCTTCCTCGACATCCTCATAGTCGAAGTATTTATCCATAGCTCTAATCCATTCTAGAAGTTATTCAACATCTAAGTTGCTTCATACACTGGAATGTCCATTTTTTCTCTGGCACCTATCCTCGCAACAACCCTGAATAGGCGTTTGTCTGCAGTGTCTTAAACTTCAACTTCTTCTCCTTCATTTCCAGCTTCATTTAGACTTTCATCTTCACTGATATCCCCAGCGTCAACTATGCACCTTTGTGTTGTCTCCATGGCATCAAGCTTGACACGTAATTCATGCATTTCTCTTTCCACTGCTGGATCAGGCATTGACCTATCTCTTCTTCTCGGCGGCATGGCTATATAATTTATCCCTTCTCTATGCTACAAAAAGAAAAGAAATTGTTCTGTTCTCTGATACCACAATTGATGCATATCAGACCACTCATTTTCCTCTAGCTCACTCTGCCTGAAATATACAGACAAAATCAAGCTCTGATACCACAACTGATGCAGACCCCCTTTCCCTTGGGCCAAGATCCACTCAGGATCGTTCTAATTCTTCTCGAGCCAAAGAGGCTCCTTTGATTCCCTGCTAGAACCTTCAACAAATCCATAGGTCTTTTATGAAAACCCACCCTGTGTAAGTCAACACCAGGTGCGAGCCTTACATCACCATGCGACCACAACTGGGCCTTAGCACAAGAACATTTCGCAGCTCGTAATTCACAAGTTTGTGAATCGAAGACCCTCGACTCTTCTTTTCCAAACTTTCGATACCCAATATGACGATACGGGTATGGCTCCTTCCCCGTTAGTTCTTCTTCAAGCGACCGTCGGCTAGAGCCTAACTCTAGCACCTCTCGCAACTCGCAACTTCGCGAGTTGAAGTGTTCGTTCCTCCTGGTCTACCTTTGCAAATCCACGACTCACTATAAGTCAATGATGGGTTGACCCTTTCCAAATGACACATGTCCACCACCTATCACCACTTCTACCTTTCTTCGAGCATTTTATTGTCACGCCACCTATAAGCCACATGATCCCCACTTACGGATGGGCCACGTGTTTGCACGAGCTCTTGGTGCTTGGCACTTCAGGACTTTTGCAATCAAAAAGAAACTCTATCAAATTTTGAACCTCCGATAGGCGATAACCACGAAATTTCTGATCCCATAGTTCTCTTGTGGCCTGGATCTTCTTCCCTATTCCCTGCAAATTGGGACTTTGCGAAACCAAAAATATTTGGTCTTCCCTCCAAACTCACTGTCCCCAAATTCACGATATGATCCAATGACATGGGTTGGGACAAGATCAATGGCTCATGTTGATTTATGATGCTAGGGTGGTGAGTTGTTCCAACTCCTAACCACCTTGCAGCTTCATTGGATCCTATGATCCTCGCAACTTCGTGAGTTCTCCATAAAAAATTATGACCACTTGATTCATTCTTCTCAGGGATCTCTGGCCAAAATGGCTCATCGTTCTTTCACCTGAACTTAACCTCTATACGAAGGCTTCAATTTCCATCTACCTTTGAACACTTCAAAGGTGTTATCCCTCCTGAGTTTCACTGACAAACTCAAGTCTTCAAAAAGATCCCTGCTCGCACTCCTTCCTGTAAACTTCCATTTGAGCTTTCGACCCTGTGCACTCTTTGCAATAGTGGTCTTTCAACTTTCCCCTTAGTTGATAAATTGTTACAGCACGCGCCACCCGCACGCCCCGCTCCCACTAGGACCTTCCTTCACTCAGGCCCGAAGAGTTAAATTAGTCTTAAACCCCCTGTCGGGAGTTCTCAATACCCACAGAACTCTTTTTCCCTACGATCTCCCCCTTCGACTTATCGGGAAATCGGGTTTCGCGTTATCGCGAAACTTGAGGGTGCGTTTCTCGTGCTATCCGAAACCCCGAAATCCTGATGGATCTCAAGGCTGACACTTCTTTGCTCCTGTCGGGGATTTCCCTATCGGGAAATCGGCATATGAAATGTCGCGGTTCCTTGGTACCAGAAACCTCCGATCCCCGATTCGCGATGACACCTTGCGTTGACCCCGCAAAGGTTGACTCCTCCGACACCCGTCCTCCTCTCTTGTGCCTATGACTCAGACTTCCTTGTATTCAGGAAATTGCATTTCGGGAAATCATGATTCCATTCACACAAATTCATGAGGTCCCCCAAGTCCCGAACCTCGAACTCTGATACGCACGTGTGATCTCTCCTTTCCACATTGCCTCCTCTCTCCGTTCTGTCGGGACTCGTGTGATCGCGGTTTCAAAGGTCGCAATCCCTTGGCACTAGAAAATCCTGAATGCTGAACCCCGACTTCTCTGGATTGCAGACACGTGTCCATCCCGGGATCCATTGTCCTGATCTCTTCGGGAAATCGCAAATCGTGCTTTCGATTTTCAAAAGTTCCACGACCACAGAACCTTCGATATCTCAATGAGCTAAAATTCCAATGGCTCTTGGACTCCTCCTCTGCAAGCTTAGATTTAACCTGCGTGCATCTCCTCCGGGATCTGATGGTTGTCGAAACTTCGCAAATCTCCCCTGCAAACCCTGACCATTGATTCCTCCCCTTCAAGGACTCCTACCGATCTAAAACTCCTTCCTGCTCGAACTTTCTTCGAACCGCCTTCTGGTTTCTCCTCCGCAGTATCACGAAGGAACTATTCCTCCTAAGCTTGTCAACTTTGATTCCTTCAGAGACTTTACACACACTCTTTGTTTTTGACCTTCAACAACTCCCAAAGTGTTGAGTCTTTCAGACTCTGTACACCTCCGACAACAGTAGTCTATGCCTTCTTTTACTCAGATTAGCCCCTGAGACTTCTAGTTTAACCTGCACTTCTCCTGCACAACTCTACCAACCCGCATCAACTTTTGGGTGAATGAGAATAAGGGTTTAACTGTCGAGCCTCATCAATGCACTTTATGCGGATGAATTCAACTGCACTCTATGCAGGAATCTCCTAGCTCATACAAAGAAACAATTGAAACTTATTCTCTTTTCTCTCTCAGACTTTAGTTAAAAACTCTGAAATCACATGCACAGCATATTCAAAGAAAATGCATGACCAGAAAGAAAACATTCATGAGCATATAAAAAACTTACACAGAGAAACAACACCAGCCATGAAATTGAATCAAAGACTCTCTTCTATTAATTCAAATCTGTACATGGGGTTCTGCATACAATTTCTTTGCTTGCTCTCTCTTCTGAATGCTTCATTCTGAATAATAATGTTACAATACACAAGTGAGGGTGTCTATATCCGTTTCCCCTCTCGAACTCTAAAACTATCTAATCTGCAAATAAAATCCTATCTACCTGCATTAAATCTATTAAATGCCTCATCTACCTAAGGACGAGAGCCTAAAGGATCAAGGTCCATTATAATATACAAAGGTGCTTTACATCAATGGTTCATTTATACATTGGCGCATCATCTTAAATGAAAATTTAAAAAGTTTCTGCTGGCCTTGTCCAGCTGTTTGTTGTCTTCCATGCTGGCTCGCGTGTCTTGGGCGATGCTCCTTTGATGAGTTGGTGATGCTCCTACATCATACTCCTCGGCTTGAAAACTTTCATGGTCTCCTGTCCATGAGATCCTGCATGGTCTACCCATGCTTCTATATCTCTGCTTCATTTTCCCAGCTGGCGTCTTCCACTGGGTGATTCTTCCACTTGACCAGGTACTCGAAATACTGTTTTCACCTGGTCTTCTTTCCCACTCGCTTGTCCAGTATGCACTCCATCTGCGGCTTCTCTACAACTGGTAATTTCTTCTTCCAATGGATCACTGGTTCCTCAGTTCCAGTTTCTGCTTCTCCAGCCCTGTATGGGTATAAATCCAAAACATTAAATATCGGAGATATGCCGATGCCATCCGGCAACTCAATCTCATAAGCATTCTCTCCGAATTTCTTCAGGACTCTACAAGGTCCGATTTTCTTCATTTTCAGATTGTTATATGTCCCCCCTTGGGAACCTCTCCTTCCTCAAGTGTGCAAGAACTAGATCGCCAAATTCAAATTGAAGTTGTCTGCGATGCTGATCTGCTCTGCACTTATACTCCCGATTTGAATCAATCAGTCCTTGCTTCACCTTGCTGTGGAGTTCTTTCATTACTTCAGCGAATTCCTCTGCACTAGCACTGCTACTCGCAGCATGTTCTGACTCTCTGAGTTCAGAAACTCCCCTCAGTTGTGCCCCATACACAATCTGAAATGGACTTTTGCCTGTACTATGATTCACAAAATCATTGTACGCGAACTTTGCCTGTGGCAATATGTTGTCCCAGTTGCTATGGTGCTCTGTCACTAGGCTTCTCAGCAAGTCTCCAAGACTTCTGTTGACCACCTCTGTTTGTCGATCTGTCTGCGGATGATAAGCCGAACTAAAATCCAAATTAGTCCCTAGCTTCTTCCATAGCATCCTCCAAAAATGACCTATGAATTTGGTGTCCCTGTCTGAGACTATGCTTCTCGACAATCCATGAAGTCTAACAATCTCTTTAAAAAACAAGTTTGCGATGTGAGTTGCATCGCTGGTCTTCTGACACGGTATGAAGTGTGCCATCTTGAAAACTTGTCTACCACCACAAAGATGGAATCAACCCCTCTCTGTGTCCTCGGAAAACCTAATACAAAATCCATGCTGATCGCCTCCCATGGCCTTTCTGGTATGGGTAAAGACTGATAAAAACCCACATTCTGCATTTTCCCCTTCGAATGCTGACAAATTCGACACCAATCAACAAACCTCTTGACATCTTCTCGCATGCCTGGCCAAAAATATGATTCGCTCAGCTTCGCAAATGTTTTTTCATGGCTAAAATGACCTGCTAATCCTCCACTGTTCTTCTCCTTTATCAAGTTCTCCCTCATGGAGAAATTCAGAATGCACAGTTGATTGCCTCTGAACAACAATCCCCCCTGGATCATATAATCTATCCATGGGATCCGATATTTGAGAACTGGATTCTCAACGGCTTCATACGCTTCTCTAAAGTCTGCATCTCCTGCGTACATGTCCTTCAGATTCTCAAAACCCAATGTCTTGACTCAAAACTCCTGCAATAACAAACATTTCCTACTCAAAGCATCAGCCACTTTGTTAGCAGTCCCTGAAATGTGTTTAATCACAAACGTAAAATTTTGCATATACTCTACCCATTTTGCATGCTTCTGATTCAACTTATCCTATTGATTCACAAACTGCAATGCATGATTATCGCTGTACAATACAAATTATTTTGGAATTAAGTAATGCCTCCACTTCTTTAATGCCTGTATAATAGCATAAAATTCTTTGTCATGCGTGGAGTATTTCAGCTTTGCTTCATCTAGCTTTTCACTAAAATATGCAACAGTTCTGTCCTCTTGGCTCAAGACCGCTCCTATGGCAAAGACACTTGCATCACATTTCACCTGGAATGTCTTCTGAAAATCTGGCAACACCAACACGGGTTTCTCTGTGATTTTTCGCTTCAACAGATTGAAGCTCTTCTCAGCCTCTGCTGTCCAATGAAAAGTCTTATGCCACTTCTTCACGGTGTCCATCATTGTTGTGCTAATCCCACTGAAATTCCTGATGAACTTCCTGTAGAAGCTAGCTAATCCATGGAAACTCCTCACCTCGAAAATATTTCTCGATGATGGCCAATTCTTGATCACATCCACCTTACTCGAATCCATCTTCAACTCATTTGTTGAAATAACAAAACCCAAATAAATGAGCTCTGTCTGCATACAGGAAGATTTCTTCATATTAATCAACAACTTCTCCTGCTGTAGATTTCTCATCACAATGGCTAAATGCTTCAAATGTTTATCCTTGGTCTTACTGTAGATCAATATATCATCCAGATATACGACTACAAACTTTTCGATGAATTCCCTCAGGACTTCATTCATCAGTCTCATGAATGTGCTCGGTGCATTTGTCAAACCAAACGGCATGACCAGCCATTCGTACAAACCTTCATTTGTTTTGAATGTCATCTTCCATTCATCACCTTCCCTCATGTGAATTTGGTGATATCTTCTCTTCAGATCAATCTTTGAAAAATAATTTTCCCCACTCAGGAAATCCATCAGATCATCCATTCTCGGCAGTGGAAATCTGTACCTGATGGTAATTTTGTTGATCGCTCTAGAGTCTGTACACATCCTCCAGCCTCCATCCTTCTTCGGACTAAGCACTGTTGGAATGGCACATGGACTCAGGCTTTCCCTAACCAATCCTTTGTCCAATAGCTCCTGGACCTGCTTCTTGACTTCCTCATTTTCCTGTGGTGTCAATCTGTATGCAGCTTTGTTCGGCAAACTGGCTCCTATTATGAGGTCTATGTGGTGACTCACACTCCTCATTGGTGGAAACGAATGAGGTAATTCGTCCACGATGATATCAGCGAACTCTCCCAGTAGTTCCTGAATCTCTTCTGGTAAGTCGTCCACTCTCATGCTAGTCAGGACAATTCTTGGTTTTATGACCACAAAGAATTGTGGATCTTCCTTCTTCTCCATCTTTGTAAGAAGCTCCTTCCCACTCATGAGAAGTATGGTGTTGCTTACTTCCGGTTTCACTTTTTTATCCTTTATCGGAAGTAGTCTGTGTGTCCTCCCATCCTTCTCTAAAGTATATGTGTTCATTCTTCCGTCATGAACCACATTTCGGTCATACTGCCATGGTCTCCCCAGCAATACATGATAGACATCCATGGGAATGACATCACATAGGAACTTATCCTTATATTTACCCATTTTGAAATCAACTAAACATTGTTTAGTGACACTCACCTCATGTCCCTTTTGTAGCCATGAGACTTTATATGGACTCGGGAGATCAGTCGTATCCAGCTCTAATTTCTCCACCATCTCGGTTGAAACGAGATTGTCGGTGCTTTCGCTGTCCATAATGACCTTGCATTTCCAGCCCTTGGTCTTGCATGTGGTTCTAAACAGTCTTATCCTTTGAGCTGTGTCCTCCACCTCCTTCTCGGGTGTTAAAAGGAATTTATGCACCGTCAGTGACTTCCCACTTCCGGTGTCTTCATTCTCAACATCATGCCTCTGCGCCTCAGTGATGTGATATTCTCCTCTGTTCGTTTTCCTGTCTGGACAGTTAACTACCTTGTGTCCATCTTTTCCACACATGTAGCATGCGATGATTCCACCTCTACCTCTTCCTCTTCCTCTTCCTCTGGTACGAGGAAAAGTATTCGCATCAGCATATCCGCCACCCTGCTCTGTATGCTGTCTCCTCGGCTCAGCATATTGTTGTCCTCGCTGTGAGGTTCCACCTCTCTCAATCTTACCCTGAGGATTCTTCCATTCCTCCTTGGGCTTCTGGTATTTCTCCTGGGCAACTGCCTTGCCTCTGGGATGACTTCTGCCTCGCCCTCGCTGAACTTGCTTACAACCCAGCTTCTCCTCGGCTTTCAAAGCCATCTGGTAAGCATCCTCAACCGTTCTGATGGTTGTCATGCTTAATTCATCCTCAATGTCGTATCTCAAGCCATCCAGGTACCTAGCAACTTTTTCATCATCACTCTCCCAATGACCTGCTCAAATATTGAGCTTGTAGAATTCTTTGGTGTATTCCTTCACTGTCATCAACTTCTGTCTCAGGTTCTGCATCCTCCTGAATAGATTAATTTGGTAGTCCCTTGGGATGAACTTTGCTTTCATCTTGGCAATCATTCGATCCCAGCTTTTAATTTTCTGTTTACCCTTGGAATGTCTATTTTCCTGTAGCTCGTCCCACCATAATGCTGCATGTCCTTTCAACTTGGAAACAACATGCCTTACCTTTTTATCTTCCTCGATATCTTTATAATCGAAGTAGGTGTCCAGAGCTCTGATCCAGTTCGGCAACTCTTCTGCATCCAGGCTTCCTTCATAAGCTGGAATATCCATTTTGGTCTTAGAACTCATCCTGGCGATAGCTTTAATCAATCTCTCTGTCGATGCATCCTCTGTTGTGACCTCTTATTCATGTCTAGATTCCTCTTCAACTTTGGAATCACTAAGATCCCCTGCACCAACTCCGCGTCTTTGCGCTGTCTCCATCTCTTCAAGCCTTGCTCGGAGATCTCTCATCTGTCTTTCCATTTCTGGATTTCCTGCTGGTCTACCTCTTCTTCGCACCTCCCTATCCTTTGGGTCAGGCGATTGTCTCTCCCTTATGGGTGGCATGATGAATTTTTCTTTCTCCCTGTTACAGAAAACAAAGAGTCACTCCCACTCTAATACCACTTGTTGTAGCACGCGTCACCCGCGCGCCCCGCTCCCACCAGGACCTTCCTTCACTCAGGCCCGAAGAGTTAAATCACTCTTCAACCCCCTGTCGGGAGTTCTCAATACCCAAAAAACTCTTTTTCCCTATGATCTCCCCCTTCGACTTATCGGGAAATTGGGTTTCGTGTTATCGCGAAACTTGAGGGCACGTTTCTCGTGCTATCTGAAACCCCAAAATCTCGATGGATCTCAAGGCCGACACTTCTTTGCTCCTGTCGGGGATTTCCCTATCAGGAAATCGGCATATGAAATGTCGCGGTTCTTTGGTACTAGAAACCTCCGATCCCCGATTCACGATGACACCTTGCATTGACCCCGCAAAGGTTGACTCCTTCGACACCCGTCCTCGTCTCCCGTGCCTATGACTCGGACTTCTGTGTATTCGGGAAATCACATTTCGGGAAATCATGATTCCTGTCACACAAATTCACGAGGTCCCCCAAGTCCCGAATCCCGAACTCCGATACGCACGTGTGATCTCTCCTTGCCATGTCGCCTCCTCTCTCTGTTCTGTTGGGAATCACGTGATTGTGGTTTCAAAGGTCGCAATCCCTTGGCACTGGAAAATTATGAATGTCGAACCCCGACTTCTCTGGATTGCGGACACGTGTCCATCTCGGGATCCATGGTCTTGATCTCTTCGGGAAATCACAAATCGTGCTTTCGGTTTTCAAAAGTTCCACGACCACGGAACCTCTGATATCTCGATGAGCTAAAATTCTTATGGCTCTTGGACTCCTCCTCTACAAGCTTAGATTTAACCCGCGTGCATCTCCTGCGGGATCTGACGGTTGTCGGAACTTCACAAATCTTCCCTGCGAACCCTGACCGTTGATTCCTCCCCTTCAAGGACTCCTCCCGATCTAAAACTCCTTCCTGCTCGAACTTTCTTTGAACCGCCTTCTGGTTTCTCCTCCACGGTATCACGAAGGAACTATTCCTTTTGAGCTTGTCAACTCTGATTCCTTCAGAGACTTTACACACACTCTTCGTGTTCGACCTTCAACAACTCCCAAAGTGTTGAGTCTTTCAGAATCTGTACACCTCCAGCAATAGTAGTCTATGCCTTCTTTTGCTCAGACTAGCCCCTGAGACTTCCAGTTCAGCCTGCACTTCTCCTGAACGACTCTACCAACCCGCATCAACTTTTGGGTGAATTAGAATAAGGGTTTAACTGTCGAGCCTCATCAACGCACTCTATGTAGATGAATTCAATTGCACTCTATGCAGGAATCTCCTAGCTCAAACAGAGAAACAATTGAAACTTATTCTCTTTTCTCTCTCAGACTTCAGTTAAAAAATCTGAAATCACATGCACAACATATTCAAAGAAAATGCATGACCAGAAAGAAAACATTCATGAGCACATAAACAAATTACACAGAGAAACAACACCAGCCATGAAATTGAATCAAAGACTCTCTTCTATTAATTCAAATCTGTACATGTGGTTCTGCATACAATTTCTCTACTTGCTCTCTCTTCTGAATGCTTGATTCTGAATAATAATGTTACAATACACAAGTGAGGGTGTCTATATCCGTTTCCCCTCTCGAACTCTAAAACTTTCTAATCTGAAAATAAAATCCTATCTACCTGCATTAAATCTATTAAATGCCTCATCTACCTAAGGACGCGAGCTTAAAGGCTCAAGGTCCATTATAATATACAAAGGTGCTTTACATCAATGGTTCATTTATACATTGGCGCATCATCTTAAATGAAAATTCAAAAAGTTTCTGCTGGCCTTGTCTAGCTGTTCGTTGTCTTCCATGCTATCTCGCGTGTCTTGGGAGATGCTCCTTTGATGAGTTGGCGATGCTCCTGCATCATAAATTCTAAGGTTTCAACTAGCCTACGCACACCTTGCACGACTCTGTGCTTCACCTACACTTCTTCGAGTATGAGAAAAATAGTATCTCTCTTGAGCTTTCTGAGATAAAACTCAGACCCTCATCAACACACACCTTGCGAACGTTCACTGCACTCCTTGTAGGAATTTTCAGAGACAAAAACAATTGAAATGCACTCTACCCTTCTTGTAGACTTCATACGTTCAAAATGAAATCATACATCCCACACACCATTGAAACAGATGCATAATAGTGAAAGAAAACAACTGTAAACATACCATTTATCAAAGGTAAACAATAAACATCATAACACCATGAAAGTTGAGTCAAAGCTTCATATATTAACTCAATTTTTCCTGTAAATGGGTTCTTCTCTACAGCTCTCTGCTATAGATCTCCAACTTATGAATTCTAAATGATCTTCCTCTAATGATACAATAATACAAGGGTGAGGGTGTCTATATCCATTTTCCCTCCTACGCTTCTAAAACTGTCTAATCTAACATTCATATCTACCTACTTTACATTTATCAGACTTAAATGCCTATTACATCCAGCAGATGAGATTAATCTCTCCAGGTCTGTTCATATCTCCAATACATAAATGCAAGCACACTCCTCCTAACTATTACATTAATGCTTTTGGTTTCAAAATTCAAAACCGTCTTCATAAAAACATGCCCTTTTTCCATCTACGCATCCATCTGTTTCTTTGGCTAGGCACATGATTTGGATTTGTACGATGCTCCAACATCAGATAAGAACTCCATAGATATTCTCTAGTGGCATAAAAGGTAGATACAAAAACACAATATGCACTACCAAGCTTAGAAAGAATAACATATATCTACTTCTAACATATCTAGTTGGCATTCAATACACAAAATTCTAAGTGTTTTGAACTTAGACAAGTGATATTCAATGCAAGTAAATTCATTTAGAATTAAATTCATTAATTTATTTTCTAACTGGTGGGCTCAAATAATATTGTTTTTACCAAACACAACTTCAAGCTTTTCCCAATCTTTGTTTGGGGCATCAAGTCCTTGAAAGTGAAGCCTTGAATCAAGAGAGATGAACATTCTAATTGGTCCATGGGCTTCATCATTACTATTAATCATTTTGACACACATATCATCATCAGTGGGTTCTTCTTCTTTTCCCGAGGTAATCTGGTACGGTCCTTTACTTCTTAATAAATCCTCCATATGGGATTTTCATTGGAAGTAGTTGGTGTTGGTAAGAAAATGATCACTAGGAGAATCAATATTAAATATGCATAGAATATGTATTTAAAATATGAAATTGATGGCTTAGATAGAAAAATCTAAAAACAATAGGCTATTTAAAAAAGAAACGACACTGAAAACAAACTTCAGATGTGAAAGTTATGCCCTTTTGAAAAAAGGCATAAACGATAACCAAAGAGCCAGGTGGTAGGTAGAAGTTGGTCCACATGGTGATACCCCTCCTAATAACCTCACTTTTACAAATACATTGCTTATGGAGTGACCCACTTTTATAGAAGAAGTTGTGTGCAAAATAAATAACTTTAAAATAAAATATTAAAGCTACTTATAGTAATTCACTTTTATAATTTAAGTGAAATACACTTTACAATGGATGCATGAACTTAAAAAACAAGTAACAAAAAAGACACTTGAACTCAATACCTCTTACTTAATAAAACATTTATTAACCAAGTGAGCTAGTGAAAAACATATTGTATTGTTTAGAAGGAGGATTGAGGGTGTTGTTGTTTTTGTTGTTGACCGTATTCATAAAAAAAATATTTTCACAGAAGAAAAAAAAATCACTTCTCAACAACAACAAGGGTTAGATCTTGGTTAGCTTACCCAGAAAATACAACTTTTCCCTCTATTTTCCATTTAACGAGATCGCACAAAGCGCACAGAAAAGATAATACACAGATAGGAAAACACTTTTCCTATTGTGTCACCTTTGTAAATCCTTCAATCCTATCCCACGTTGTTCTTAAGGGGGTATGTTAGGATATTTAGACACTTAGGAGTTAGTTAAGGTCAACTTGGTATAATTTGTCATTAGGTAAAAGTTTTCTTAGTGTGTTTCTTTAGTATGTATTAATATGCATTTGTAGTTAGGAAATATCACGGTCACGATATGTTCCCAAAATAGAGTGATCCAATGGTTCACAGTCTCCTCGATCTTAATGACTACATTGATATCGATCTACAAGAGGAGTGGGTCTTCAAATGCACTATGATACCATGTTCGAGAACACATGTATTCCAACAAAGGATGAACACCCTTAGTAACCACTCACACAACCAGATCAAAGATCATCACACAAATGTTTTCACATGGTAAAACCCCTATGGGAAAACATCCACAACCTTATCCAACATGGCCACTTGGAGAAATTTATTAATGCAAAAGAAAAAAATTACAAAGAGATTTACAAGAGTGTTTCCGACAATCAATCATCGACAAATGATCCTCCATGCTCTTTAAATAGAGATCATGGACCAATCGAGTGTTAAGCCATGGATCAATGCAGCCGTTAAGATCGACAAAAATATGAACCATCGGATCACTCAATGTTGGGAACATATTGTGACCATCGTATTTCCTAACTACAAATGCATACTAATGCATACTAAAGAAACACACTAAGAAACACACTTTTACCCAGAGACACATTAAACCAAGTTTATCTTAACTAACTCCTAAGTGTCTAAATATCCTAACATTATTTTAAATTTTCCATCATTATTTTTAGAATGAAAACACATAAAATTTGAATATTTGAAAATGTTATAAGTTATTTCTATACTCATTACTTCATATTGCATATGTGATCTAGTTAAGAGTAACTATCCAATATATGATCCCCTCTGGGCATAGTTAATGAAAATTGGATTAAAAAAATTACTTGGTATAATTTTATTATACCTTATTCTCATACCCATTTGTGTCTCTTTATCTTCTCCATTTAAAGAGATTTGGATCACAATTAGTGTTTAAAATGTAGGCTAGTTAATAGTAACATAAATATTCACGAGGGACTTCCATAATGTGAAATATCAAATATTTGACCACTTTAACAAAATACATGCAGTTTCTCCCTAAAATCATGTTGTATTCAAGTGGAGCATCAACAAACTCCACATCAAGTAAGATGGTTTTAAATTTAACTCAATCTGGATATTAGGAATGATTCCTTATCATTTGAATGTCCTACCATCAAATGCACTTCAGGCAATGATAAATGGGAAAATTTCTAAGGGTCCTAATTTCTTCTATATCATCAAGGGTATAACACATGAAGAGGGTTTCTCATTTATAATACACTACTAGATAAAAATAACATTACATTCAATGAAATCTAAAATGAAATGGATCGAGGGAGAGAAGGGTTTCCATTAACCTCATAAAAAGTGATAAACCTAGAGTTAGAAGAATCATCACCCCCAATAACAATTAACAATGCCTTGCATTCACCAAGACAAGTTTTTAGGACCTCCAAAGTAGACATAAATTAAAGGGATTGAGACAAGTTTTCAATTATGTTTTAGTTTTGAGTGACCCTAGCATGGGCATCACATGTAGTCCTTTGTAATGGAATCTTAATCATACATGGGGTAGGGTCCATTTGTGTCTTAGTGATTTTCAATGGGACATCTAAAGATAGTTTTGTATTATCCTTATTGATACACTCTTGATTGGGTGCATCATAAGTGTGAGTGCATGTTTCAAGGTTCATTGATTCAAATATGTTGATGTGTTGATAGGACATGCCCCCCCTTATGGGGAAATGAAAAAGTTTCAAGCATTAGAAGCCTCATTTTTTTTATAAATCATTTTTTTCTAAGAGAAATGATTTTACAACACTTGAGGCTATATTGGTTGTTCCTAATGAGGAGTTGAATCTATAAGCATTGTACTTATTAAAGTTCATGATAGGCATGGGTATAATTACCATGAAACTTGAAAATGATGCAAGGGTAAGAAGTAATAATCTTCATTCCTTGCCTATGTTGCATTTGATTTTGATTTTGATTGGGATTATCATTTCCCCCAAACATTTTTTCCATTTGTGGACCCATTGCCACATTGCCCCTTTTCTATTAATTCTAGTTAGTGTTCATCTCAAATATTCTTATTCCCCCTCCTTTGATTTGATTATTGATTATTGTTTTTTTTTTTAGTTGGTTTCTAGGACACATTTTGGTTAGGTTGAGAAGGAAGAGGCTAAACCAAGTTTATATTGGATGGGGGAAAGGAATTAGGTTTGACGCGATTTCCATGCCAAGTGGTAGATGTTGGTTGATCACTAGGGATATATGGGATGGTTGGAGTATGATATGAGGTATCTCGATACATATTTTTTGGCACTAAATAATCATTAGGGCCACCATATAAGGAAATTTTTCAAATCAATTCATGGTATAATATTTCTTTATTTTTTCCCAAGGAAACCCAAAGGATGCTTCCCCAATTTTATGGATGGCATCCCTAGTAAACCCATAGACCTAGACTTGTGCATCTCACCTAGGAGATTTCGAACTAGGAACCTACCAACACAAAACTAGACAAATTCCTAGAAATATTGGTGATAATTAGTTGACCTAACCCCTTATGTTATTCATGAATAATCTATCATGGTAGATTGAGTCAATTCTACTAGTTCACTAATTTTATTAGATGCCTCTAGCATGCAGGTTTGATCAATTGAAGAGGGTCTAGTATCATTTCGGATAATTATGTACAAGAAACCATATTAAGAGTATATAAAGTCTAACTCATGCCTTTTGAGGATCACATCTTCCTTATCTTTGAGATGTGGCATAGGTTTGTCTTTAGTGATGGTGGGAAGAAGGGATTTCATAAACCAATACAATAAGATAAAAGAATTTAATGGGGTTTTATATAATACTTGTTGATATCACCACTCATGGATATCACCAATTTTATGTGTGGACTTAGATTGAGGACAAGTGGTGAGAAAATCTATATTAGGAATCTATAAAGAAATAGGTAGTGACTGTAGTAAAGGTAGTATATGTATTTGTAGTAAGTCCAATGTGACATTGGGTTTTCACCCATGCAAGGGTTATTAGGAAGAGTCTTAACCTAATGAAATCATCAATGATGTCATGCCCTAACGAAATCATTATTTGGTTGGTCTTGGAAGTCATTTTAGAAGTTTTGTTAAAAGCCATGATAGCTAAGGCTACTGTGTTGATAATTTTTTTTCTTAATACATGGTAGTGGAAGTCCACCAAATGGGGAGGGGGTTGTCCTCAACGTATAAGGGAACAACAAGGACTGATGAAATCCAATATGTAAAAACAATTATCAATCCAACGGGGATAATAAATGAACAAATAATCTCAATGTCCCAAAGATCTTCTACAATATTAATTTAAATGGGAAATAAATATACCTCTTAATGATGCACTATCAATCTCAAGAAAATTGGTTGGGAAGGGGTCTTCCAATTATGTTTCCACCAAAGGAGATGAAATCCAAAGGAGTGTAAACAAGTGAATGGGGGGTCATCAAGGGTGATTGTTTCCTACGAAGGACACCTCGCCACAATCCCACAAGAAAGTTATCCAAGGTGGATACCTATAAGAAAATTCCATTAAGGATTATCTTTCACAAATTTGTGGCTAAAGAGCACAAAGCTACCAATCCCACATAATTCATTTAAAGATGATAGTCAAAATGAATGAGTATCTAATAAGTTGCTCGTGTTGGGTTAACTTGGAATTTCTTAGTTCACCTTGTGGGAATGGGGGAATTCTAATGATTCCCAATTCACAATGGATTCCTCTACAATAGTGAACCCATGAGGATATCTTCCTAAATACATACACTTATTACTTAAGACTTTAAACCAAATTATTCAACTTCTTAAATCTCTAATTTTAATGTTTTTAGAAGTTTAAAACCACCACCCAAATCTAAAATCAAGGCCTTAGCCTAAATCTATTGTTGCCATTCTAGACCTTCTGAATTACCCCCCAAAAAAACTAGTGCTTAAGAAAGGAAGAAGGAACTTACCTTTAAGCAAATCTTGAATAGTCTTCTATAATTGAGTTTGCCGCAACCTCAATTATAGGAGAAGGTCCTTTCAATTGCCATGATCTCCATGGACTAGAATTGAGTACGACATTGACAAATTGATAAACTCAAAGTCATGTTGATGTGGGTGATTAAATGGTGTCGTCCAGGGATGATTTTAAGGATGGAAATTTATTTTAAATGTAGAAACCTTGGCGAATCTTAGTAATCCTTCATATGCCAACTATAAATGTTTGGGGATATTTTTGTAAAAATATTCAAATTTCTAAGGATTCTATATAGTTTGTATAAAATTTTGGCAATTTTTAAGGTAAAATAATTTTATCCTATAGAATTTGGGCAAATCATTTTTAAAATAACGAATCTTTTTTTGGGAAAAACCATGGAAAATTAGCCCATGAGTGAAATTTAGCCCTTAAAATCATCACTGGTGTCGGCTCCACACACATTCAAACACCATAAAGAACAAACTTAATAGGAAATGGAGGCAAAATTAAAATAATGTCGAAAATAAATTAATGAAAGTTGAAAAAGGAAAAACAGATAACCAGAATCAATTAATATCTAAGAAATTAGATTAAAATAAATTTCTTGTAGTGGGTTGAAATAAGAGTAAGTATTAAAATTATGTAAATACATTTCAAGTTTTGTTTGGTAATTAGTATGGATAAAATTGTATATATTACAGAGTTTAATATATGTACGACAAAATTCTGACAAATAAAGGAGATGAAGATATATATTTACATATTCTACAACTTTCTTATTATGTCAGAATGGTTTTTAAAAGTCTTAATAATTTTTACCTTTTAACTAGAAATGGGCTTAGATACTTCTTATTGAGTGGCCCTGCAAGTCAAAAGGAGAATTCTACAGTGACTCCATAAAGTACAAAAAATTGACTTGTAGTTGAATAAAAAAGGAAGATGAAACCAATAATTGAGGTTATTCAATTTGCAATTATGTTAGTAGAAGGAAGAATGACTTTGTACAATGGATTTAGAGTTGGGAATAAATTTAATGTAACTCCTCAAAATTGATGCTTGTGATGGCTCCTAAGACTAATACCACAAGACACGAAGAGAGTAATTAAGTGACATCGAAAGTATAATTTAAATATGTATAATTTTTGTTAGCTAGAGCTGCTGCCGGTTGCGCCAAACACACTCGATTTAAAGATCGTAGTATACATTATGACAAAGTAAAGATAGAAGTAGGAAATAATATAAACTAACACAAATAAGAAGAATAATATGAAATTTGCAATATTAAGATATAATGTTGCATAACCAACTTCGTTTTCAATGGGACAAGATGGTATTCTATTTACTAAATGGTATATGCAATGCATGCCCAATCTCAATGGTAGATGAAATACATACCCAATATCAATCCCTCATAAATAGTTTTTGTTTCCCAATCAAATATTTTTCTCTCAATTCTGACACCCACAACCTGTTGGTATTCCAAATATTTTGACATGATATTTTTGTTTTGATAGGCACATGAAATAACTCAATGGGTTTTTGGATGAAAGGAGGATAGAAAATATAGAAAAGAATCTCTTGAAGAACTTTAACCAAAGCAATCCCTACCACTGTGAGATGAAATTTGAATCTAGTAAATAGCTTGCAATGCACAAAGGTAAGTGCTCCCTGCGACCTATAAATTGTGCAAACGAGGGATGTAGGAAGGAATCCAGAGTGTGTTTTTTTATTTGATATTAATGTGTATAGCATGTAAAATCTTCGTTATTGCACAGTAGCTCCTCAGTGAGACTTCCCCTCTGCATTAACCTGAATATTAATATTATATCTTGAAATTTTATTATAAGAAGAATAAGTAAGCTAATTTATTAAAAGGTAGAAATAAAATGTGTATATTAATATATGCGTAAAGTTTGATAAACATGAACTGAGAGTCTATTGGAAACATGTATATGAATACTTTCCTCGAAACGTGTATATCAATACGTTCCTAAAGCTCCAATCCTTGAAGCTCCAATACCTCCTTGGGAAATGAAATAAATTGACACACAAGTTTTATGTAATTAGGAGGACCATTTTTGTAAATAGATGGTACGAGGTTGGGACTAGCATAATCAGAGGAATTAGGAGTGGTACATTACAACCAATATGTGGATGCAAAAATCTATTATGAGATACGATACAATCAATAGAAGGGTTCAAGTTCAAATACAGACACAAATAAATATCATACCTCTGATTCCCCCAGACATGGTTCCTCGTTTTGGGTAGAGAGGTCTGTGGAACACATACTGAGAGGTTCTTCGGCTGATAGTCTAGCCTATCCATGAATCCAAAATCTATCAAAGGTAGAGGGCTTATTGTGATGTTCTAATCATTAGGTATCCATGAAAAAATCAATTCGTTTTAAGTGCTTTCTTAGTACTCTAAAGAAAATGCGCCACCGATGGTAGACACCAACAAGTGGCCAAGGCCATTTTTTTGTGACCAAAATGTTGGTGAGGCTCAAAAAGGGTTTTCTCTATGGTTTTCTAGGTTGGGAAAAAACAATACCAAAAGCCACTAGTGCTCTTGGAAGCAAGGTAATGGTCCTAGAACTAGTTCCAGAACCTGTCGAGCAGGTACATAATAAACACTCAATCTTTGTACCCTTATGTTCCAATGCGTGGTAGGAATCATGGTCCATAGTCATCCCAGTTACTCTTCACACCAGATACTACCCATAGGCCGCCATGCATTCCTTTGGGATTTTATTTCGAATTTGGTGTGCAGGTCGGTTAAAAAGACTCATAATCGCTAATTATGTTGTAAAGGTCTATTAGGTAGTTTTTGTGTTTTTCTCATAGGAAGTAATATAAGGACCTGAATGAATTATGTTTGGTTATGGGAAATCCTCTTCTCTTGTTACATTTATGTGTAATTGATATGATTGCACCATATAGTTTATATGTGTAGGGTTTATTACTTCCTTTTTTTTGTTTTTTGTGTTTGGGAGTCAATTCCAGTGGAGGAGAAGCCATTTGATATATCATGAACAGGTTGCCAAAAGTCTGGTCATATTTCACACTGATATTAAGAGAAGTATTTTCCAAGGTGGGGGTAATTCGGGCTAGGCATGGGTGTCAGGCGACTAGCACTAGGAAGCAGTGGAGGAGCTCATGTTTGGTCGTGAATGGGAAACAATCATATTTTGAGTTTGCATATAGTAGAAGTTTGGTTAGTGTTGGAATTTTTACAGGAAGAATGTGCTAGTCATTGATGGAAAGAACAACAACGAACCAAACCTCGAGAGTGCAGAAGACGAGAAATCTCAGAAGAGATAGCAGTTTCCAAAAGCACAGACGAGGTCCAAGAGACAGACTCACAGGAAGAGCAAAGGTCAAGACTTGTGAACACTTATAAAACCTTCTAATTCGGAGACATCAGAAGCTCAGGAGGAAGAGCTACAATGGTCGTTAGATCACCATTCCAAAGGACCAAAAACCATCAGATTGAATTAATGGATGGATAGGATAAGAAGGGAAAAACAATTGAGAATTCAATCATCTGAATTTCTGTCAGTTGTTGGATTTATTTAAGTGGAAGAATAGGATAATCAAGAGTCACTGATCTAATATCTTGATCAACGAACAAAATTTCTTTTGGGTCTAAATATATGAGGAGGTTATGCTCCGTAGAAATCACTTCGAGAGTTTTAGTTTGAGATCTAAAATCCCTGAAGTCTGGAGAGCCGGAGTAAATGTCAGTCGTCAGATCATTTTAAAGTGGAAGGACATGATATGCTAGAAAAGCAGCATCACAAAAAGATCGAGTCATCAATCTAATAAAATGATCAACGACCAACATTTAGTTCTGGTCTAAAAGTTGCGAGGAGGTTACTGTTCAGGGATTCTCACTTCGGAAGAATTGACGACTTGAAAAGTTGAAATACTCGAAGTCCAGAAGGACGAAGTCTCGAAGTGAATGAGGATCCATGTCAGCAAGACTACGTTAGCAAGGACATGTGGCACAATTAGACAATGACAAGTGTCAAGTTGATTTGGCATTTTAGGTACGTGCAAATCACAAATCCGAGTGACACATGGAAGCTACTAGGCTCATGAAACATCATCAAGTGATGTCACTCCGAGAGTTTTACTTTGGGAGATTTACCACCAGCACTTTCCCAAAGTTCTGAAGTCCCGAAGTGGTTTGGGGTCATCCATCATCGAGGAGGACAGGTGGCGCGAGATCCACAACTTTGGAAGTTTGTGGATGGGGAGAACGTGAAAATCACTGAAGACAAATATCAACCATTGATCGTCAAGGGGAGTACGTGTCAGCTAATCTAATGTTTCAGAGAAATCCCACTTCAAGGATTTCCAATTGAGACTTGAGAATTCCGAAGTCCAGAGATGCAAAAGGATCATGACCGTTGATCCGAAAGGGACACGCGTCAGTGTATTGTTAGCTTTGGGAAAAAGAAAAGGAAGGTTCAAAGGTTGGAAATTTGAAATTTCTGAACCCCGAATACCCGAAGGGATTATGACTGTTGATTCGAGAACATCACGTGTCGTTAGATCGTGGACTCTAGGTTAAATGCTCTGGGAGCAAGAGGAGTTTGAGAATTGAGACTCTCGGATCCCGAAAGGCGAAATCAATCTCGTCCCTTGGTTTGGAGGGCCACATGTCACTTGGTCGATGAGACTAAGGATCGTGCGTGGATGGAGGAAAGAAGGAAGGAAAATACAATAGGTCATATTCGTTGATTGAGGGAATCTATCAGAGACTGCGAGATCGATGATCATGCCTAATTACGGGATCAAAAACTACTCAGAAGTTAATTTTCTGAGGGCAGAATGTAATTGAAACCACGATATCAGAGAAGGGGTACGTGACAACTAGAGGTAGATTGTAGGGAGAAAAGTGGTTAATCCCAAACCACTGTTGGACGCACCTGCAATCGTTCTCTTATGCAAGGACGTAGCCCAAGGTCACATGCGACAGGGGGATAATGAGAGGAGAGCTCGCTCCCGCAATCACATGGTCATGTGAAGTTAATCACCCAAGGTCATATCATAAAATAGGGACCTAGTGCTCTCTAGACCAAGAATGCAAAGAACCTTTTGAATACGCATATGGTCACCTCTAGAGGTCAGATGAAGGAAGGGAATTAGAAGCCAAAGAAGCCAAAAAAAATGACTAGCTATAACGACCAAAGAATATGAAGAATTTCGACTGATAGAGAAGAAAAATATTCTCAAGATAACTACAAGAGAAGCCAAAGAACCTTGAATAAAAACCAGAGAATATTAAGAGTTTGCATGATGATCAGGTAGATGATTCGATGTGTGAAAGACATGCATAATAGAAAAGAGACAGCGTATCTCGCAGAGAGTGATGCATGTGGGTAGGATGAGATGCAATGCATAATATGAAGGGGATATCCATGGCACAGTAAAGAGGATGCAGAGGAAGCACATACCATAAAAGGAAGAAGAGAAGTTGAACAACATGTGGTGTGAGCGTAGGAGGAAAAAGAGCAAATCATAGAAGTTGAACGATGAAGAAGAAGATCAGAGTATAGAAGCTGAAGAAGGAAGAGGAGACATGGAGCTGTAAAAAACCATATCAGAGACAGATCAAGTAAGTAAAGTTTTGTAAGATTCAATCAGGGTGGTAGGCTGGTGCTAGGGAGGATTGTAGTCCTCTAAATTCTAGTTGGTGCTAGAAGATATTCTGGGAGTTGGTGCTTCCATTTAGTTGGTGCTAGAGAAATCTGAGAGTTGGTGATCTCTGCATGTTGTATCTTGATATCAGAGGTTGTAGCCTCATATTTGAGTTGGAGCTCAAAGACTGTGTTGTACATGAAAGTTGGAGCTTGATTAACATCCTAAGAAGAAGAGGTTTTCACCCTTATGGGTTTCCTTATGAAAATCAATGTCTTTGTGTATTCTATGTGATTGATCAAATATTTTATATCTATGCATGATAAGTTATTAGCAACACATTATATAATAATCTAAAAGGAATCAGAAAATAACAAAAAAAGTTTCAAGATTATATACATAACTGATTCACCCCCCCCGCCCTCTCAGTTATATTTCCAACAGTTAGTATATATGGAAAAGTAACCAAGAGGATTTTATCCAAGAAGAGATGGGGAGGTTTTCGAAATTGTCGGGTTTCCATGATTTTTAATGGAGTTACAAGGTCAGCCACAACCTCTGATATGACTAACTACTTTTGGTGGGATGATGCTACTCTAAGGAGCAAGTGGGAAACAATAGGGCGACTAATCCATCCATCATGTTTTTTGTATTTGCTCAATATTTGAGAGAACCAAGATCCTTAGTAGAGGAAAAGATAGACAATTTCAGTTGCAATAGAGAAAGTAGCGCAACCGACATAGGCATTTGTTTCATCCATTGAAGGAAGTTGTTTCATTCATTGATATTCCTAGAGGATTGATCCCTTCTTCCTTGCAGGTAACCTCAATTATATATATTTTTTCATTTCTTGCACAAGACAATAATAGAAAAATGAAATGGGCAATAGAAAAATGAAAATTGTTGGCAATAGGAAAATAAAAATTGTTAACAAAGAGCATTAAGTAGGCATGGATACTATGGTGGGCCTTTAGTTTTGAACGTTCCTCCTCCATGGGAAAAGGAACCTGTAGAAAAATATTGGTCCTAGTCTGGAGAAAAGAAAAAATGTGATAATCAATAATGATGAACGAGAATCCTATGAAGAACGAGACTTGTTGTTACTCGGGGTGCAACACTGGTAGGTTTCATCTCTATAAGAGCTTATTATAATTTCTTATTTATTGTTGAAAATTATTTGAGTGGTTTATGTGTTTATGCTTGATGGGAAGATATTTTATTTATGTTTGAAAACATAACACCAAACTAAAATATAAATTTTAGAAATTTTAGACCTACTAGCATACCTAAATTTTTCATTATCATATCAACATGATCGAAAATAGATGTGCATGAATCTAAATTTTTTATTAGCATATAAACATGATTGAAAATAGATGTGCAAGAATACATATCTGCAGTCTTCATCACAACTCTAGTCACAACGCTATTCCAACTCCAAACTTCCATCACTGCTCCAGTCATACAACTCCAACAAGGAACATGACATTATTGCTTGGGGATTCAACTCCATAATAAGAACATGAAAGGAATATTCTTCAGAGCAAGAACATGAAAGGAAGTTTTGAGCAAGGAAGTTTCTCCATAGAAAGAATGTGAAAGAAAGTTTTGAGCAATAGGTAAAATAAAGAAGGGGTATGATATTGAGCAGGTACAGAAGAACCAACACGTTTATAGGCTTGTGTAGGTTCATATGGTGGTGTAGGTGGAAGCGGGAGATTAACTCCCTATCGACTATGCATTGTAAGAAGTATTCAATCTTAACATTTAATGTTAAGAAGTAATGCTAGAGTCATTTATAGAATTATTTCTTTGGGAAAAAATCTGTAATGATCCTAGGCCATTATGCAAGGATCATCACTGTTTTGGTGTTTTTTTTTTAAACTTTTTCTGAGTGAGGTATTTCATCAAACACTTTTTTGATCTACCTTAATGATCCCAAGCCATTATGCAAGGATCATCATTGTTTTGGTGTCTTTTTAAAAAAATTCTAAGTGAGGTATTTCGTCAAACACTTTGTTGATCTACCTTTTAGATGTGTTTATATGTGTGTATGCAACAAATAACAGAAAGAGATAACCATGGAACATACCTCAACCATATGCAATAAGATAGACAAGCCAAAACATCTCAATTCTTCTTTATTCATAAAATAGAGAAACCTGCTACAATGAAGATGCCAATCTAGAATGCTCAAGAGATGGCCAAGAAGATAGACAATAGATAAGAGTTGCTACAAAATGCTCCCGCTAATACAAAATAATGCCTCCAAAGGATGAATAAGAAATGAAGATCAATACAAGTAGATCTGAATGCCAAACTCTCCAGCTGAAGAATGCCATGCTCCAATAGAAGGCTGAAACCCTCAATAAATCGACCCTACTGCCAAAAGTGTCCAATCACCCTAAGAAATATTCCAATTGATAGATCGGGTGATGGTAAGAATAACCCAGGTGATCGAATCTTCAGGATCCCTCTCAATCTCTGTAGATCTGAAATCCCCCACTGAATGGTGTGCCCCACTGGATGACTGAAACCCTAGATAATTCAGCCTTGCTGAAGGAGGCCTCCAAATGGTATGAAACTCTCTAGAAATATAGATCGGGACACTGCAAGTCACTAGGTAAAGTCTCAGGGTCAGATCTGAAGTGTAACCCCTCCAAATGGACTAGATCTGGATCTCAAAAATGCCCTCCTTCTCTTCAATTCGCCCCACTGCTCAAGAAATCATCTGAGCCATAAAATTGTCTCAGAAAGCACTAGATCTTCTGTCCAAGTCCCTATAGTGAAAACCCAAGTGATAGAATCCTCAACGGCCCTGCCAATATCCTACAACGAATCTCTCTCCAAAGATGGTGCACCCCTCTTGCTGGAATCCCTCAACTGGTGCGCCCTCTCTCTATCTGCACATGAAACTGATGTAGAATCCTCCTGCAACTGAGTAGATCTGGAACTAGAATGGTGTGGGAGAGTATTGCATCTCCGAGACCAATCTTGGGACAAGATAGGTGGAATCTTTCACCACCGAATCATCCTCTAGGGTTTGTTATGTCAAAACCCTCAAAACCCCCAATATTGGGCTTACTAGCTAGAAGCCAGAAATAAAAATAAGATCATACATGAATGATGAGTAGAGGCCATTGCCTTCCTTTTATACTTTTTGTCTCACCTTGTCCCTCCAAAGTGACTTTCATTTTATTAATATTTAATTAATTAATTAACCTTTTTACCTCTGAAAATATCCTTATCTCTCCTTGTGGCTTCCCTGGCCACTGAAAGTCACTTCTATCCATCCCATCCTGTAGTGCTACTCCTCTCGATTCCAATGAGCTATTACACTGAGAGGTTCCTCCAAGTAATGTGCCCAAAATGCCCTCTTCAGTGATTTTAATTAACTTATGGCTCAAAATCGTCAAAATCATGGAAATCAACAGAATGGAACGAAACCAAAGCCAACCTGTGTGGAATGGCTCATAATGATGGAATATGATGATAAATGCCAACTGAACCCCACAATGCCTCTCAAATACCCATGTACTCGCTATAAAATCCATCTAGCTACTCTGGTCATCATAAGTCTCTGCCTTGTGATGATGTCCCAAAGTGGGGACATTACAGTCCTCCCTGCTAGAAAATTGCTTGTCCTCAAGAAATAGCCAAATCCACTCAACTAAAATGCCAAGATCCCATGTCCACCTGTGGGATACACAGTAGAACCCCTCAAAAGATGAACAATAGTGCACTCCACCCCGTGGATCCCATATCAGGAAGTGAACTACAATACTCTGCAAAGCATAGTCCTGAAAGATATCAACCCTATGAACCTCCTACATATGACACATGGCCTCATCTCGGAATGAGTCCATCCTCCAAATATCTACCAAGATCCACATGGCCTCCATCAACTGTACATGTTGATGCTTGACTGAGGTGATGTAAGACCTCCATGAGGCACCCACAAGCGATGCGCTCCTCTCAACACTGAAGCTCAATGGAAAGTCAAAATAACTTTCTCCTGCAATGGTCCACTCTCCCCTGTCGGTCAATGAACTTCTCAATCCTGTAATCCCTGGGTCCCATGCTAACCTTGTTTGAAGATCCTCATGCTGACACTACACTACTCTGACCATGACTATCTGCCCCCTGCATACATACTGAATCCTCCTCCCCTGGATCCTCAAGCTGACATACCTGTGACCACTGGACCTGTTATCCAGAAACTGTATCTGTATAGGCATATATGTAGAAGAAGTACCTATCCAAACATCTCCATGCCCTAGCATGATGATCATGAGGGAGGAAAGGTCTCACCCCATAGGACAAGTACCTGCAGGCTCCCTCCAAACCAACTTGAGGTGGAGTGTGTGGCTCTCTGGTGACACCTGAGTCATCAAGTAGTGAAACATCCTGCTAACCAAGTGTACTCCCGGATCCCATGGCAAACTTGGAATTTTATCACTTCCAATATATGCTAGCTACTCTTGTGCTGATCTGATCACTGTCGAAATCCCACTGTGCTCATCTTTCATCACCAGGTCTATGATGCTCACCATCATACACCAAGTCTCAACTGTCTGTTTAACACGGTCCACCTATGACCTACTGTATGGCGTAAAAGTACTCTTGTCATATAGTCTTGACCTACTCACTCTCCATGCTCCCAGCCATGGCCTATCCCTCCTCATGTTGTTGTCTATGATAAAAGTTTCAGGATAGGCTAATATAAACATCTGCAGCTGACTGTAGGACTAGAAGGCATCACAGGCTTTGGTCAATCCCAAGGATTTGACCAGAATCTCGTCCATCAGAATCCATGATAATTGCTCACCTGTAGTCATCACCGATTCCCCACCATCTAGTGCAATCGGAAGTAACCCCTCTAACTGTTGGTCAGCCAACCTCCATCTCTCATCTACCATGCAATTGTTGAAATGGTGAAGGTGATCTCCCACAACTATGTGTTGTTGCAAAGGAGTGACGTCTCCATACTCCCCTGAGTGTGTCTCCTCCCTGCAAGGCATTATACCCCTCTGAATACCACCATATATCACTCATTAAGGTATGCTCTGACATACGCATGTCATCTCCCGCAAACTCATGCTGCATCATAGATCCTAGGTGTATGGCTAGATCAATCTCTATATGGAGATCAACCACTCCCAAGCCACAAATGGAAGTGTCCCCCATCGACTGGTGCTCCTCTACTAGATCATAAACATCCTCTGTCAATGTGACTGACTAATACATATGAATATCCACTAAGAAAAATGAAGTGGATCTCTAACGAATCTCCTCAAGAGACCCATCTGATATAGACTCTGATTCTTGAAGGGTGGTCTGCGTGCCTCTCAAGAATCCTCGAGTGCTCTCCAACTCCCAAGTGAGTCGATCTATCTCCAACTCTTGCCCCCTCAGGGCCCTATGATACAACTCACCAATCCCCAGTAGGTAGTCTCTATCTATCAACAACTCCTGGTAGTCAGTCCTCATCATATACACTCTCTCCCGGAGAGTGTGAAAATCATCCATGGAAAATCCTCCATCTGAGCTACCCTGTGCCATTGATGCTCTCCAACCGTAATCTGCCATCACTGCATGCATGTCATCAATATGTCTAGTGGCTGACCTGACCATAGCCTCACTAACTCCCAACTGTGCTGCTAAGTGGTGTGACTCCTGATCATAATCATGCTGGGGTACCCCCTCATGCCTCTCACTACTAGTGCCATCACTAACAACAGTCTCTGCAGAAGATAAAGTGATGAACTACCTGGTGTCTACTATGCCACTAGGTACTCCTGTATGCCACTGCATCCCATCACTAGATGCCATCTCCGCTTGACTCACAATGTATCATGTATGAGCAGTTGTATCCTCCTGTGCACTCAACCTGCTACTATCATCTACTCCTGGATCCCATATAGTTGTATCCAGACATGTGCTATCATCATCCTGACTGCCAAAGAGTTCATCCTCATCCATGCAATCTGATCTTGGAAGTAAGTGCTCCATCCACCTGTCAACGTCTGCCATCTGTTCAACCATTGGAGTCTCCAATAGCTGTGACTCCATCTCCTCTGACTGACCTGTATGTGTGGGGCCAACTGCATGTACCTCATGTACCTCCTCCTGGATTTGTGGGTCTACCTATCCATGGTGTGCATCCCTCACACTAGGCTCATCCATCATACCCGACGTGCCACTGATCTCCTCATATGACGTGGCTATCATGGGTGTCTGAATAGGTGTCATATGTGTCACGACCCCCATAGGAAGCTCATCATCTCTAGGTGCTAACACATGTGACTCCTCACTAGTGTCATCACTTTGCTGAGGTATAAGGTCATCAATGGTATGTGACATGTCTACTAAGACACTGGGGCTATCGGCCTGTCCATCCAGCTTCCTATCCACTACACAAGGGTCATCCTCCTCCTCAAGCGTGAAAGCATCACTAGCCTCTATGCAAGAGTCATCATCACTATCCTCTGAGGTAGAGTCACTATCACTAGCCTCTGTGCAAGAGTCACTGTCATCATCTGACTGCTCTAAATCCTCATCATCACTATCATAGTGTACCTCAATGATATGCTTCTTACCATTACCCCTACACCTATGATACGGTTCCCAAGGTACCTTGTAACTATAGAAAAGTTGTGTGCTCCTAATGGGTGTGGGGTTTCTCTGTGCTTCCTTCCATCTAGTTTCTCTAGCTCTTCCTCCCTCTGCTATGCTAGTCCAATATGTCACCTCATCTTCACTCCAACTTGGGTTTTTCATGGATATAAACTTTTGAAGCGTTATTAGAGGCCCAAGTCTCTCACAAAGTGCATGATATTCTATTTCACAACTCACATATATTCCAACAAAATATATAGACCCCATCTTTCCTTATAGAAGATCCCTCAGGCTGGCAGGAGTCTAAGCTCTGATACCACTGTAATGATCCCAAGCCATTATGCAAGGATCATCACTGTTTTGGTGTTTTTAAAAAATAAATATGAGTGAGGTATTTCATCAAACACTTTGTTGATCTACCATTTAGATGTGTTTATATGTGTGTATGCAGCAAATAACAGAAAGAGATAACCATGGAACATACCTCAACCATATGCAATAAGATAGACAAGCCAAAACATCTCAATTATTGTTTATTCATAAAATAGAGAAACCTGCTACAATGAAGATGCCGATCTAGAATGCTCAATAGATGGCCAAGAAGATAGACAATAGATAAGAGCTGCTACAAAATGCTCCCGCTAATACAAAATAATGCCTCCAAAGGCTGAATAAGAAATGACGATCAATACAAGTAGATCTGAATGCCAAACTCTACAGCTGAAGAATGCCACGCTCTAATAGAAGGCTGAAACCCTCAATAACTCGGCCCTACTACCAAAAGTTTCCAATCACCCTAAGAAATATTCCAATTGATAGATCGGGTGATGGTAAGAATAACCCAGGTGACCAAATCTCCAGGATCCCTCTCAATCTTTGTAGATCTGAAATCCCCCACTGAATGGTGCGCCCCACTGGATGACTGAAACCCTAGATAATTCAGCCCTTCTAAAGGAGGCCTCCAAATGGTATGAAACTCTCTAGAAATATAGATCGGGACACTGCAAGTCATTAGGTAAAGTCTCAGGGTCAGATCTGAAGTGTAACCCCTCCAAATGGACTAGATATGGATCTCAAAAACGCCCTCCTTCTCTTCAATTCGCCCCACTGCTCAAGAAATAATCTGAGCCATAAAACTGTCTCAGAAAGCACTAGATCTGATGTCGAAGGCCCTACAGTGAAAACCCAAGTGATAGAATCCTCAACGGCCCTGCCAATCTCCTACAACGAATCTCTCTCCAAAGATGGTGCACCCCTCTTGCTGGAATCCCTCAACTAGTGCACCCTCTCTCTATCTGCACATGAAACTGATGTAGAATCCTCCTGCAACTGAGTAGATCTAGAACTAGAATGGTGTGGGAGAGTATTTCATCTTCGATACCAATCTTGGGACAAGATAGGTGGAATCTTTCACCACCGAATCGTCCTCTAGGGTTTGTTATGTCAAAACCTTCAAAACCCCCAATATTGGGCTCACTAGCTAGAAGCCAGAAATCAAAATAAGATCATACATGAATGATGAGTAGATGCCCTTGCCTTCTTTTTATACTTTTTGGCTCACCTTGTCCCTCCAAAGTGACTTTCATTTTATTAATATTTAATTAATTAATTAAATCACTTTAAGTAATTAATTAACCTTTTTACCTCTAAAAATATCTTTATCTCTCCTTGTGGCTTCCTTGGCCACTGAAATTCACTTCTATCCATCCCATCCTATAGTGCTACTCCTCTCGATTCCAATGATCTATTACACTGAGAGTTTCCTCCAAGTAATGTGCCCAAAATGCCCTCTTCAGTGATTTTAATTAACTTATAGCTCAAAATAGTCAAAATCATGGAAATCGACAGAATGGAACGAAACCAAAGCCAACCTGTGCGGAATGGCTCATAATGATGGAATATGATGATAAATGCCAACTGGACCCCACAATGCCTCTCAAATACCCATGTACTCGCTATAAAATCCATCTGGCTACTATGAAAATCCATGCTATAAAGCAAGATAAACTAAGCTATATCCTCCCTCTGCCTTGGGAAGAGGCCAAATAAGAGGTCAAATTTAAAACTTAGGTTAAACTACTACTGAAGTTGTATGAATTTCCAAAAACTTTGGTTAAAACATTGAAAAATTATCAGTATTTGATCCAAGTTAATAAATAGCAAAAACAAAAATCAATTACTAGTAGTCCCTACCAGCCCAAAGGGCATGGACTAATAAGAAATGATAACAAACATATAACTTAAATCAATGTAAAATAGGGGTGAGAGAAATAAATTTTATATATCAATTAAAAAATGCATGACAAATTATATCTTATGAAAAAGTGTTCTCTAATATCGTTTCTTTGGGGTTTTTCTGTAAGAGGGATCTTTTGATTTAATAGTTTTTTTAATATTTAAATTCCCGAGGAGTAATTTAGAAACTCAAACAAAATGAGTAACATTGAGAAAAAATAACAAAACTGCAACATAAGACTACTTTCTCAAGATGTTGAAATTGTAACATATATCCGATGAAGAAACAATTCCTAGGAGTTGTTTTTATAATTAAAGGAGTCTCCTTTTGGGTGGAAAATGATAACAACAAATTTCGTCATTGTGTTTTTATAATTAAATGAGGCTCCTTTTGGGTGGAAAAGTGATAAAAACAAATTTAGTCATTGTCGATGGATACATGCTTTCTTTATATCTATTGTTCTCTTCAAAGTTAAGAACAACCCTTTGGGTTTGAGGTTTCCCCTGAAATCATGCAAGTCTCAAAGGGAAACAATATAATTAAATTTTTGAGAAAACTAATAAAATACCATAGGATTCTTAGTCACCTTTATATTTTTTCATGCCATATACTTTATGTCGGTCTAATGGATATGTCGTGGGCCTAATGTGGATCCAATTTGGATGTAATCATTGATCAACACAATGTGTTGAATGGGTACAAAATTAGTGTGTTAACAAAATCTATTTGTTGATCATCATTGATAATGGGTCTTCCTCAGTTTTCTCATAAATTATACAATCAAAATACACACTTGCATCAATAAGTATTACTTGGATCTCACAATCATTTGGTAGGTGATCTCTTCAATAATATTTGTGATAATTATATTGAGAGTATTAGTTTTCAATTAAAGAAAAAAATTGTAGGAAGGAATTAAAATAACTTGATAGACATAAAGGTGTTATATTACAAAGCATTTTAACAAAGAAAATGTCTACATGACCATCTTATAAGCCCATACTAGTGTATGCAAAATATTTTTATTGTCTTTCAAATATGGTTGATTTTAATCTTCTGAGTTGAAAATAGGCATATATAAATAACATGAGAAGGATGTTGCCAACAACACCAAAAACTATGGGTATTTTGTATAAAGACTTTTCTAAGTGGTTATTCATGTTATTCGATGTTGGTGAAAATTTCACTAGAGTATTAGGTGTTTTTGCATGAGGTGGTGAAGGTGAGTTACTAAAAAAAATACATTAATAAAATTCACATTGAACAATGTAGTTTCCCTTACAAATTTGAACTCAAACTCTTCCATTATTATCTTTCAAATATTATTGGCAATGCTTGAGAGACATGTTGTGAAATTGTTAATGGATATATGTATCTATCCCTCATTGGACCAGAATTGTTTTTGTATGAAATGACAAGTCTATTCTTGATCTAGAAGCATATCAATTTCTTGCAAATCTAGAGGAAATTTTGTTTAACAAAATTATATATTTTACCATGTGTAATTGGAGGAAGTTGCATTAATGATGTAATAATTTTTCTATCACCATAAATAACATCAGTGCATATAGTTGAGGGTTATGGAAAATATTAAAAGGGATGTTGTCATTTTCACAATATATAATTTTCTGTTTTTTCCATGGGGTCTCCACTTAGTGAACCTATGACATAGCACATGCATTCATGGGATATTAAAGAATACCCCTAATTTCCCTAGATACTGAAAAATACCTCCCAAAATCCTTTTTTTGAAACCCTCCCAATAGATATTTCTAATAAATAAAACCCTATTTTTATTGGATATCCCCTATTTTTACTAGATCCCTTTTTATACCCCGCAATACCTATAAACCCCCCCATACCCCAATCCCCCCAAAAATATTTACAATATATTGACCCTGTTTTTCAAAATTAAAAAAACCCCTTTATGAATGAATGTTATAAGATATTGATCAACAAGGTCAAGCCACCGTTTTTTTTTCACGATTCAAATATTAAGGGCCCTTGCATGAATTGTATGGTTGATAAGTGTTGATGGAGAATTTGTGAATCCTCATGCGCTCATTTTAAACTAGCCTCAACAACTTCAGAACCACCACATAGGCTTGCAATGTTTTTTTCCAAATAGGAAACTTAAAGGAACACATACACATCATACAAATGTGCATGTAGTCCTAAGCATGAACATGTTCATTTGTGTATGAATAAAAAAGTGGTCATGGTTGTTGCGCCTCTTTCGTCACCTTGGTGAACAAATAAGAGGTGCTTGCAAGCTCAGTTGGGTCTGCTGAGCAGGACAACTGTAAAGAAAATAGTTAGAGAAATAAAAACAAAACTATAATTAATAATTAAACTAATAAAAACTAAAATCATAAGCATAGGGACATAGAGATAACAAGAACAAAAAGACCCATGTCACCAATGTTTGAGGCTTGATCTATTGATGAAAACAAAGCACCAAGAAGAAAGGGGACTATGAGTCCCT